>JAOQMS010000180.1:26657537-26668466 GCA_027563885.1 Erythroxylum longipes | reverse complement strand
AAGGGAAACTCCAAACTAGATCCAAGAGCTGAAAAAGTTGTCTTTATTGGGTATGCTCCTAGTCAACGAGGTTATAAATGCTGCAATTCTTTAACTCGAAAAATTGTTCTCTCCATGGATGTCACGTTCCTAGAACAGAAAAAAAATTTTCCTTCAGGGGGAGAACTCTAATGAAGCAGAAAAGTTTTGGGTCATTACTCCTAAACCCCTACCCACTGTCATTATTGATCATAATATAATTCTTGATACTGGAGCCAAAGATACTTCTTCTAATCTGTCCATGCTAAGAAATTCCGGTTCAACAACAGGGGCAGAAATACTATTGTCTGTTCCTAAGGAACGGAATACTGTGCTTCGTGTTTAAACTAAGAGGAAGAATCAATTGACAAGTAGAGAACAACCTACAACGCATGGCCTCTCAAATCCCTCAGAGAATGAACCTGGGAACAATTCAGGTAACGCTTCTGCCACTTTACCTTTTATTGTACCTAGTAGTGATCAATCTATACCGACCAACCCACAACTTACCAGTGATTTTTCTACCGATCTCTCTGCCGATAATTACCTACCCATAGCATTTCGAAAAGGGAAACAAGCTTGAACCAATCATCCCATATCAAAGTAACTATCCTATAGGAAACTATCACACACACATAAATCATTTATCTCTAAAATCACTACCTATTTGTGTCAAGAAACATTCAGGAAGCACTTCAAGATCCAGATTAGGAAGTAAATGCACTTGAGAAAAATAAAACTTGGGAACTTCCCTATAGATAAAAAGCTGGTGGGATGCAAATGGCTATCCGGTATCCCTAATGTTTAGGAAATCGAGTTTTAGGATTTCAGGCCTCTAATCTCTATAAGAGGCAACATTGTACATACTTGTATTATCATACAATTCCAGTAAATACAAAAATATATTCTTTACCCTAAATTCAACTTTTGGAGACTTACCTACGGTGTTTTGCCCCTGAAAAACGACACTCATGGCACAAGTTCCTTCCCTAGGCTGAATACTCTTTCAACACTGGTTTTCATTGTTCAACAGGGACCACACCTTTCCAAATTGTCCATGGTCAAGATCCACCTATAACTCAGCCTTATGTTAAAGGAGAAACTCACATAGCTGACCTTGAAGAACAACTAATCACTCGTGAGGAGATGCTTAAATTGTTGAAAGCAAATTTACTTAAGTTTCAATCACGAATGAAGACTCAAGCGGATTCAAAAAGAAGAGATCTACAATTTAATGTTGGTGATTCAGTTTTCTTGAGAATTCAACCCTATCGCCAACGCTCTCTTGCTAAACGCAGGTATGAAAAGTTATCTCCTCAATTTTTTGGCCCCTACAAAGTGGTGCATCATGTTGGACCAATAGCTTATGAGTTGGCTCTCCCTGATTCTGCCAAAGTTCATCCCATCTTTCACATTTCTCTGTTGCGTCCTGCTTATGGGCAGCAATTGGCTACCCCACTACCTTCTCTTCCCATTAATTCAGATTGGGAACTCATTTTAACACCTGCAAAAATCATTGGTCATCGCTAGGTTAATGATGGCCGAATATCCTCACTAGAGCTATTGATACAGTGGAATGAACGAACAATTAAAGAAGCCAGTTGGGAAAATTATGACTTATTAGCTGATCAATTTCCATCTTTTTGTCTTGAGGACAAGGCATTTTTCCAAGGGGGGAGCAATGATACACCACCACCTCTGCGCACCTATTCTAGGAGAAAGAAGCAACGTGATTCCACCACATCTGCCACTTTGGACGTGTTCAATTTCCTTCATCTAAATGGCAAGAATCATGCGGAGTGGGAGGAAGTCAAGGGCCAAGTGGAGGGAGGAGTTTGTTAAAAAACTGCACGTACTGGGTAGTTCCTTGGTTTCAGCTTTCTATTGCAAATAATGTAGATGTTTCATTATAAATATTCCCTTAGGTCTAGTTTAAATTTATGCTTATGAATATTTGTAACTCTTGTTGGGAGAATTGTCCTCTCCATACGGACACAAATATTGGAGAATTATTGTTTAAGATCCTTGCACTAGTTCTGCCAATAATACCCCTCTCTTCTTAATTGTTCTACTTCTTGTTTCTCTGTCAGCTCATGCTAGACTCCTCATGGATTCACTTGATAAGCATGATTTTTATTCAATGCAGAGAACCTACGTAAATTGATTGCACACTCTGGAAAGAGTTTTTTTTCTCCATGTTGAATTTTAAACTGCTCTTTAGACTATGTTTCTATCATGGTCAAGAAACACAGAGACTCTTGATCAGGACACCTAATTGTCAGCTACCGATAATTTCAACATTAGCAGAAGATCTCATATTTTATAGAAGATTCCAAATTTGTTTCACTAAGGTTAAAGGATTCCTTTGAACAACATGCATGGATGAAAAATGAAATGACAAAAGTAAACTTAAAACTGCAAGATACAACAAAGAGAAAGGAAAAGCCTATAACGTCTCAAGACAAAGGATGCAGGGAGATCATGTAAATTAACCTGTTATTCTCAAGGGACCTCGCAGGGCTAGAACCTGCAAACACACAAAATTAACAAAGCCCATAAAAAAAAAGTCAAACACATTGACTGTTGCATCTGATGATGATATCACAGATTGAAGCCTTGATACTAACAAATACCCAAGGTTCTGAAGCTCAATTAAAATCATCCAATACAAAGAAATAAAAAAACAGAGAAAGGAACCAGCACAACTGTGCGAGTAAAAGAACATCATGAACTTAAAATGTCTGACCAGAAAATCTGTTTCGGTGCCTTGCATTTCTTCCTAAAGAATATTTTCGCTTGGGAGAAAGTCTCTTATCAAGTTTATTTCTCAAGTCACCACCGCGATAACCATGCTTAGCTGTAACAAAAGAAAGAAAAGTTTCAAGAACAGAAGATTAAATGTTTCAAGAACAGTGGATTAAATGTATGTCCTTTAGTCAAAAGAGGTAGAGTATTCATACCTAGTTATGAAGCTAAGCTTACCATCATATGGAACAATATGATTTAACATAATAGGCAATAGAAATTAGAGCCTGCCCGACAATTCTGAAGGGGCCATAGAACTATCCAATCATATAATGAATATAAATAGAATTTGTGCACATAACACTTGGAGAATTCTTTGATACTGAAGTAGCAATAAAGAAGAATGATCAACATATCCAATTGCTTGCTGAGTAATAAGACGCATAACAGTCTGAACAATATAGTTTTCTCCATGGTGCCATATTATGAACCATTGACCACTGATATGGTGTCAGACAATTGGAAAAATATCTTCAAGAAATAATTCCAAAAAACTGCACATGTCGACCATAAAAAGAATTCCCTCTGCAGCTAAATTCAGTTGAAGGATTGAATAAGTGATGTAGTATTCTTCACCAACATATAATCATAGACAAAACTTCCGAACTTTGCCAAATAAGCTCGTGATTTCAACGCCATTAGAGGTTGACATATGAACAGACATACTGCTGATCCTTCACTGAGACAGTGTGTAGTTGGACAGACAAAGTAAGATGACTGATAATTAATATCATCAAGATCCACGATAATCAATAATATCTGCTCTGAAGGAGTAAATAACAAGCTTGCCAGTAATGCTTTTGCAAGAAAGTTAGGAATCCTGACTGCTGATATTTTGTGACACTAATCTCCGGAAAAAGACACGGTGGAACATTGAATCATTATACCAATGTGACCACAAATCCCCAAATACATTATTCAAACATCATTACATCTGGACCCTTTTGCTCTGGCTCATTCATTGTAATATGACAAAAGTAAGCATCTACGAACAAATGGTTCTCAGCAATAACCGCCTATGATAAGAGAAACTAAGAAAGTGCAACTTAATGAATGTTATATCCAAAGAAAAGAAATAAGACTCTGGATATTTAGCAAGTAAAAGGAATTTCTTTTGGCCAATAATCAAATAAAGGCAAGGGAAAAGGTACCAGACATAAAAAAGGTTAAGAGATTTTAAAGGTACTTTTGTCACGGAAATGTATAGTAGATATTGTGTCATTCGAAACAAAATTCATGAAATTTTAACAGCATCTTAGTGAAATTCTTCAATAAAAACCTGGGAAGCAGCCATCAAAATTTCGCTTATAATGAAAATTGACAGAGAAGAGAAGTCCAAAACTCTACACAGCCAGTAGGGTCTTGGGCACACACCCATAATCACATAAAACATTATATGCAAACGTAGGCCTAGTATAGCAATAAGACCCAGATACTGAGTTTTGATTTTTAAAAGCTCAAGCTTCCCAAATATCTCTTAATAGATAATGGTTATTTATTCAATAAACCTTGAAGAATAGCTTAACAACCAAAGACGTGAAGATTATAAATAAAATTACCGTTTAAAGAGGCATTCAATTGGCGAAGCTCGGCATTTCCATGGGCAAAGGAGCAATTCTGACGGGGACAGTAACCTCTTCGATACAAAACACATAACTTGGTCTTAAAAAGCTTCCTTTCAACCATTTTCTTAAGACTCGGAATCTTTACAACCGATAGTCTGAACCAAGAAGAAAAAATAAATATTGTAGGAAAGAAGTCCGCATTCGGTTGTCAGTGATAATTGCAGCGCTTAGTTGTAGGGCAACAATGACTCCTGAAGAAAATAAACAAGTGTTACCGGTAAAAAATAAAAATAAGAAGTGTAAACAGAAAACTTCTGTAGATATTTGATTTCAGAGGAGGGGTCGGCATTGGGGAAATGGCGTCGGGCCAGTGCGAAGCCGATTTTGGAGCCCTAACAGCAAAAAACTAGGAAGAACGGATAAAAGTCCAATTTCAAAAAGCATATAAAGTCTCGTGGGATGTAAAACTAGTAAGAACGGATTAAAGCCCAATTTCAATGCTTATAAAGTCTCGTGGGATGTAAAGTCTCGGCTCTGTTGTGACCTCTAATTTATATTTCCAAAAGTTGTGAAGGTTTCACTGCTAATCCAAATTTTCATCATATCTCTTCTGTTCACATTTTCCTTAAAGATATTGGCGAATCACAATTGTGACCAATTTTCTCCGTTACAGCTAGTCAGTCATGGTGGTTAACTTCTGAGTCAACAAAATACCCATCAAAAGAGACTGATATATTGTCTATTTATTAATAAAAGTCTGTACATTATTAGTTATATTATAATTTAATAATATGTAACATTTTATATATAATATTTAATTGTTTGATATTATATTAAATTTAACATAGTAAGACTAATAAATAAGATATTGATTCTTTTGATTTTTGCTCGTAATTTGTTGGAACTCCTTTTATTCATTCGACCTATCTTCAAGTTTTTAAAAAAGATATTAAATTCTTAATTTTATTTATATTTTATATTTTAAAATAATCAATAATTAATTTCATTAATTTCTTATTAATAGAAAATTAGAAACAAATAATATTTTATTGATTTATAATATTTATATATCATTTTTTGTATCAAAAAATTATAAACATATATTTAACATTAGTATATACTCATTATTATGATAAAAATAATATCAACTTATAATATTTTATTCATAATCGATAAGATATTGATTACTATAAAATTGATAGCCATAGTAAATTTTGGTCCATTAGGTCCAAAGATGAAAAAGCCCAGTAGGATTTCTAAAATCAACTAAATTGCTTAGATCATTCCTGGGCATGGAAATTAATAAGCTAGTCTAGGATTTGGTAGTATGGATAGTTAAAAACATGTTTCACGTGCAGTAGGCAATTAATACATACATGACCATAATTGCAAGATAGTTGGAGGTTGACCACTTACAAGCAAAATGTTTAAGGTGGTCAAAGTTGGAAAGGGTGAATAAAGTACACTAGCAAGATAAGGACACACGTAACTCGAGAAAAAGAAAAAGAAAACGCAATCATTGTCATATGTTTTCTTAGCACTTTGCATCTATAACTTAAATTATTTTTTCAAATCATATTTCACGTTCTAACATCCCTTAACATTTTGATAACTTAAAATTCGATTCTTTGAGTTTTTCAAATCTCACTTATATTGTTAATTAGAAGTTATGCACAAGTTTAAGATAATTCTTTTAAGGCATGCTCGAGTTCTAGGTTGAATGTAAAAGTGATTAACAAAAACTAATGTTAATAATTATGCGATATTATTTATTATTAACTAATGTTATACCCATTTTTTATTCATAAGCAATGTATATTTGCAGAAATGTATAATTATAAATAATTATTAATGGTAATAATTATTCAATACTAACATCAAGCTCACCGAAAAATATATGAAAATTACCTACAAGGATAATTGATCAGCAGTATCATTGAGTTTAGCAAACTTCTAAGACTAGAAACATTAATTATTATTTGCATTGAGTCTTGTAGGCAAATATGATAAAAAAATATGTAACATTTAACATTAAGTAAGACTATATAGATATGATCAAAAAAATTAATTAATTAAAAATAAATTAAACAATATATATTAAAAATAAAAGTTGGATATATATTGTTGCTTTTAAAAGTTGGATTATTTTATCTACAAAAGCCATGGTGTTTCCCCTCCTCCGACAACCATTCCCTATTGCTGTCCCACCCTTAACCACCTAAACTTTCCTTTTTTAGCAACTAGCCAAATAACTCTAACTTCACCATGGAACTAGGGAATGCACTAACCAAACTACATATAAATGATATGTGTTTAATTGTTGATATATTTAATCATTTACATTTAGCGATTAATGATACGAAAATGTTTAAGATACTCACTTTAATTCATATATGATTTTAGGTACAATTTGGAAGCAAAGAAATTAAAAATGAGTTGAAAGCACTACATTTGGGTCGTTTTCTGAAGATTAATTTTCACTTGTTTTCATGGAGCAAGAAGAAGAAAATTAACAGATAAGAAGAAGAAAAAAAAGTGCTTCTTAGAAAAATGAAGAAATAACAAAAAGAGCAAAACATATGTGACAACAGATAAATGAGCAAAACGATAGGATTAAGGAGCATCAAAACGTAGCACGTTGGATGTTTGGAGGACCTAAAAAACGCAGCGTAGCAATCCAATGCACAATCAAAGGAAGAAAACGTAAAAGTTGCGTAAGTTTTTAACAAGTGAACAGTACCAATGGACTAATAATTAATTCAAGAAGTAGGGAGAACAGTAGCTTGTGCCAATAGAGTGGGAAAAGAAAACATATGTGTTAAACATAAGGCATGAAATGCAGACGTAGCAGGTGAAAGGCATGCTTAAGTTTTTAAGTTGTGTGAACAGTGACGGTGGCTAAAATGTTTAATCGTCACATCACAAACAGTAGAGTGAAAATAGAAAAGAGCTGTGGGGAAAGGAGTGAAGCGTGAATAGTAGGTGTGACCCGAAGGTTTAATTGTCACATCAGGGAATAGTGAGGAGAAGATAGCTTTTGTTAGTAAGAAGAGAGTCGAAGGGGATTTCGACTAGGGTTAGTTGTGGAGGCTGAAGCTTTTTCTTAAGATAGACAAATAGAGGGCTAGAAGTTCTCAACATCGATTTGGAGGTAACATCGACGTCGATAGCCCGGGGTAAGCATTTTTTACTGTTTTGTTATTTCTTTCTCTCATTAGAAATTGATTATGTTATCATGTGTGGATTGATTGGGTATTTGAATGATGATGATTTTAATGCTCTATTGAATTATTTTTCATAAAAACCCATTGTTAGAATCGAATACAATACGTAATCGTTGTATTCCTGATTCATATGTAGCAACTAATGGTTTTTAGTCATTAGAGATAACATAACATAGGTTAAATAATCCGAGCTTGTGTGATTATTACCTAGATTGGTCTATTTTTCTGATTCATAAGGGGTTGTCTGGATAAACTTAGAGAGCTTATTCTAGGTTTCCCGATAGCTAGGGTTAATTAACGAGCGCTTCGTAATTAACTAGGATCTAAGGAAAAATCAGAAATAACAGAACTTGTTGTTAATCTACGACCAATAATTGCTAACAGAGATAAAAATAATAATAAATCGATGAGTTATGCTTAGGGGGTAGGCTGAGATTGAACCAAAGAACTGGATCCCTAATGAATTCCCCAATTTTATGATTTTTTGCATGTTTTATTTAATTTATTTTCATTAGGTTTATTTTGTTTTATTTTCTTATTAAATCCAAACCCCCCATTACTTAAACATCAATTAATTTCATTTCATAAGCTAACTGAATATTCCCTGTGGGCTTGACCTAAACTTACCACTGTTACAGTAGTAGTTTATTTATTTTATTTTGACTAGCGTTACCATACGCTTATCAACTTGGTCACCATTGCGGGGAGTGCGATGTTTAGTTTTTGTTATTGATTTTAATTGGTGTATTGTATATATTTGGTCCTAATTGGTTTCCTTTTAGTTATTTTGTAATCTTTTCTTTTTTTGTTTCGTTTTTATGAAAAGAATTTAAAATTTAAATTTGACATAGATGGGAGTAATTTTTTCTTTAATTCATATACTTAATCCTATAACAACATGTGGACTGATCAACTTAACTTTTGTTATGGATGGGATAATCAACCGAATTACTTATATGATAGTTTGCAGGAAACATAACAATTCCCATACATACCAAAAGCTTCCTATCAAGATTCAGGTACCTCCTTGGAAGAATTGTTAATGTTTATGTTGTTAACACTTTGCAATTCTAAGAGAAAACAAGTTCTAAAATCTAGAACTTGACAAGTCAGGTGGATCAATTGATGGAAGCTATCAACTGCCTAGCATCACAAAGCAAAGAGACGTAACCATATCAACCTGAGGAGTACTCGATGGACATTAGCACGGAAACCTTATAGCGTGAAGAGGAGCTTGAGAATCTTGAGTGTAGTACTCAAGGAATTGTTTGTGAATAAGAAGAAGTTAAGAAGGAGCTTGAAGCCGAAAAGGACGTATCATTTAGCTTGGAGGTAAGTACTAAGTCCATGATTATTTTTAAAACTAACTCTTCAGCTTTACATAGTAGATTGAAGGAACTAAACGAGGAAGAAAAAGGTGAAGAGATGTTTGAAATATTTCCTGAGTGCATAAACTCAGTCAAAATTGAAAGACTGAGGATAGGGAAGGAGTTAAATAGGAACGATTATCAACCAAGACTCTATCCTGAAAAACCTCACATTAAAGAACTGCATGTGCCATCAAGAGATCATAATTTTGTCACGCGAGGAGAATAAAGAGTCGAGCCAGTGACCCTAAACAAAGGTGCTTATTGGGAGGCAATGATAGGTGTGATTTGCATCATGTTTTAGGGTTTAATTTGTTATGTATTAAGTGTTAATTTGAGAGTTTAGTATGTATTTAGGTTAAAATTGTGTTAGTTTATGTGTTTAAGTATTTTTATGTGTTAGTATAAGTCTTTGAGCTTAAATATTCTATTTTTGAGGTACCTTAATGTGTTTGTTAATGTTTCAAGGTTAACATTGAAGAATGGAGAAGTTTCAAAGACTTTCGGGCCGAAACCATGGCCCACGATTGTGGCACAATAAGCCATGATCGTGACAGAAACATGTAATCCACTACAAGTGCCATGACAGAGAGGTCTGATCCTGGCCACAATCGTGGCATTTAGGCCACACTCATGACAAAAGGGGTGGATGTTGGCCACGATCATGGCCTGCGTCGGCTAGACACAAAAATAGGTGAAAACGTCAAGTTTTGAGGAACTTTTCGGACCATTTTAACTCGAAAAAAACCCTAAGGCTACTAAGGTATTTAAAGAACATGAAGAATACAGAGGAAGAGCTTTTGCATCAGCCACAATCTCAAACCCTAAAGAGCTTTATCGAGAGATTTGATGAAAGAAACGAATAAAAAGAGACATGGAGAAGAAGCCTACACGAAGTACTTCCCTAAACAAGAGGTTTCCCACTGTTGTTGCCTCCATCATTTGTTCCACTAGTATTTTTCGATTTTATTTCAATTTTATTGATGTATAGAATTGGGATAGTCATTGAGAATAGGATTGTTGAATGTTGATATTTTTCTAAACTCACCTTCGGGAATTTTGTCTTTGAGATTAATAAAATTTGGTTTATTGCATTTTTATTAAATTATTTGTGATTCAATTTCTGTACTTTATAATTGGGTAACAAACTGAGAGGGTGAATCGAGTGAAAATCATTAAATTAGGCTAATGAGAGTTAGGTAATTTAATATATTAAGAATTGTATCAAACTAATAAAATTGTGCGATGAGAGATCATGCATGGGTTTTCTGTAGGTTATTGGGCAAAATCAGATCTAATATAGGTTTTAGGTAAATTGTGAATTGAGAGGTTGCAATTTGATAATCTAATTAGGGTTAAAGATTATAACTCGAGAGAGAGTAATCTACCCTAGGACTATCTAGACCCAGTAATTCAATAATTTCATAATCAATTAGGTTTTCATTAAGGTCGGATTAAAATACCCTTTCTCTCAAATGGCAGTTCCTGGGTTGATTCTTGATTTGGTTATGCAATTGCTATCTTGTTTATAATTTTGAATTTAATTCTTGAAATAGATTACTTGATTGAATAATTTTTTGCCTAGTTGTTTATTATGAATTATTGCGAATTTGAGTTAAGCCTTAGATTTTAGGATTAGATTATTCCTTCTCGTAGGATCGACACCTTAGGTACCGACCCGTGCACTTACAGAAATATCGAGGTTTAAAAATATTAAAACTTATAATACATAAACCTGCAATCAGGCAAACCAAGGGAAGTAAATTTCTTTGCTTTTAAATTTTCTCATTTATTTTTATTTTTGTATGCATGTGTGTTTCTTTGTTGGTTTATTTTTTCTTATTTTTAAGTTTTCAATCAAAATGAGAGAAAAAATATGTAACACCCCACTCCCGCTGGACCCGAACCCGATATCGATGGTGATATCCGAATCCGTGCCCCGCAAGGGTG
>JAOQMS010000180.1:26630828-26657437 GCA_027563885.1 Erythroxylum longipes | reverse complement strand
CCCTCAGGAGATCAAGTTGGACTTCGAGGTCTTCATGAAACTTGTAGTTCTTGAAGTCCTCTTCCCATCTATCCAAATAAACCTTGCATTGGATACTTGTAAGAGAAGTTATATCATTGGACCCGAGGCAAGTATAAGTGTGAAGTAAGGACTCAACCACGCTGATGATTAAAGGATTCAGGTTGAAAGGCAGGAATGAAGTAGCCGATTGCTCTAAGAGCTGAGCTGAGACTAATAAAGTGGAGTTTTGAGAAGAAAATCCGAAAGTGATCAAGGTGTTATCGTTGGGTGATAACTTACGTATTTCGATAGTCTGCATGCATAATAGTATCAGAGCAAGTATGCATTAAAGCGTTAGACTCTGGAAGAGGGGTCTCACAGGTATGGTATGTAACATCCCGTTTCCATACAAAGGGGTGAGCTATAGAAACTGGTACATGTGAGATCAATCAGAGAAATTAGGAAAACACATCTCATGCTCATGCATTTTATAATATACATATACACGTGAACAGTGATTTTTGCAAATGAAAAATGACTGTACATGCATTCATGACATTTCCCGGTATATTGTGAATAAATGTGATTGTTATGCAAAATGTGATTTGTTTGTGTAAAAATTTAATTGGAGAGGGTTAATGAGGGATGTTTTAGATGGATTGAAATTAAACGAAGATGAGTGAGTGTATGTGCTGTAATTTTTTAGACTAAGGTTTAAGAATAGGTTGTAAGATGGTTTATGGAGGATATATGAAGTGAATTGAGTGTTGGTTGGTGTAGAAATGGTATGGAAGATGTAGAATGTGAGTTAGGATAAAATCTGGAAATTTTGTGTTTGTATGTGTTTCAATGTTTCTGCCATAACTTTTTACTTGGTTGTGCAATTGAGATGATTTTTGGCTTGAATTAAACTTGAAGAGTTTGGCTACAATTCTTGTGAAGGAAGTGCTGTTTAATTCTGACTTTAAGAGTTTTGGTTGGTGTAGAAATGGTATGGAAGATGTAGAATGTGAGTTAGGATAAAATCTGGAAATTTTGTGTTTGTATCATTTGTAGTTGAATATTACAGTTTGTAATAATTTTGAGAAATTGGAAATGATTGTACTTTGTAATTTGTAATGGGCACAAATAACTAATAAAAATCCTATTGATTACATTGTTTTGTATCAAATGGTTATAAAACAAAGTGGACCGTTTTGGTTATCGATTTTCTGTACTTTATGTTTGTGGTTTAAAAAAAATTTTATACCAATTTCAGGGTGATCGAGTGCTCGAACATGCCACCCTCACGAGGCACGAACTCGGATATTCCCATCGATGTAGGGTTCGGGTCCAGCAGGAGTGGGGTGTTACATGGTACCAGAGCAAGCAAGAAAACAAGAGTCAAACTCCGATAACATGGTCTGACAGTTTATGGTATTAGAGCATGCATGAAGAAAAAGAGTCAGACTCCAATAACAGGGTATGACAGTTTATGGTATCAGAGCATGCATGAAGAAAAAGAGTCAGACTCCGGAAACGGGGTCTGACAGATTTATGGTATCAGAACAAAGAGTTAGACTCCGATATCGGGCTCTGATAGTGTGCACTATTTGCTATTGTGAGACTTTGAATAAAGAAATTGATTAGTTGGCCAATTGATTGTAAATATAGTTTGTCGAGGACGAGCAAAAGATTGGTGTGGGGGAATTTGTTAAGTTGCCATTTTTGTGATAATTTTGGGGATAATCTCTTTAATGTGTTGAAATTATTGTTCAAAATTAATGGACTTGTTTCTTATTTCTTCTCAGATGATTTTCAACACATGAAAGATGAAATTGGATCAAAATGATGCATGGAAAGTAAAGACAATTCGAATTCCCAGCTGGCAAAAAAATAATTGACTAAACATGGGCACTTGTAAAGAAAAAGATTATCTGCAGAATCTGATTTGAAATTAGATTCGATCCACCTAATATATTCATGATTTTAGGAATCTAGATGTTGCCTTACTAATAGGGATCTGCGACCTGAATATGTGGGGAGTGTATCTGCTGAAGATTATGATAGAAGGGAAAAGGGAGAAGATTGAAAAATCATAAAAAGGGAATTACTGTTCATATTGGAGGAGAGTTTTTAGTTCTTACGTTTTTCTGTAATAGCTTTTTTTGTTTTTAGGATTTTTCGTATTTTCTAGAAAAAGACCAGGGATGGAGACTTTGTATTTTGATATTCTTCTGTTGGTTCTTACCTTTAGTATGAGTAGCTAAATTCATCTTTTTGATTGAAGGGGACCACGTTATCATCCAGTATGCGGGAGATTTTTAATTAAAGTTTATTTCATTGATGAATATTAAGTTTCTTTCGAATTGCTTTTAATGATTGAATTGATTGATTTCTAGGGTGCGCAACTAGGAATTGATTTGTTTAATTTATAGCTAGATTAGTTGGATTTGACGTTCAATCTTGCTAATCCTAAGTGGCAATTAGGATTATCATCTTTACGTTAGAGTTTGGAAATTCCAAGAAGATGCTTAACTAGATTAAATGCATGTCGTATGTGTGTTGTCTTGTTCATTGGTTTCTTAGTTCTTAAAGCTGTTAATCAATTAAACTTAAGATCGTATCTAAGTTGTTGACTACTAAGTATGTTTAGAATACATGTTTCCATTCATTTAATCTTAAGAGAAAACATTACCCAATGAATGTTTATTAATGGATTGAGTTATATATTAAGGATCCATATTAGTTTGATAACGTAGGTGATCCAAAACCAAGGTTTGTTTACTGAATTTCTAGATCTGATTATTTTTGTTAATTCTTAATCTCTTCCATTTTTAATTTCTTAAATTTACATTAATTCAAAACCCCCAACTTTATTTTAGTTTTCAACTCGTATAACAATTTTTGTTAGAATTACTCGTGGGAACGATCTTAACTCTTCACTAACTACATTTTCTTTTATTACTAGAGTTGGTATTAATTTGGTTACACTCCACAGCAGTACCACAAGGAAAGGAACCGTTATAGTAAGGAGATTATAGCCAACCTTAGAAATAGCTCCAAGAGATACCAATCACAAACATAACATATAAAGCAAAACTTAATTAGGCACTAAAAGATTCAATAAAACATAAAAAATGGAATTATCATGATGAATGTATTACAGGGATAAAGTGAAAATCAACACACATGTCGAAGAGGTAAGCAACCATTTTGTCTTCAAACACGAAAATTATGTTTCATGTGGAATGTTCCAAGATGGAAGAGGTTTATCCAAGTATAAAGAGTTACTCTAATGTAATTTTGTAAAAAAAACTATAAGAATTTACCAAATTTATCTTCCTTTCTATTTATCTCAAGTTCTTGTAAGTATGGAATTTTCAACTTATATTCTTTGACAACTTTCTTTCTTTAGCTATTATTCTTTCTCTTTCTCCTTATCCTTAGTTCTTATATAGTGACTTTTTCTCTTTAACCTTAACTACTTTCTAATTCTTAAAGTAAATGTTTTTACTTGCTCACTTATGTTTGGATTAATGTTGTGAGGAAAAATTCATTATTTCCTTTAAGCTACAATATTAGCAAACTTTCTAACTTAAATTTACAAGTTTTAAGTTGAGGCTTCTTCATTTTAATGAAACACTTTAGTATTGTAGAATTGATTTTCAAATATAGTAATGAATCTTGTCATGATTGGGGTGTCTATTTAAAAAATCATCATTGGTTCCCTATTGATATTTTTACAACAATTTTCTTAATTAGCTTTTGAAATTAAATAGTAATTTCAACTCAAGAGGTAATACTCAGAGATGCATCAACTAACTACTTAAATGGGTAATTCAATCCATTATGAAATGTCTACAGTTGTAATCATAAATTAAGTTTATAATGTCGGAACTTCCTTAGTAACTCCTTTCATCTATCCCAAATTTTATACATTGTTTAAGTCTGTAATCATTGAGAGAAGAAGAATGTCATTCTTGTGCTTTATTGTTCTTAAAAGAGAAAATTACATGATTAAAAATTCGATGCAATACGGCACGTGCTACAACACATTAATTCAACCCCCACCCCCACCTTTGTATCGTATTTCTATCCTTCTCCTTTTTATTATCATGTTAGGGAATAATTGAACAAGTGTGTGGGAATCATATGATATAGTTGGCTATTGAGTTAGGAATAAGTATGGTTGTAGCAACTTTTATCTCTCCTCTACATTTTTCCTCTTCTAAACTTGATGCTGTTTTAAATAAATAAAAAATGGGAAATGGGAAAAAAGAAAGAAAGAAATAGAAATAGAAAAGAAAAGGAAGGAAGAGATGATAACCAAAAAATGAAAAGAAAGAGGAGCGACATAAAAAGGGGAGCGCTAATCTTATTAACTTGAAAGGAAAGAATTGAGTATTTTATGCTTCATTGTTTAAAATTATTTTAAATGCTCAGTTTGTTATATAGTTTAAACTATAATTTTCCTTTTTTCCTACCCTTAAACTTTCCCCATTACAACCAAAATAAAGACCTTCAGATTGATGTTTGTGCTTAATATGAGTAGTGGAGATTGGATTAGTAAGCAAGCCTATGGTAGATGCCTTACATAAAATGAATTATGAGTGAATATATCCTGCCTTTAAATGCTTGAGAGGATGGAGAGTGGAGTGAGTGTCTATCACACTTATTGATGGTTCTTTGAATTAAAGTACTTGTTGATTTTCGCTAAATATGTGAAGAATACTTTGTTCATGGAGTATTATAAGTTTCGAGTACGATTGTGTTTATTGAAATGATTTTTGATGTCTTTTACTATTATTTGGGAAAATCGTTATTTTCATTGTTTGTTCTTGTATAGTCTAGTGTTTTTTATTTTTCTTAGGGACAAGCATAGTTTAAGTGTGGGGGAATTATTGCGTCTAATTTATATTGATTTTACTTACATTCATATCTTGATTTTGGTTACAAATTCTTGTGTTTCAATCTAAAGTTGAAATGAATTTAGAGAAAATGGCATAAATGTTGCATGAATGTTGAGTGGAGTGTCTTCTAAATGTTGCACAAAAACAAGAAAAATTATGCATGAAAGAACGAATGTGGGCGTGAATTATGCATGTAACAATAATAAATTAATCCATTCATGTTAACGGAGTCATACCCGTGACTCTCACTGTCATGGGTGTGATAGAATTTTCTTTAATTGCCTTAATATTACATATCATCTGCAGGGTTGATGGTGTGAAAACCTAAAACTAAACTCACACTACATTTAGAAAACGAAGAATGTTGGAGGTGAAAACAAACACACACAGGGAGAAAAAGAAGAAGAAAAGAGACAACAAAGAAGGCCAGAGGCAAAAAGAACAGAAGACTAGTCAGTGGTGAAGAAGAAGAGAAACAGCAGTAGATAGAGACAAAGCAGAGCTGAACCCAAGAGGAGCATCCATTCTTTTAGGTGATAGAGAACAGAGATAGAGGACAAGAGTCGAAACTAGGGATTTGCCAACATCTTAATCTGACCATCCATTTGTTTGCTATCTATATTTTATCTCTATTGCATTATGGAACTCCTTTGTTGAACTTGTTTCTCTTATTAGAGTTTGATAGTTCATTTTGATTATTCTCTATATTTATTACTTTAATACTTCTCTATTACCGATAAAGATGAGATTGAAGTATATGAAGATGATGGACCTTGTTTATTCCATGATGGGCTTATTGTTTTTCTCAAGAATTAATGAATCTAATTTAGTCGACTATGCATGATTGAGCTACTATTTTGTGTCTTATTATTTTCTATAGTTTCTAAGCTTATTAGATGTAATAGTGTAGCCAACCTTTGCATCATGTAGGTATTAAATAAAGGATCGAGAGAAGAAGTTTAATATTGGAACAAGAAACTACAGACGCTTGGGTTAAGAATTAGAAATATATTAAATTAAGTGGGTAATTATTAGTGGGTTTCCACAGTTAATTTGGATAATAAACTTGTCAAATACGAAAGTTAGATTTAGTTTATTATTTGAACTAATTTAGAAACTAATTGGCAATTTTAGGAAGGCAATTATCAAATCAATTAATCTTAGTCATGCATAGGAGATTAAATTATTGAAGTTAATTTCTCAAGAGTTTCCCACATCGATTACTTAATTTGTTCTTAGTTCTAGTTAAATTAGTTTACTTTTTAGTCTAATTGTGTGATCCTCTTTAAGCCTTTACTTAACAAATCAGGATAGAATGTTTAGTATTGTATCCGTTTTATTTTTATTCAAGATTAATTTAAGTGAATCAATTTCACCTCCTTGAGAGACAACCCTGGGTAATCAACTACAACTACCTTGTATACTTGCTAGTAGGATAGCCTAGGTATTTTTTAGAACTTATTTTGGCACAATACTAGGCATCATTGGATTAAATGGAAATCCCTATGTTGCCTAGTGGAGGAAGATGGCATTGGTTTGCAATGTTTGAATAACATATATTTAGCCCTTTTGGCTATGCTTTGGTCGTGGTATTTAGTTAGTAATTCTTTATAGGCATCCTTCCTAGTGGCTAAATTTGGAACTGGAGGCGATCCGAAGGTGATTTAGCCTAGACTGATGGACTTTCTAACTTGGAAAAGAATGTTAGTTATTCGTGAGTAGATTCAAGATTGTATTGCTCACTCTAGTAACAAACTCATTTGGAATGACACAACTACTGGGGATTTTTCAATGTCTTCTACCTATAAATATGTTAGAGATGTTGGCACATGAACTATAATAGGTAATAATATTTGGCATAAAGGAATTCCTATTAAAGTATCAATTTTCATGCTGCGCTTATGGAAAAATAGGCTTCCTCTGGATACTAACTTGTGAAGGCTAGGGATTATTAAGCCTTCGAGATGCAACTACTATTAGAATAGTTGCAAAGAATCTCTAGATCAGGTTTTCCTTTTTGATAATTGGGCTAGGCACCTTTAGAGGTTTTTTGATATGCCCTTTAGTTTTGTGAATCCCTGCTTTAGGCATAGAGATATTCTAATACAGTGGGGTCAGCTGGGGGTAATTTGGCTATAAGACTGGTTTTTCGTATGTTGTCGTCTTTCATTAGCTGGAGTATCTAGAAGATGCGTTGCTCGGCAAAATTTTGATGGATCGCCTCCTCCTATCTCTGTGGTGATCTTAGAGATTATTGATTTTATCTCTTATGTTTTATAGGATTCTCTTTCTTCATCCATTTCAGGTAAACATTTGCAAGATGTGGTGGAGACTATTGAAAGGTATGTTTGGCCCTCCAGGGTTTCCCTAGTATGTTAGTGTAAGCTCTCCCTCGGACTTTGGAAACTGCATACTGATGTTGTATCGGGAGGGAACCCAGGGCTAGGTGGAGGTGGAAAGATTGTTCGAGATGAGTTCAGAAGGTGTGTATTGACATTTGCGTTACCTATGCAACATTTTACAAACCTAGAAGTAGAAAACATAATCTCTTTTGCAAGGATTGAAGCTTTGTGCTGAATTATTACCCAATTCTCGAGTAATAGTTGAATTGTACTCCAAAGTTTTGGTTGACTTGTGCCTTGGCAGAGTTCAAATTCCATGGAAGATGGCGGATTGGTTAGTTGAGATATGAGGTTCTCTTTGGTGGATGGTTCTTTTCATTGTTATAGAGAGGCAAATCAAGCGGTAGATTTCTTATCAAATTTGGGATGTTTGTTACAGGGTTTGACCACTTACAGCACTCAATCACTAATACCTCATACCTTGAAGGGTATATTGACTTTAGATAGGTCAGACTTCTCTTTATTATGAGTAGGAACTGTTTAAATGTAATAGATAATAGCAATGTTGGAGTTTGTAATTTCTTTATATTATTACGTATTTGATGGTTGGCATCTAGAGCTAGATTATTTAGATTATTTAAGGTAGGTTAGGTTCATACCCCCTGCTCTATACTTTTCCCTTTTCTTATTAATAAAATAGGATACCCATCCCCCTAGAGTGCCCCTGATGAAAAAAAAAACTATATATAATAAGTTAACCTCAATTCCTAAGATTTGTTTTATTAATTTCTTTTCAATATTATTTATCTTCTTAGTTTTAAATAGCTTATTAGTTTAATTCTCTTCAATTAACTCTCATATTTTATATTTTTTAAGCTAAGATTTATAGATTGGTACTAATTCTTTATATGATCGATAATATGGAATATGTCTAATTTTATTTTGTTATAGTCTATACACTTACAGATTCATTATAATAGTTCATTATAATAAACCAAGCATTGATAGATTTTGATTGAATATCCAGTTTAAGGATTAATGGTAGCAAGTTTGGTCTAATTGATTCTATGAATTCAGAAAGTATAGCTCATAAACTTCAAGAATTAAGTGCTTTTGCTTGCAATCAGTTCTTTTCGAATGTCTGGAGCTACTTATCATTGCATTTATCCACCACTAGTTGTCTTCACCCGATTCAAAAAATTGAGAGCAAACTCTCCAGGTAAGCTAGTAATTTCTTGTCACAAGTTAGAATACTCTATTTGATCAAATCACTTTTTAATGATAATAATATCCTCTATTCGTCTCATTCCCTACTTCCGACTAGGATCATCAAGCTGGTTGAGCAAATAATCGTTAACTTTTATGATTCAGCTCACCCCAGATTCACAAGTAAAACAGAGTCAATTGTAGTGATGCATGCAAATAGCTAAAAGTAGGGCTTGTTATGAAGCCTCCAAAATCATGGAATAAATTCCTCTCAAATGCATTCGGATGCTTTTTAAGGACAATGCATTCCTTTGAATTAAGTGAATTCATATTCGAAGTAGGTAGTTTTCGGAATATAGAATAAAAATTAGACAAAGTTCTAGACATGAAAAACGTCTTAAAGCTAAAACCAACTTTGGAACACATAATATACTCCACAACCTTAAAACGACGCATGCTTTCGCTTGACTAGTGGCATCCCCTAAATAATATATTGAAGGTTACATTCCTCTCAACTCTAAGTCGATTATGAACGAAAGTTGGCTGTAACTGCCCTCTTGTAAGTACAAGAACCTTGGCTCATGTTAAGAATACAATGCCACCTGTTCCACATCACATAAACAAGCCAAACCAAGTCTACTCCGTCCAAGGATTTCGCCATCAAATTTTTTTCGGAAATTATTCGGAGTAGAAGGATTGAAAGTGCACCGGAATAACTTGGTTTAAGCATTGTATTCCTAAAGTCAAACTTTATTCTTTTCAATGTGGAAACTTTCTCTCTACAATTTAAACCTTTACACCAACCACCAAGACTGGCTGCAGACCATCTAATGGATGAATGCAATCGCCTGTAAAAGCAATCCTGAAGCATTCTGAAAAGGCTAGTTTTTCTAGCAAAAAGACACAGACTACAAGGCATTCAAGAAAACAAAAGACCTGTTAAATTCCTCATCTCAACTACAATGCTGATGCCAAGAGTAGCTTTCCTTATTAAAAACAACACTCTGCTCACAAATCAAGCCATAAAGCACTCCAGGCACTCTAAAAGCCTCACAGATGGATACCTTTGGATACAGAGAAATCTGACTTAGCACATTGCTTTTGTCTGTCCCCTATGTAGTAGCCTCAGCTTTTGCTGGTTAGACTCCAAGGCCTTGCAACTTGTAGTTTTATGCTATTCTTGTAATGCATGTCTCGTTTTACATTAAAAAATAAGAAGAATAAAAGCATTCCTATATTTAGTGCATTAATGGGAACCATCTTCACCCATGCACACATATAAAAACCGAACAGTTAAATCCCAAATCATGGTTACAAATTAAGGACTTTTGGCATTAGAAATTAAACAACGGATCCTTGTGGTAAAAACAAAACTTTGGTAATTTTTGTAAGTTTCGATACTCCGAAAATTATTGTAAGACACAAGAAGGGGAACTTCATGAAAAAGTGGCCTGTGTTACAATAACCGATAAAGCAAATAGAACGCATAGAAATCAATCAATTAATTAATTAACAAGTCAGTCAGCGGCTTGAGTTGGTGAAGAAATTTTTTATTGTCTTCAGGTGGTGTTGCAGAGGTATTATCGTGATGCTGCAGCGCACCGGGCAAAAGTGGCCTTTCAATTTTGTGAACTGCACCATTTAACATCATCTCTTTCTCCAAGTGCACACAGTAACTCTCAAACGCCCGACAGCTTACCATAACACCGAAATCCAACAGGAAAAGGAATTCAATTTCCAGCCTGTTCAGCTCCGCATTGCTCACACCTCCAATCCGAGCATAGAAAGCATTGTTGTAATGCCTGCAATTGTTATAGCAAGTACTGAGAAAATTACTGTTAATTAAACATAATTTGAGCATATGTTCACAAATACAGCAGAAATCTAAATAGACGCACATAAGAATTGTAACAAACATGGTTAGTTCTAACTCAGGTTGGACACTTAGTCACCAACACATCTCACAAGGCATGTGATCCCCATCCCTTTGACAATACACGAATTTGAGCTTTCTTCTGAGTACAGAACCTTAAGTTGACCATCCTTACAGTAAATATCGTTTGCATTTCGTTCCATACCTTATCAATTTCTTTTTGACCCAAGTAAGGTAATCAGAGTATCTTGCTTGGTGATGATCTAATAAGCGAATTATCTAGCAGAAGGGTCTCTGCCAATTCAATTATATTAGACATGTCATATACGTATCAGAAAGAGAGAAGACGGAGTCTCTTTTGATTAGCTTAGCTTCGAGCTCAGTTCTAGGAAAACCATACTAGTGTATACTTATCTTTGAATGGCCGGACTTAGAAGTCATATGGTATCGTCCATATAAAATCACCCAGGTGCACGGGAAGATAACAAAAGATATGCATGTAAATTGTTATGATTATAAGCAAAGTACAGAACCTATGTTATAGTAGTTTATTCAGAAGGAAGAAAAAGAGAGCATACACATCATCCAGCATTTTGGAAGCAATCATGACACTCGTAATCAGCAACCTATGTACATTCAACGAAACCACAAGCGAGTCAGGGTACTTGTGTACCAGCCTGTCTATATACACATACCCAACCACAAAACAAGCTGGGCTACAATTTGCGTACTTGTAAAGCCTCTCCAAGTACTTAAGAACGGTTATGTTTGGTGCCCTCACGCCATGAAATGCATTTAAGCCCTTTCCAAGAAGGGCTAAACTAGAAGTGGTCATTCCAACCAGTTTCTGGTCCAAGAAATCAAAGAGACGGTCATTCCTAGCCACTAGCTTCTCTATCACGGAAGACAAAATGGAGAGAACTCGAGGGGTTGACTCAGATGGGCTCGGCTCCGGTTGCCGGCGATTATTGATGGTGAAATCGCTGGTGGCTAACATTTAGAGACCATTATGGTGGCTGAAGGATCAAGTCTTACAAGGAGCCAAAAACTAATACAAACATTTGGGTGGCTAATAAGTCTGATTCGGTAGCGGGTGTCAGTGTTATCTGCTTTATCTTCGGGGTGAATAATGAACAACGGAGTTTCTGACACGTATACGTGAAGTTGTTGATGTTTAGTTTTATGTTTGCCACACTAAAATTGGGGTGAAACGAAGGTAAATGGTGTTCCTGACGTATCACCCTAGTGAATGAGAAAATTAAGTGAATTTTTGAAACATGTGGTGGCGTGTCCAATCTCCCTCGCCAGGTAAAGTGCTATGTAATTTTGACTAACAAAATGACAAGCAATATTTTTATCAACTAGACGTACTATTTTTATCATTTTTAAAGAATTAAAAACACAAACATATCACTAAAATTTATCAATTTAACTAAATTTTTTATTTATAAAATCCTGTAGAAAGACATTATTTTTTGTAAAAAACTAAAAAACAGAAATTAGTTATTTTGTTAAGTTTTGTCATTATTTTTATTACCTAAATATTGTTGAAATATGTAACATTTCACATATGTATCATAAGTGAATAAAATAGCAAATTGCAGAGTTTGATATGCATTAAAGAAATTAAAATATTTTTTAATAATATATTGATACATATTATTACTTAATAATAGACCAATCATATTATTATTAATTACTTACAGAAACTAAATTATAAATAAAAATAAGAAATTAATTATCTTATTTATCAATACTATTGTGTATTAATACTATTGTGTAAAAAAAATTTAATCAAAGACTTAATTGTATTTTCTTGATAAATTGATAAATATATTATTATTTAGCTAATAAAATAAAATAATTATTTTTTTGGAAATTAAAATATATTTCAAAAAAGGTAATGTTACCTTACAAAATAATGCTACATGTAGCAAGTTTAATTTAATGGGTATGAATCTAATTACAAGAGGGGTCAATGCAAAAGGAGTAATTAGTCAATAAACACCTAGAGAAATGTCTTATGTTGTTTCTACATTAGAGAGGTGTCTCTTTTTGCTTTCATATAACATTCCATCTCCATAGGGCACATGCCCGAATTCAGTGAATGAACTATCCTCGATGTACTCACTCAGATCAAAACGCAAAGACAATTTATAATTCAATTCACAAACAAATCATATCATCAAATATTGAGTTATCACTTCACATTTCATCATGCTTTAATAAATACAATTTGTGTACACTATTTCACATTTCTATTTTAAAACATTCCAAACAATTCATTTCAGTTATTCATTTAATACATATCAAATTATATATGCAAATGCACATTTGACTCACTTTCATTATTATTTTGTTGTAACCGAGCATCTTTTTACTATCTCATATCCGTTGTAGATACTAGGCTTGTCTCGTACCTATTATGGATACCAGACTCGTTAAATACTAAGGCTATAGCTATCTGTGCGCATTTCTAAGCTTTAAATTCTTTTTCACTGGTCACTCCGATCAGAACTCCTTTTTCTGATCATGTATCTCAATGTGATGAAATGCATCAATTCAGATATAACACTTTCAATAACTTTCATTCATTACGGACACACTCATTTTTATATTCATCGGATATAAGTCTGACATTCAACGTTTTGTTGAGTACGCATATTTCTTCAGATTCACATTCAATTATAAAATAGTCTCAATACAATCTCTATTATCAAACTCCACAAACCATAAGTATCTGGAATTATCAATCACATCAATAACAATTCAATAGCTGAAATAAAAACAAATCAATGCTAGTGAGAAAAAATATAGGTTAACTCACAGTAAGTTCCAGATAAGCTATTGCCTCAACGAACCAGCAATGTCTAGATGTTGGTGTTCAACTTGAGCGTCTAATTTCATGCAATACACACACATTGTACACACATTACTAAGTTGCTCAATCATATTAATATCCAATCATGCACATATATATGTGCCATGTACAAAGGATGCTCAATTGACTATTCTCAGGTGTGTTTCCTTAATCACAATTCATGATCATTCAAACATTATAATTTGTATATGTCTAGCTTACACTTAGGTTTATACCTCAAGTAAACTTGATTATTCTAATATCATCAATTATACATTCACCAATTCCTTTTCTAACATTATATAATCACATAATATCCTAATTTTCATTCATTCATACCGAATACACCTTTCTTATATTCTTTGAATCACAATTGTATTCTTAAGAAAACCTTCATTCTTATATCATTCATAAATTTCTAGATTTTAGAAACATTAATATCAACAATCCATTCCTTAAGTTATAACCTCAATTAATAACCTAAACATATCAAACACTTTATCAACTTATTCAACCTCAAACTAGGTTTAATTTAAGCCTCAATCAAGTCTAAATGTGCCAAAGCAAAGTAGCTTATCCTTAGTTGCTTCAAAAATCACACAAAAGAGAAAGGTTCACGTCTAATGCCTTTCTCACGATCGTGGGTTATGTGATCTGAAAATTTCTTCATCCTTTTCTTTCAAAATTTTCCAAATTTTAACCTTACATACTATATCCAACACATCTTATGCATAGTTCATCATTTCTACTTCAATTCCTCATCGAAATCACCTCTATCCCTAAACTATCATCATATACGTTTCTATTAAAACAAGCCATGAAGAATAATATCTTACTTGCTTGTTTAACTCCAAATCTCCTCAAATCATCAAGTAACCCTAGCTCTCCATGCTTACATGATCATCAAACTTTCAAGGTAGAATAGACTGGGTTTTTATCATCAAAGTGAAGACAATGAAATATTTGGAGTGGCTAAATGAAGGATGTTAACAAAACTCATGTTGTGAGTGCGGGTTGTGAATGTCATGAATGGAGAGAAGAAAGAAGAAGAAGAGAACATGTAGCAAAAAAAAAAAGAAATGAAAGATGGTCTTCAAATATGTGTATATCTTGTGGGTTAAAAGCATGGTGAGTGTCATCACACTTGTCATGACGCTTATCATGTAAAAAACCAAGCAAAAATGTCTTTTACTTATGCTACTAGATATCTCTTAATAATTAGTCCATTTTTCTCTCAATTTCCCAGACATTTGTCACTCAGTTATCAAAGCCACCTGTCATTTAATTCCCAATACCACATGACACTTATTTCTACTACCATGTATCAATTTGTTTTGCCACTTGGCATTTTTCTAGTTCAAAAATATGCATAAATTTATAAATCTCCCAATTGTAACAATTAATTTTAAATTACTAATTATGATTCACCAAATCAAACTTCAAGGCATAATAATTCACATTTCACATCACAATCATTTTAAATATTTTATACCCCGAAATATGTCAATTGAGTGCATATATAGTCTTTATAATGAGTACAAAAATCAAAATTTGTGTGTGTATGCTAATGGTATGCATGTGTATGCAATGCACTTCATAATTTCCCAATGCTATTTCCCATGTACAATTGTCTAGAGTCCTAACCCTTAGTATGGAAAACGGGTTACTACAATTCTCCCCCTTAAGAAATTTCGTCCTCGAAATTCTTACCTAATTGACCAAACAGAAAGGGGTATTGTTTGCTCATGTTTTTCTCCGTCTCCTATGTAGCTTTTTCTCTGGAATGATTTCTCCAAAGGATTTAAACCAATGGGACCACTCAGTTTCCCAATTGCTTCATATGATAACCTACTATCTTAACCGGTTCCTCAACATAACTCAAATTACTTACAATTTCAACTTCTTATCCTGGTAACACATGTATCAAATCTGAACGATATCTCCTAAGTATACTGACATGAAACAGTTTATGAATTTGAGTCATTTCTATTGGTAAAGCTAACTAGTAAACCAATGGTTCTATTCTCTCAGGAATCTCACATGGACCAATGTATGTGAGGCTAAGCAAGCTTGACATCTGGAGGTTGCATTCAAGCTAATTAAGTAAGTGAAATGTTGACCTATTATGGTATTTATTAGCATAATTTTTATTATGACTGAATAGGGATAGATTGATTTTCAATTGGTGTTAAAAATGTGCTGGAAAATGGAGAATGAATGGGTACTTTTCTGTTTAGTTTTTATATATATGAAAATAGTAGTTTATGGGGTGCTGTATGGGTGATTTAAGTTGTGATATGAAGTATAATTGATAAGGAATTCATGCTAAAGATAGGTGTTATTAAGGTGTTTTTAAATATGGAAAATTAGAGTTGTAGGTGTGTTTGTCAAAAGTGACTGTTATAAGCGAGCATAATTTTGTAAGCCTTATTGTAACCAATATGGAAGTTAAATTAACCTAAAATGAAGTAACCTTAAAGGAAATGAAATTTGGAAAATTTCAGGTGTTAGTGATGTCTCTAAGCTTGTAAAATTCGTAAAGTATTGAAGGTAGTAAAGTTAAACACATTAGTGCTATTGATGACAAATTATGGAATTTTAATTTCAACCTTGTGTACATGTCGAACCAGCGGAGAAATTTCACTCTAAATTGTTATATTTAGACTTGATTAAGGCTACGAATGAGCCTAGATTGTTTCTTGACTAATTGGTTAACAACTTGATAAGTTTATGCAGTTAATTGACGTCATAACCTAAAGAATGGACTATTTTGATGTGGTTGGGTTCAAATATGAAAAATATGATTTTTTAAAGGAATAAACGAGTTCTTTTAATGGAAACATGATCTTAAGGACATGAGAAATGTGTATAAGGTATGGATGAATGAGCATTGAAGAACATAGGGTAATTATGAATGAGAATTAGGTAAGTGTATGAATATATGTTGTTGCAAAAAGTTTGGTGAATGTATAGATCTAGCTTGCTGAAATTTCATATTTAGAGTAACAATTGTGTGTGTGTGTTATAAGATGCTTTTTGATCATAAAAATGTTCAAGGATAAGTGTAAAGTATTGCAATCAATCTGTAAAATCTTCAGACCATTCGGGAAATTGAAAAAATAGCATACGAATGACATTCTCAACTATTATTAATGAAGGTAATAAAATATATTTTCTAAAACTGGAGTGGGTTAATAAAATTCACCCTCTTATTACTTGGGAAAATAGGATGCTATCCGAGGCTACCTGATTGCAAAGTGGTAGTATACAAAATATAATGTTTGAATGGTTTTAGGGTGTATAAGCAGAAATTGAATAGTCAAGATCTATGTATAAGAATACATACCTGAAAAGTCAATTGAGAATGCATTGAAACATAACACATATACAAGTGTATGATTGTATATTCGTTTGATTAAATAACTGAGTGATTTTCGAATTATGTGTGTATTGTATGACGATAGATGCGCAAAGCAATCGTCAATGTCCAGACATTGCTAGATCATCAAGGCAATAGCTTTTCTGGAGCATACTGTGAGTTAACGTAGATGCTTCTCACTAGGATTGATTTATTTTTGGTTAAATTTTAGTTATTGAATTGTTATTTATATGATTATTATAATTCTGGACATTGTTAATCCGAGTTTGATATTTTAGGATTGTATATAGAAGTTTTTTTAAATTGGATGTCAATTGTTGATTATGTGATTACCCATGAAATGCTTATTTGATTCAAATTGGATGTGAATTTTGGATAATCAGTTACACTGATGAAAGCAAATGATTTGTGAGATGATTCATATAATTGCATTTGACATTCACGATCAGTTAAAGGAGTTGTGATCAGAGTGACCAATGTGAGAAAAGTGCTTTAAGCTCAAAATGATGAAAGGAGCCTCAGGCTCAGATAATATCGACTTGGAATCCACAACAAATTCTAGTCAGAAATGATCTTAGTATCCACAATGAATACAGGCCAATAAATTTTGAAAGGCACTTGGTCGCGATAAAGCAAATAAGAACAAAGTGACATGTGCATTTGCATATACAACTTTAAATGTATCATACAAATGATTGAGATGAATTATTGAATTGTTTTGAAATAGTGATATGCAATGTTTGTGTACATATTGTACTTATTGAAATATGATAAAATGTGATGTGTTATTCAATACTGGACGATGTGATATACTTATTAAATTAGGTTATAATTTATTTTGGTGTTCTAACTTGAGTGAATACATCAATGATGGTTCACTCACTAAGTTTGCAAACTCATCAAAATTACAACATTGGTTTTTGGGTTCAAAGGAGTTCTAACTACTAAGGTGTTATAGTAGAAGTCTATCACTAGCATTTTGGGGACAAGAATGGCTCAAAAGTCTGATCAGCTGAATCTGAGGAGTTTAGTTAGAATGTTTTAATTTAGCATCTCATTTTATGTTAAACATTTTATATGGAGTATTAAACTCTCAAATGTTATGTAATGTATACACTTGGATTATGAGTTGTAATGACACTATGTAAGTTTATTTTTGGTGAATGAAATGGGAAGAATTGATCATTTTGAATGCTTATGATACCTATGATGCCTTAAAGAAGTTAATGTGATTGTTCTAACAAGCCATTCTCATAGGGTATATCTTCTGGTATGTTCGGCCATATGCTCTGTAGAAGTGGTATGTTACACTTAGGCTAAGAATTATAAATATATTAACTTAAGTGGTAATTATAATTTGGGTCTAATAATTAATTTGGATGATAAACTTATCGATGTTAGAGTAGTGCTCTAAAGGCAATCACCTTTAGCACTTTTGTACTGACTTGGTTTTGATTAATAAAGAGAAAGGAATTTTTCATTAATTTGATATTCGTTTATATATGAATTGATATTGTTCTTAAATCGAATTAATGGAGTCCATGATACAAAGCATAACATGAAGGAAATCATGATGAAATCATGATAATGAGATTCCTATCATGTGCAATTAAGTTAGTATCTAAATAATCCCTAGTGATAGGGTTAATAAGATAGGACATTATTAATCCGGACAGACTAGCATATGTTTTACTCATTGATTTGATCAAGTAGTGGATCTTACAAACTGTAAGCATGAGATGTTTAGAGTTAACATATGGATGCTTACTAAGGGTAGTAAGTACATCAGATGACCTGCTATGAGATTATCATATGAATAATCTATCGAATGTTAATGATTAATCTCATCATAGCAATGGTGCAAATATCCTTAGACTTAAGGTACTCAAGGATATATTGGATAATAATACTTTGCTTTGACATCATTCCGTATTAACTCATGACAGGGTCGCTCTTAGGGTGGTGATTGGGTACAACTATTGGTATTCGAAGGTAATTAGAAAGTCAATAAAGAATTTACCACTCCTGGTAGAAGGAGATGATACCCACGGCCTCTTGTTGGGTCATTACTCAGGAGGCCAGAGCAGTTATGTGTCATGAAGAGAGTCTTTAATGACACATAAGAGTATTGAGATCCCAGGACAAGAACTAATATCACTTAGACAAGATGTGACGTAGTCAATCTACTGGGAGTTGACACATAGCCCATATTTTGAACCAAGTGGGGTAGGTCACCCCATATAAGTAATATGAGCAAGTACGTTAGATGTAACCAATAGATTTTTCAATGAATTCCTTCTTTCAGCAAAATCAAAGCCCCTTAGCGTAATCGATTTCAGTATGTTGGTTGAATTAGAACGAAAAGAAGGCAGAAATCCTTATAATCTCAGAACCAATGTGAAAAGGAGCTCGAACTAGCTCCTAGTGAAGGGAGAGCCAAATCAAATGTAGGGGAAAAAAAGACTCTTAAAGTAGAAAGATGCTATGAATATTCTTAAGAAAGGCAGGAAGTCACTCTCCTTAGGTTGACTCTCACACTTATTCTGGTAATCCGAGCTACCCATAAGGCTAGCTTGACAGACTGCCTTGCCTTCTGGGATCGTACCAATCAAATTCTAGTATGGTAAGAGGACAAATTGCACGCTAATTGTCTATGGAAAGTTTCAAAAGTTGGATATTTAACTATCGAAGAGTTAGTGTGTTAATCCACTTATATTCTGGAAAATTGGCATCATGAAACATTTTATTATTTGCTTGAATTAAGAGTTAATTCAAGTGCCTATAAAAGATTGGATGAAAAACATAGTGTGTATGGCCAAATTTAAGAGCCACGATCGTGGCTAAAGGTGAGCCTATGTTTTTAAGTAGGCCATGATCATGATAGAGGACACAAATGGGTACATAAGTGAGTTCTTCACTTATGTACACAAGGTCTTACCACTTCTTACACACTCAAATTAGAGATAAGGGCTCTAGAAGAGTTCTATAGTGAGAGAGAGAGGTAACAAGAACCTTGTTCTTGCAATTTATGCAATTATTGCATGAATCAAATTACATACAACAAGATTCTTGATCTATCTTCTGTCATTTTGAGCATCTACTAGAACTCATCTAGTTTGGTGCTCAAATCACCTTTATAAATTGTTTCTTCATCTTCTTTGTTTGTTCTTGGGTGATCAAGGAAGGGTTTGGTGTTTGCAACAACCCAAACAAGGAGAAGAAATAAGAAGGGAGGAGAAACAAAAGGTAAAAGGTTTTATATTTCATGTTCTTATATATATGTCTATCATGCATGTATGATTCTATTTTTCCAGGTTGTCATGGTGTTGGAATCTAGATTCCGAAACTTCCACTGCATTCACATACATATGATGCATGCATCCATGGCTAACCCAACAATGGTATCAGAGCAAGTTTATGCATGTATTAGATGATGTATTGAACATATGTAAAGTGCTTGTTAGGTTGTGTTTGATATGCATATTGATTTGGAATAATTCGTGTAAAATTTAGAAAAAAACTTTTTCTAATTTTCTTTCATAAAAATGTTTATAGGATGTTATATTATGTTTCTGTAAAAGGAAATTGCAATTTAATGTCATTTTCTAGTCTATTTCGAATTAATATCTAGACTATTCATATGTTGATTTCTGGCAATTTCTAGAAAACCGAATGCATGTGCTGATTTTGAAATTTTTTGCAATTATTCTAGAAAAACAATTCTGATTTTCTTTCAAAAAATGTTTATAAGTTGTTATTTTATGTTTCTGTAAAAGGAAAATGCAATTTAATGTCATTTGCTATTTTATTACGAATTTAGTTTCAACTTGATTCATGTATGAAGTTCTGGGAAATTCTAGAAAGGTGATGACCATGCATGCATATAAATTCCATATTAATTTTTATAAAAATTGTTTATATAAGTTTTATGAATGCACATGCAAGATGAGATGTTGCCACGTGTATGCGATGCATGAAACTTGTTGTTAAAGTGATTATCTTATGCATACATCATGTAATGTTTAACTTGTGTTAGAAGTAACATGACAAGTGTCATACATATGTGATGTGCTGACTTATTCCAATTTATTAATAGATAATTCCTAAAAATTATGCTGTAGAATTTTTTATTAGATACATTTAGAATGTGTATAAGACTCTAGAATTTTTCTATAATTAAATTAATTTCATTCAATTATTAAATCAAGTCAAAGTCAGCATTGATAAACTTTTTGAAAGTTGATGGAGTTGACTTACTTAATGACTTATAATGTATATTTCGGTTATGAGACCTAAATAAGGTTCTTATGTAATAAGAAATATATTATTTTGATGACAATAACATGCTTAATGCATGTGCTTTGATAGTTGTGATTTGTATGATGTTTTAGGGTTCAATTTGTTAGATGTTTAGTGTTAATTTGAGTGTTTAGTATGAATTTATGTTTTAATTGTGTTAGTTTATGTGTTTAAGTGTTTTTTATAGGTTATTATGAATATTTGAGCTTAAATGTTATATTTTTAAGGTACCTGAATGTGTTTGTTAGTGTTTTAGGGTAAACGGCAAAAAATGGAGAATTTTCAAAAAGTTTCGGGCCAAAAACATGGCCCAGGCCACGATCATGACAAAAAGAGACGAGCTGATAGGACCAATGCCATGATCATGCACTTTAGGCCATGATTGCAACAGAAAGAGTTAGGCACTTGCCACGATCGTGGCTTGCATTAGGCTGACACAAAAACTCAAGTTTCCTAAGCCTTTTTGGACCGTTTCAACCCGAATAAATCCTAGGGCTTCTAAAGTATAAATTCATCATTAAGAGATAGATGAAGCCCGGAAAAGAGCCTTTTGCATCAGCCAAAATCCAAAACCCTAAAAAGTTTATCAAGAGATTGAGGAAGGAGACGAAGGAAGAGAGACACGGAGAAGAAGCTTGACTTGAAGTACTTCCTGGAATAGGATGTTTCCCGCTGTCACTACCTCCTCTGTTCTGTTCCCAACATATTTTCTAGTTATTTCAATTTGATTAATGTATAGAATTGAGATAGTTGTCGAGAATAGGTTGTGTTGAATGTTGAGTTTTTATCTATACTCACCTTTAGGATTTTTGTCTTTGATATTAATGAAATTCAATTTATTGTTTTTTTATTCAATTAATTGTGATTCAATTTCTGTTTTTAATAATTCGATAATAAACTGAGAGGGTGAACCTAGTGAATATCATCAAATTGGGCTAATGAGAGTTAGGTAGTTTGATAGATAAAGAATTGAATCAAATCTTTAAATTTGTGTAGCGAGAGATCGTGCATAGGTTTTCGGTAGGTTTTTAGACAATTTCAGAACTAATTTAGGTGTTGGTTTAATTGTGAATCAAGAAATCACAATTCCATAATTTGAATTAAGGATTATAAGTTAGGGTTAAAGATTATAACTCAAGAGAGAGTAATCCACCCTAGAACCGTCTAAACCCAGTAATTCGAATATTTGCATAAGTAATTAGAGTTTCATTAAAGTCGATTAAAACCCCCTTTCTCTCAATTGGTAATTCCTAGGTTGATTTTCGATTGGGTTATGCAAATTGTTATTTTATTTATATTTCTAAATTTTAATTCTCGTAATTGATTTTTTGATTGATTAATTTTCTGCATTAGTTGTTTATTTTGAATTGTTGAGATTTAGTTCAGCCTTATATTTTAGGATTACATTAACCCTCCTCGTGGGATCAATACCTTAGGTACTACATGAACGACCCGTGCGCTTGCAAAAATATCGAGGTTAAAAATATTAAAACTTTTCATAGCATAACACCCCGACTAAATTTTTGGCGTCGTTACGTGGAGGCAATTAGTTTAGTTCTTTAGTCTAAAGCTTTCACTTTCGTTTGTTTTTCTTTAAGTTATGAAAGAGTTTGGAGCGTAAAGTAGAGACACATCGTAACATCTTAGAGTGGGAATGAGATATTCGAAGAGTTAAATGCTATAAAGAGGTAAAAAGAATGATCATGGAGGATGTATATTATAGGGAGCAAAGGACTCTTGCAGGATCTAATGAGCCCTAATTTGGTTGGGGAAATCATCATCCTTATATGAACCCGTACACTTCAAGGTGGCAGAACCACCACAAATTCTATTGGTCCAACAATGTAGGGAATCCAGTTCATGGGATTCCAAGCTGGACAAAATCATGGATAAGCTTACGGATACAGAAGAGAACAAGAAGAGATTGGAAGAGAAGTTTAAGCGAGTAGCAGAAGATCATGCCTTTTATATTCACAATCTAAAAGCTCAAATAAGCTAGCTATCCAAGGAATTTTGTAAGCAAAATGCGGAAAACTGTCTACGCAATAGGAAAGTGAATTCAATAGAGCCATGTCAGGCTATCACACTTAGGAATGATGTAGAGCTAGAAGAACCAGCAAGAAATCAAGCTAAACCTGACCTTAGAGAAGACCAAGAAATCAAAGAAGAGGATGAAGAAAATAACACCAACCTTCCCTATTATTCACCAATTCTTGATATGCCATATTTGAACATAGGAAAATCTTGGGTAGATGTTTATGAAAAGAACCCTAGTTTTTACATTAATAATGATCAAATGACATTCAACATGAATGATGTAATTACGAATCCGAAGGTTAGTAGCTCATTCAGGATAATTTATATGTTCGAATCTTCTGAAGAACAACAAGACGAAGAATAGATGACAATAAACATTGAGTTTGAAAAAAGTATGGAAGTTGCTATTTGGGAAGTAGAAGAAACAGAGGAAACAAAGGTGATCAAGGAAGAAGGAGAGCAATTCACCTTTGTACAGGACAAGCTATTAGATTCAATGGAAGATTCAAGGAGTTTCGTTATGCCCTTTTTTATTGATAGCTTGCTAATAAGAAGGACATTAATGAAACTAATTGGTTTTCTCAACCTTATCAACATTGTCCTTCTAATCATCTTGCAATTTACAGCTTACCTATAAGCTATAAAACTGATATTGAACAAAAAGGGTAGAAGCAAACCACTTATAATTGATTCGGGTTGAGCTTCAAAAGATACAAGTGTTAGAGTAATGCCCTAAAGGCAATCTCCTTTAGTGCGTTTTGTACAAAGTTGTGTACAGACTTTATTTTTAAAAATAAAAAAAGCATATTTCATTAATTTGGTGTTCATTCTTTATGAATTGATATTGATCTATAAGCAAATTAATGAAGTCCATGATATATGACAAAGCATAGAGGAAGAAATTATGATGTGATCATACTACTGAGATTCCTATCAGTTGCAATTATGTCAATATCTAAATTATCCCTAGTCATAGGATTAATGAGATTGGACATCGTTAACCCTGATAGACTAGCACATGTCAAACTCCTTGATTTGATCAAGAAGTGGATCTTAGAAAAATTGTTCGCTCAAAGTTACACATGCTAAGTTTTACCATTTATAACTTTGGTAATTACTGCAAGTGCACGGGTCGTTCACGTAGTACCTAAGGTGTCGATCCCACGAGGAAGAGAACTAGTCCTAAAATCTAACAGTAGCTAAGTTGGCAATACCCAATTAAATAACTACTGCATAAATTAAAATTAATCAATAATCAAATATGAGAAATTAAAGTAACAAAATAATGAACAAAATAGCCAGGTCACACAAATAATTCAAACTTAACCTAGAAGTGACCAATTGAGAGAAAGGGGGAATTAATTCGAAACTAAAGAAAATCTCCCCAATTAAAGGGGGAATTAATGCAAAACTAAATAAAATCTACCCAATGATGTAATTTTCAACTTAAAGGGCCTAAACGGTCCTAGGGTAAACTATCCTCTCTCGAGTTATAATTCTTAACCTTAATTGGTAATCCCTAATTCAAATTATGGCAATTGCGATCTCTCGATCCGCAATTAGGCTAAAACTTAAATTAGTTCCAAATATGTCTATTAACCTACTGGTAATCTTTGTTCAATCTCTTGTTACATGACTCTACTGTTTTGTTTAACTCTCTGCCTATCGATTTACCTAACTCTCGTTAACCTAAATCAATGATTTTTACCAGCTCACCCTCTCAGTTTATCGCCAAGTTATAAAGAATCGAAATTGAATCACAATTAAATCGAAATAAAACACAATCAAATAAATTTTATTAATCTCAAGAACAAAAACCCGAAGGTGAGTTTAGACAAAAGATCAACACTCAACGACAATAATTCTAATCAATATCCAAATCTCATACATCAATGAAATCAAAATAAAAACGTAGAAAATACTGTCGGAATGGATCTTGGAGGTAGCGACTGCGAGAAACCACCTATTCCGGGAAGTACGTCGCATCAAACATATCTCCTTGCCTCTCTTACTTTGTCTCCTTCCTCTATCGCTTGATCTCTCTCTAGGGTTCTCTCAGATTTTTGCATAATTTCCTTTTTGCACAGCTCTCTTGGCTCTCTAAAAAAAACTATAGTGGCTACTAGGTATTGTTCTATTTATTCTGTAACACCCCTATATCAAATTCGGGGTCAAAACGATTTGAAAAATCACCCAAAAATTGAGTTTTCATGTCAGCTCAATGCAGGGCATGATCGTGGCTCTGCTGCCACGATCATGGCCTGACATGTTGCTCTATCATGATTGTGGCCCCTGGTGCACAATCGTGGCCTGGCTGTTGCTAGCTCTTTCTCTCTATCACGATCATGGCCACTGTGCATGATCGTGGCCTATGTCTTTTAGCCTGAAACTCTTTAAATCTTCATCATTCTTCCCCATTTACCTTACAACACTAGCACACACATCAAGGTACCTCAAAAATATACAAATTAACCTCAAAGATTCAAACTAACCCATAAAAACACTTAAACAAAAAAACTAACCTAATTAAACCCTAAATGAATACTCAACACTCAATTTAACATAAAATGCATAATAAATTAAACCCTAAAACATCATACAAAACACTACTATCAACTGTAAACATGAGATGTTTAGAGTTGAGATGTAGATGCTTACTAGAGGTAGTAAGTACATTAGATGACCAATTATGAGATCATCATATGGATGTCATATTCTAATATCAGTGATAATCTCATCATAACAATGGTGCAAGTATCCCTAGACTTGAGGTACTCAAGGATATCTTGGATATTGATTCTGTACTTTGACTTTATTCCTTATTGCGTTATAAAGGTCACTCATAAGGTTGTGATTGGGTATAGTTTGAGGTGCTCAAAGGTAATTGAGTAGCCAATAGAGGATTCACCACTTCTGTGATAGAAAAAATGATACCTATGGCCTCTTGTCAAGGTCATTACTTGGAAACCTCTAGGCAGAGTACATCTGTCACGAAGAAATTCTTCATTAACATATAGTGTAATGAGTCCCAGGACGAGAACTGATATCACTTGGGCTAGATTTGACGTAGTCAGTCTAATGAGAGTTAACACTTTTCTCATACTCGTAACCAAGTGGGGTATACCAAGGTGAAAGGACAAATTGCACAAAAATTGCCTATGGGAGGGTTCATGAGATGGTTCATGACAAGCATGGGTTCGTTCGTCAAACCTCTTACTTTTCGATCAATTGGGGGTCATGATGTGTTACTAGATGCCGCTCATGACTTGCTTAGATTAAGTGTTAATCTAAGTGGCCAACATAATCGAGAACTTAATGGGTCACACGCTTAAGAGTGACTTGGATGCTTTTGGATAGAGATCCATTATATGGAGAGTAACGTAGTGTTTGGTTAGCGTCCTCAGACATGAGGACGGAGGACGAGGACATAAAAGTTCTGTCCTCCGTGGTGTTTGCTTGCCGTCTTCGCCCATTTTTGTTCCGTATTCAGAGGACAAAGACAAAATTTTTTGTTCCATCCAAGACTGTGGTACATAAATTTTTGTCCTAAGGACAAGAACATAATAGAAAAATGAAAAGTCCAAAATACCCTCCCTTGACTCCAAAACGCTGTGTTGTCTGAAGCCAAACGACGAGCAACCAAAGCGCAGCTCTCCTTCCTTCTTCCCTCTGCTTCGTAGCTCTCCTTCCTTCTTCCCTCTGCTTCGTAATCTCCGCAGGT
>JAOQMS010000180.1:26617920-26630728 GCA_027563885.1 Erythroxylum longipes | reverse complement strand
CCATCTTCAGGTGAGGAGCAAGAGATCGAGTAGTCAAGAGCTGAGGCATCACTCCAATTAGACTTATTTTTGCTTTTAAAGTTAGTTTTTGTAAAACAAAGCTTTATTTGCATTTTGAGAAATTCTACTTTTTGCAAACTATGTATTTTTATATTATGATGTAATGGGGCTTAAAATACTCATTAAAGCTTTGTAAAACTCTTATCCGTTGTTATAAATGAAAATTTTTTTGCTTTGCTCATGGTTTTTGTTTTCGCAGCGGCAAAGTTAAGAGTTCGTCTCGGCGTAATTCACCCGAAAGGTTAGTGAGGTTTACTCTCATATGTTCGCCGCGACAAAAATAAAATTTCGGGCTTGCAGCGGCGAAGTTCAATATGTTCGCTGGGGCGTAAAATTACCGAAGGTTCTAAGGGATTTTCCAATATGTTCACCGCGGCGAAACCCATAGTTCACCGTGGCGAAGCCAGCCTTTGCTTCCTAAGGAGTTTTCTTTTAAATTTCCAAATTTTAAACCTTCCTCCACGCTCAAGTTTCACGATCTCAAATCCGATGTTGGGCTCCAAAAATGGGGTCCAACAAATGTAATTAATACAATTAACAAAATTAATAATAATCTTATTATTAATAAGAATAATAAAACTAATAATAATAATAATTAGCAAATTAATAACTATTATTATTATTATTAGTAGTAGTAGTAGTAGTAGTAGTAGTAGTAGTAGTAGTAGTAGTTTTATTATTATTCTTATTATAATTAATTTTATTAATTTTATTTAATAATAATAAAAATAATAAAAATAAATGTAATTGATAAAATAATAAATTTAGTAATAATAAAATTAATAATAAGTATAAAATTAATAATAGTTTATAATATTAAGAATAATAAATTTAATAAGAACAATAAATTTAATAATAATACATTATTTGTATTTTTATTTTCAATGTTAGAAAATTTTGATATTTTATTTGAATTTTAGGATTTATCTTTGTACTCGGTTGAGATTTTTTTAGTATTTTTCAATACCATATTTATGATATAACAGTATTATATGATTAGAATATCAGTAATGGAAAAAATTAACTTTTAATAATATAAGTTGTATTACAAATTAACATTATTTAACTATTTCAATTTTTATTCGATTTGTAGGAATATAATTGAAAACACAAGTCAAAATTAAATTACATTCCATGAAATATTATTGCATGCCAAAAATTATAATAAGAATCTACTCAACTTTCCTATTATAATTCTTATAAGTATCCAAACATGTGAATATCTTTACTTTCCATAAATTTATTTTCCGAAGAATCAGATTCTAAATTCACTTTACTTTTTTGGTAACCAAACGAGTCCCAAGGCTTTTCCACTTTGATTACTCTATTCGTTTTTGCTCACAGTTAATTCCGTTTGCTTTTCAGTTTAATTTTGTGATTTCCTTTAAAGCCTTCACTCAACAAATTGGGATAGAATATTTAGGATTGGATTTGTTTTTAAGTTTGTTCAACATTAATTTGAGTAGAACAATTTCACCTCCGTGAGAGGCGACCCTAGATAATCAACTACAACTATTTTGTATACTTGCGAGTAGGATGACCTAGGTATTTATAGAACTTATTTTAGGCACAACAGGCTAGAGTGGAGAAAAATTAATAGTTTTGGTTTTTTATTGCTACTTTATAAAGTTTCGGTTATAATTAAAAAATTGACAAAAGTTTGGGCTTTTTTTTTGGTATTTAACCCTAATTGAATTGATAACTTTAATTTTAATCTTTTTCTTTCATTTCTTAAAAAATAAAAAATATCAATCTGGGTCAGCTGATAGAGCCTGGTCAAGCTCAAGCAAGACTCGACTCTAAGCTTTGTTTTTAAGGCCTAGGTCATTTTTCACTAGCTCAGGTCGGTCTATTGTTATCCCTAATAAAAAGACCTTATGTTGGATTGATATGAAACTTCAACACAGGTTGAAGTTTAGTGGGTCGAAGCTTTGCAATGATTTTAAAAATTGCATCGCAATAAGAAAATAGAACTACAATCACTCTTGGGAGCTAAAATATAAATGGTATATGTTAGCAAATCGCTTAATAACTATTATTTTTGCAATTTTTAATAATAATTATTATTAAATAAAAACTTACTTTATAAAAATAATATTTATTATTAATAATAATGACCATCAATATTCATCAATTATACTACCAAACTTTTTTCTTCCAATAATTGCTAATGATTTAATTTTTTCTTGATATTTTTGTAGAAATTAAGAGCTTGAAAGTTAATTTCTATTGTAAGTAGATACACTAAAAGAAACATATTTCACTTTATCTTAGGGTTGTTTATTTTTATTCTTGTTTTTGTGATTTTATATTTGATTTCAAATTAGTTAAAAAAATTTGTTTGATTGGGTTTAGTGATAGCCAAGGTGACGAGGCTTTGCCAAAAAGCTTTTGGGTAGAGGGAAAGAGTGTTTTAGTTTTTATAAATTATGAAAATCATAAATAATATGATTTATTATTAAGTAAATACATACTATTTAATTATTTACTATTAATTATTAATAATTAAATAATTTAAATTATCTTCAAAATATATCAAATTTAAATAAGTTTTGTTTAAAATTAAAAAAAAATATTAATTTATAAATAATTTTATTTACTTTTTATAAAATATAATATTTTTTACTAATAATTTTAAAATTTATCTATTTATTTCTTAATTGGTAAAAATAATTTATATTTAAATTTTATATAATACGTAAAGAAAAATATAAACTAAAAATAATTATAAAAAAACAGAAGTTAACGGTTTCTTTTTTGTTTTTGGTGGAAGTTAACGGCTTCTTAATCTACTTGCACATGAGCACAAAATTAATGCAGGTATGTAATCAATAAACGACGCCGCTACCTTAAATGTTTCAAAATTGGTCGACGACTTTTTATGCAACGAAGATCCGAACACAGCGATGAATTGAGAGAGAGAGAAGGAGATGAGAGAAAATTGCTCAACGAACGTTTACTCTCATACCTAGAGTATCAGCCAGAGGGACAAAGAGAGGCTCCATTCTCTCAATCTCAGCTACTGAACAACATATAGCGATCCTATGATCTAACGTTAATGGAATCCTTTGACTCGTTAGAAGTCCGAAACGACCATGATTCATCCAACGCAACCACCGGCCCCTTCCACGACGATGCCTACAACTCCCTCCATAATTATGAATCCTCCGAATTCTCCCCTCCGTTAAACGGTGAAAGTTTCTCTGGAGACCCACCACAATCTGTCATGGTCGATGACCTCAACATCGATCCTTCCAACGTTATCGCCTCTCCCGCCAACATCCCACATTCTAATGACGTGTATGGTTTCGGAGTGTCTACACCCAATCCTGAACCTGTATCACCCTTTGAGTCGGAGGCGGTGGTGCCGGATGAGAAGAAGGCGGGTGCAGGTGGTTACGTTTTTGTCTCCGATGGGCCACTTCTGCCTGACCCTAACCAGATGCGTGAGGAAGGCACTAAGTTACGGGAGTGGCGCCGGTGAGTTTTCTTTTTTTTAGTTGGTCGTTTCTTGGTTGAATGTGCTTTTTTGTTTTTTCCATTATATCTCGTCTTCGTCTCGTTGATAACTTCAGCATTAACCTGTTATTGTCAGATTAAAACGTAAGTGGGGCGTTTTCAAAGGATTGTGTGTTTGAAGTCATGAACTAATTGTTAATTCAACATAGATAAATTGCAATTAGAATTCCCTTTTGATACGTAGTCCACATGTAATTTAGATTAACATTCGTATTATGGAGTTATTCCTGACGTTCGACAGTGACAATGTTCCCAAGTCCAATCCCACCATCTCTTCCGGTGATGGATCAATGATTAGGACACTGAAGAATTTAAGGATATCCCTCCTGAGTTTCTTTCTAAACAAAACAAGGAATAAGAATATAAGATAATTTCCGTGCCAGCTAGTTTGCGTAAGTGCCGGATGAAAAATTGACATTTACATGTTTGAGATGTAGCAGCTTTTAGGACTGTATGCAGACTATTTCTGTTGAAAACTAACTATGGAGGAATACTCGAGAAAAGGTTAAGACCCAAAATCCTATACTTTAAGTTGGAGTAGTTTTCAGATATCTTGTTAATATAGTTGTTGCTCGCACGAAAACTTACCGTCAATTCCATTTGCTGCAGGCAAAATGCCATGCACCTTGAGGAAAAGGAGAGAATAGAGAAGGAAATGCGAAATCAGATAATCAATGAAGCTGAAGAGTATAAAAGAGCTTTTTATGAGAAAAGGCAGCTCACTTGTGAGACTAACATGGCTCAGAACAGAGAAAGAGAGAAGGTAAAACTAACCTCTTTTTTTATGTTTAAATCGATTTCTTTTTAATATTGTGGTGCAGATGCATTAGCTCTCTCTCTACGTGGGTGTGTGTGCCTCTCTCCCTCTCTCTCTCTCTCTGCAGTTGTACTTGGCCAACCAAGAGAAATTCCACAAAGAAGCTCACCTACATTACTGGAAGGCTATTGCAGAGATCATTCCTAGAGAGGTGCCAAATATTGACACGAAGAGATCAAGGAAAGACCCTGAAAAGAAGCCATCTATTACTGTAATTCAAGGTCCAAAACCTGGGAAGCCGACTGATCTGTCGAGGCTGAGGCAAATTTTTGTGAAGCTGAAACAGAACCCTCCGCCACATATGACGCCGCCTCCACCAAAAACTGATGATAACGATAAAAAAGATGGCAAAGACTCTAAAAAGGAAGCTGAGGATGACAAGAACCCTATGAAGGAGTCAGTTAAATACCTGAAAGATGGAAAGGAAGGAAAAGATGGCAAGGACAGAAAAACCCCAATCCCAATCCCAACCCTGACAACGACACCGACACCGACACCGACACCTACACCCAGGGCAGCTACCGTTGACAAGCCTGCTTCACCTGGAAAAAATGGATCTCCCAACGTCAGTACTGATCCTTCCAAGCCAGAGGGTCTTTCCGACTCAGCTAATGAATCAGCCACTACTGAGTGAAGCCATCGATTGACTTTTGTTGTTGACTCCTTTCAACTAATTATCTGAGTGCTTTTTTTAACTAGACCCTACGCTGAATAATAACTAATAAGTGCACTACTCTGCATACACTCCAATATGTGAAATTTCTTCATAATTACTATAGGATTTTCCTAGGATCTACAGGGGCGTGTGGAACAAGCCTCTTACATCCAGTTTTGTCAGATGTCCCTATGTCTTCCATACTGTCCACCTTTTGGTGTCAACAGTTGCTGCCTGTGCATGCTTTTCCTTTGAGTATTTTACTAAGTTCTTGGAACCCGTACTGGTCATGGAGCAGGTTCGTTTAATAGTTAAAAGTTAAAACCAATAGATGGAGAAAAGACAAGCATTTTCAGTGGTATTCTTGAGAACATGGAATTAAAATGACCAAAACAGTTTAACTGTCGTCTGTTTTAAGTTCAACACCTTGCTCCGTAATGACATAACAGCAAAGAGCTAGAGCAGTAATACGATTCCCTTTTGAGCAATTAGCATATATATGTATATATATATATATATATATGTATACCTCTAGCAAAATAAGGAAACCATATAATTAATATAATTAATTTGTGACATGAGAGAGTAGAATCCCCACTGAATTTCAGACAGAATGGGGTGGGCTTTTGAAGTCGTACTCTATTGGAATTTTCCAGAGATCAAATCCTTTGTAACCACTAGTCTGTATCAATTCTGTTCCACGCGATCTCATTCATATATTTTTTTGGGTCTTACATATTTATGTAAATGAGATCGTGTGGAACAGATTTGATACAAATTAGTGGATATAGAGGATTTTGTTCTAATTTTCTAGCCCAGTTACATTTCAGGTATAATTATACAGCTGTTTGAGGCCCTAAACCCTAGGCCTCGCAAAGTCTAGCATAATGATCTTAGGCTGGACTATTTTTACAAGACTCGTAAATCGAACCTAAATTCATGGTCAGGTACCTATCTCTCTAGTTTTGATGTAATTTAGGTTTGCGAGAGAGCATCTATATGTATTTCGAATTTTCTGTACAATTTTATTTTCTTTAACTCTATTTAATGACTAAAACGACAACATTTTAGTAAGTAGACAGAAGTTAGAGATTATCCCACTCTATCCAATAATTAACGACATTTTAGCTATTAAATAGGATTGAAAATGGAAAAATTGGACAAAAAATTAGAAGCAATATGCTAGTGTCTTTAAATTTGTCAGCCACATAAACTCTCTCTAGTTTTTTTGGCCCATGATATGAAGTTGTCTCCCATGCGAGTTTTAGTAGTGCATTTAGTGTAAGACACTTTTGCCCTTTTGGCAATTTTGTAATTTTCCTTTTTGGTGGACAGTTATTAATTGTAATTTTAGTTTTTTAATAAATTATCGATTAAGTTATATAATTTGATCTAGATAAGGATAATAAAGTGGCCCAATAAACGATCTAGATTAATGGGTCAAAGTCCAGATGAAAGATGGATCCCTTTTAGTATGAACTTGGTCCATATTGGAAGCCCGATATGGAAGTCATATAAATAAGTTATAGTCTCCTATAGTTGCTCATATCAATCGTAAGCATACAGTTCTCTGACTAGTTAAGAGAGCTTATGTATTGAGAAAACTGTAGAAAGACCTAAACCACGTGCCGCAGAATACATTCTTTAAAGGTTCCGGGAGATTGGAGCTCGTATGGTGCCCAGAAACTACTTCAAAATCAGAGATAGAATCGAAATTAGGTATTCCACGTTCCTTCATTTTTTAATCCTTTCATGTACGATCTTAGATACGTAATAAGGCTTGTGCTACGTATTGCACATGGTATCATAGCAGTTACGTGATTGGATTACCAAAAACGAAGGTTTTTTTATTTTTCATCTCATATGATTTTTCTTTATTTTTGATTCATTTTTCAGTTTTTTTACGTATATAATTACGTAGAAGTGGTATACATAAGGCTAGCTATGAAAAACAAATCAAAAACAAGCCAAATAGAGAAAAAAATCACATTCTTGGATGCTAGAAATCACCTCCGACCTTAGAAGGCTACAAAAAGTCAGGCGCGTGCACTACAAGCACCCGGCGGCGCTACAGTAGTACCCAAAAGGCAGTGCGATTGGCCTGTGCAACGCTCACACCAATTGCGTGCCACAACGTCTCACCATGTTGCCAATCAGGATCTGATGCGTGGATCATCGGATCTCCGAAACATGGTGGCTCGTGCATTGCACTCGTCGTATAGTAATCGCGCGTCTGCGCGTGCGCATATATCACACACGTGGCCCCGCGCCATGCACACTGATGAAATTTCATAAATTCCCATAAAGCTATCCCGGGTATATTTAGGTCAGTTTTTAGGTTGGGGAATTTTTTAAAGTGATTTTCTAATTTTTCTAGATTTATTACATTGGAAATTGGATTTTAGAAAAGTTTTTAAAGCTTTTTTAAAAGCTGATTTTTAGTGCATTTTCGTACTCCGAACTGTACATAGGGGAGACACTTAAAGTTTTATGTCTCATGTGATAGGTTCTATATTCGGAAAAGTACGATGGACACTCTCATTAAAATTTTTTAAAATAAAAGTCTCAAATAAAATTTTAAAATTAAAGAAGAAAGGGTCAACTCGTGCTTCAAGCCTATTGGACCTCATACATACAGATGTTAGTGGTCCCTATACGACCATGTTGTGCAATGTTAGATACTTCCTGACATTTATAAATGATTATTCTTGTTATAGTTATGTGTTCTTGCTTAAAGAGAAGTCTGAAGTTCTTGATAAATTCAAGATCGTTAAGACTGAAGTTGAGAACCAATTGGGAAGATCAATAAAGATTGTCAGATCTGATAGAGAAGGGGAATACTATGGCAGACATGGGGTTGCAGGACAAGAAAAATATCCGTTTGCCAGGTATTTGGAATCAGTTGGAATAGTGGTTTAGTTCACTATGCCAGGTAGTCCTGAGCAAAATGGTGTGACTGAAAAGCGTAATCGTACTTTAAAGGACATGATGAGGTCAATGTAGAGTAGGAATGTAGCACCCCACTCTCATAAGACATATTCCCGAACACACCAATGGTATTTGAGAACATACTCTACAAGGGTGGCATGCTAGAACAGTCAAACAATCATACTCATTGCAAAATTTTTCTAACGTCACACGCTATTTCAGAAAAACAATGATAAATTTCCAGCCCATTATAATCAAAAAAGTTCTCAATCGTAAGTTACAAACAATTAACACATCATAATATATATTCTCGTAATTATCTGGGCCCAATATAAAACATTTCCAGTCATACAGTCATTATACTTTTCAATTTGTAAAAATGCTGTACAATATTTGCGAAATACAATTTTAAAAATATAAAAGAAAGACTATAGACATATGTAGGTACAACTAATCTCAATCTCTAACTCTTATCCAAATGCAGTGGTTAGACTCTAGTTGGTCTAACTGGATATCTCTTCTAAGCCTGAAAAATATGTTGCAAATTTTACGGTGAGTTTCGCTAATTCAGTGAGCGGACCATCCTCGATGACTCACTCAATTCACATAACACATCAATTCATGTACTCATGTAATTCACATCGTTTCACAAAACAACATATTGAATCATATACACTTCATATCCATTTAATTCATATTTCACATTTAGAAATCATTCAAACAATTTATTTCAATGATTTAAATCATGCACTTCAAATGTATATGTATATGCAATGCTCATAAGACTCACTTTCAATTGTTATTATTGTGACCGAGTGCCTATAATTGTATCATTAATAATTGTCCCTTATCTGTTGGGGATATATGGCTCATTATACATAGTGAGCCAGAGGTTCTTACCACATTCTGAGCTTTAAGCTCTTTTTCACTTTCTGAGCTTTAAGCTCTTTTTTTTTTGGCTACTCTAGTCACAATAGCCTTTATATTTTCATGTATTTATGTAATGAAATACATCACATTCACATATATTCAATCAATCATTTGATTTCAATTTCATATTCACATTCACATTTATCATCAGATTTGTGTCCGACATTCAACACTAATGTTGAGAATCTCACATTCACATTCACATTTTTCATCGGATCGATGTCTGCCATTCAAAAATAATGTTGAGTATTAATTATTTAGTCAAATTCACATTCAAGAAGCACTTCCAATTATTTTTACATGCATCAAACATGTCAGACATTTATTGTCCGGAATCAGTACGTTCATATCACATAATTCAATACATAATTTAAAACAGAACAAACGATGAAAGTGAGACCGTCTAGGTCGACTTACAATATGCCCTAGATTAGCATTAGCTTCTATGATCTGGAAAACACTGGATGCTGACGTTCTATCCTATATATCAACATTATGCAAGACATATATTGCATACACATTATTAATTGCACGATCACATAAACATTCAATTATAAACATATGTATATGTGTAATGTATAATACATTCTCATATTGACAATCCAGGGTATATATCCTTTATTCACATCTCTTAATCATTTAATAACATCTTTTAATCATTCTTTAATACCTAATCCACTTTACTCACTTTCCTTACCTCATTCATCATCAGCTAGGTTCACTTAAGATCTCATTCAAGCCTAATTACCTCATATGGAAGGACCCTAGCATTAGTTGGTTCGAACTTCACTCAAAAGACGACTCTTTTTCTCCATAGGTCTAGCCACGAACGTGGTGTCCCTGCCACGATCGTGGAAGAAACATTTTCTAGCCAGGCCACGATCATGGTGTGATGGTCATTTATCAGGCCACAATCGTAGGGTGAGCGTCACGATCGTGCCCTACATTTTCTTCCTCCATTCTCTCAAATTCAATATATATATTCACATCCATTTCACACCAAAATTTCCAGAATTCACCTCCTCTAATACAACCTCATTTCGTACTAATTCACCTACCATATTGATTATATTAACTCTGCAAAATTCAACTCATTCTTAATGCACAACTTATGTTATGTCCTCATTTAATACTCTAAACATCTCACATTTAGATCCATTGTCATCAAACATCCTTTTTCTTAAAGTATAACATCAAGATCAATCAAAACTTATCACATATTTAACCAACTTTTCCAACATCAAATTATGTTCATTTTAAGCCCCAATTAAGTCCAAAAGCATCATAGTTATATGCATCATCCTTAATTGGTTCAACAATTGCCTAATCAAAACATTACCATAGAAAATCACTGCCCACGATCATGGCATCCCCTGCCACGATCGTGATACAAACTAACCTCCCATTTATCTTACAATTTTCCAGTTTTCTCAAGACAGATTTTTAGGTCCATTTTGTATGACCATTATGACCAAGATAATGAGGTATTTAGACAACACCTTCTCTAAAAAAATGTGTCTCTATATCTTAAGTTTCTAATGACATCAATTTCATACAGTTTGGTTCAGTATTTTGCAAGTTATACCCAAAATACTACAGACTGTTCTCTTACCACGACAACACACAGTTATCAACTTCAATCCAAATTTGAAGACCCTTAAGGATAGAATTCAAATTCAATTACTTTATAAACATTGTAGGTATATGTCGATAGTTTAATCTAAATTAAAAAATCATTTGATTTGGATGTCTACAGATTAATATATGGCCAAAATATAGATGCATGTTTAGTGAAAACACTCCATCTAACATACTCAAGCGCACTTCATCAACATTTTCATCCTAGTTCACCTCTTTTTCTTAGTCTATCATTTCTAGCTTATGTTTCCTCATTATTTCCTCTTCATTCCTACTTCCATTTCAGCTCAATATCAATGACAAATAACCCATATTCTATGATTGATCATTCACACCAAAAGAAAACATATCATATACACACATTCATCATATGAATTTATTCCATAATTTCCCCACATCATTTACTCTATAAGTCGATCACAAATGATCATTATACATATTTTCATTTAAATAACCCATGAATATCATTAATGCACTAAAACAAAACCTATTTTTACATCCACATTACAACACATATATATTTCTTCATGATCATGATCATCAATCTCAAAATAATCACCATAGTTATCTATTTTACAATAAACCATAAAGAATAAAGGGCTACTTACTTGTTTAAGCTCCAAGATTCTTCAAAAATCACCTAACCCTAGCTTTCCTATGTATCACACGATTATCACCATTTAAGGAGTGATTTGGGTCATTTTGTAGCAAGATGAAGAGGAAAACAATGATCTTGAAGTGGGTGGTTTTATTGTCAACAAAATTAAGGTTGTGAATGTGGAGCACAAGAATCGTAAATGGAGAAGAAAAAGAAATGAAGAAGATGAAATAATTTAGCAAAAGTAAGATTGAAATATAAGGATGGTCTTTAACATATGTGGGTGTCATGGGTTAAGGCAAGTGTCACTTGCCACATGTCACTTTCTCATAGTCCTCTTTTGGTCTTTTAGAAAAATAGCTAGTCTATTTGTTTCCCAATTATAATCCAATTGACTCCTAATTTTAAATGACATGAGTCATTAAATCTCATTTATCAATTGTTCTGCCACTTAGCATTTTTCTTAGTCCAAAAATATCCAGAAATTCATAATTTTCCTAAATTTTCACCAAAATTCTTAATTAATACTTTAATTCACCAGATCAATTTTTAAGGCAAAATATTCACTATCCATATTATAATCACATTAAAATAATCATTTATACTGGAAAATGTTAAATAAGTGTATGAACAAATCATTGTAATGTGTATGCAATAATCACATTCACGTGTATGTATGTTATATTATGCATGAGCATGAAATTCATTTTTCTAATCTCTCATTGCCATTTCTTATTTATAGAAATCTAGGGTTCTAACCTTTAGTATGGAAACGGGATGTTACAAGGACTAACCTACCTGTATACCTTTGGGGTGAAGCCATCAAGATGACATTATATATCTTGAACAAAGTCCCAAACAAGTCAATATCAAAGACGCCTTTTAAGTTTTGGTTTGGAAGGAAGTCGAGCCTTACACAAATTCATGTATGGGGTTGCCCTGATGAGGTGAGGTTGTATAATCTTTATGAGAGCAAATTGCAACCTCGTTTAACTCGTTGCTATTTAGTAGGTTATCCCGACCACTCTAAGGGCTACAGATTTTACTGTAGAGAGGGAGGGGCAGAATAGTGGAATCACAGATGGCAAAGTTCCTGGAGTACAATGTCTGTGATAAGTGAGGATCCTCACATCCTCTAGAAGTTAGCAAGATGGATACTACGATTATTTTGTATCCGCCTCTTATACAATCAGCTCCGGTGGATGAAGGCCCGATTATCGTGCGTATGCAAGCACAAGAACCTACACCTATTTAGGAAGAGGTTTATGAGGTACAAAAGCCTGTGCAATTATGCAGATCCACCAAAGAGAACCGACTTGTTATCTCGTCAAATTGCATAGTCTATCTGGGCGAGCAAGACTATGACATTAGATATGTTGTGGATCCAACTACTTTTTCAGAAGCCGTTTCTGGACCCTATGCAGATATATGGTGGGAAGCAATAAAGGACGAGATACAGTCTATGAGGTATAATAAGGTATGAGAGCTCGTTGATTTACCTCAATATTGCAGGCCTGTTAGTTGCAAGTGGCTATTTAAGACTAAGAAGGACACACAGGGTCAAGTTGAGTGGTTTAAGGTGCGTTTACACTACAAGAAAATAGTGAATTACATACGGCAATTACCGACGGAAAAAGCCAATATACCGTCGGTAAATATATTT
>JAOQMS010000180.1:26600022-26610578 GCA_027563885.1 Erythroxylum longipes | reverse complement strand
ATTCACTAAAATAGATCCTAGAATACTTAAACCCATATATTTCTTAAGCTCTTTGAACCAAAAACCTTTCAAAACTCTGAGAGATTAAAATCGACTTACCTTGAATTCTCACCAAATAATGAGATCCTTGGCTCTAAAGAAAGCTCTTCCCTTCCTCTTTCTTTTTCCCTTCTTGAGTAACCTCATATTCTCTCTTTAAGACCAAGAAAAATTGTGACCTAGTTCAAAGCTCTATTCTTTTTACTCCACCGAAATCTCTCTTCTTCTTTCCCCTCTCTTCTTCACATTTTTGTCTTCTTATTTACAAGACAATCTTTTCCTCTTCCCATTCTACCCTTAATAAGTGTTAAAAGTCCAATTTGCCTTTCCTTTAATGCCTTAGTGCTTCTAACCTTAAGTAATCTACCCAAAATACCCTTATGCATTCTTAATTCTTCCATTTAATACTTTCAATTTCCATCAATCAATGAAATAAATCCTCCTAAACTTGACTTAATAATTAAACTCCAATTAAAATGATTTATCCAACAAGATCGTAAAATTCATTCAATTCATGCTTACTAAAAGACAAGAAAAATTTTGGGGCCCAATAACTGAACTAGATAGCTTGGGGACGTTGTATAGGACGATGTATTTGATACTACATTAGTTTATTCGATCATGCGTTATCTCCACTACCAATTTCGAGCCGCCTGACAAGTCTGCTACTATAAAAAACCATCAGTCTTTTCTACTTCTCGTTACTACCCCGCTCACCTTCTCTTACGTAACTTCCTTTATAAGATAAGACTTTTATTTTCTTGGTTATAACGAGTTTTAATCAACATCCTTTCGAAAATTTTCTCTTTATAGATTCTCTCTTTACCGGTACAGAAACCCTTGCTCCTGCCACTTCAGTAATCTCTCAGTGATCTCTCAGTGAGCTCTTCAACGTTGACAAAAAACGTTGATTTCCTTTGTTTCTACAGGTGCTTCCACTTGGACCACGTTAGTGTCTTGCATTGGTTTCAACAGATTATTTATTTATTTATTTATTTATTTATTTATTTATTATTATTATTATTATTATTATTATTATTATTATTATTATTATTATCATTATCATCATCATCATTATTGGATTTTTTTAAAGGACTTCTTAGGTAGTACCTACGGCAAAACGTGAAAGCCACGACGTAGGAGGGATGCCTTTAAAATGCGCGAATGGAATCAGTGCAAGTGGTCTAGTGCGTGTAGCTTACAGGAATAAAAAATGACGTGACTTAATAAGAATAGGCCCTTTGAACATTGGGACCCTCACGGGAAAGTCCTTGGAATTAGTAGAGATTTTAGACAAGTACAGAATAAAAATAGCCTGCATTCAGGAGACTAAGTAGTCAGGAGCTAAATCCAAGGAGATAGGGGGATTCAAACTATGGTACTTGGGAAGTACGTGGAAGCAGAATGGGGTAGGTATCTTAGTGGTCAAGGAATTTATAAACTAAGTAGTGGGGATCACGAGGGCCAATGATAGGATTATGGTGCAAAATTTGTTTTTAGCAATGTGGTTCTCAATGTAGTGTGTGCTTATGCACCTCAAGCTAGTTTAGACGTGCAATAAAACGTCTATTCTGGGCGAACCTAAATGGGGTGCTTCTACAAATCTGTAATACTGAGCAGATTATCCTAGGAAGTGATTTTAATAGGCATATAGGGGCTGTTTCAGACGGATATACAGGGACTCATGGGGCTTAGGACACAGCACTAGAAATGATAGTGGGACTGATTTATAGGACATGGCCATAACGTATGAGTTAGTTATAGCAAATTCCTTATTTAAGAAAAACTAAGCGCACTTGGTGACATTTCAGAGTAGCACGACCAAGATATAAATTGATTATCTCCTTGTCAGGAAAAGAGTCAGATCATGGTGCAAGGATTGCAAAGTGTTTCCGGCCGCATGCCTATCAACCCAGCATAAATTGTTAGTTTTGGATCTAGGTATTAAAGGATGTAGGTCACAATAATCTACTAAGTTGTGTCGTAAAATTAGATGGTGGAGGCTAAAAGGGGACTTGGTGGAACAATTCAGGACTCAAATTCGGTATAATACAACATGGTTTGTGAGAGGGGATGCTAATCAGATGTGGGAGGGAGTAGCCCTTGTAGTGAGAGAAACTGCCATAAAACTCGTAGGAGTATCTAAAGGGCAGGAGGCAGGTGGATGAAATCTTGGTGGTGGTTAGACGAGGTCCAGGGGACGGTAAAGGCAAAAAAGAGTGATTTCAAAGATCTTTTAGCAAGTATAACAAAAGCGGAGCGGGAAACTAATATAGTAAGGTATAGACTGGCAAAGTAGAAGGAAAAGAAGACAATTTTAGTGGCTAAAGGACAAGCATACGAGATTATGTACAGGGATTTGGATACGTTCAAGGGAGGACAAAAAATTTTTAAGCTAGCACGAGATAGGGCACTTAAGACAAAAGATTTCAACCAAGTTTGCTGTATATGAGATGAAGCAAGATTGGTACTCACGGAGGCCTAAGCCATCAAGAAGAGATGGCAGAGATACTTTTATGGCCTGTATAACGAAGGCATATTGGTCAACATAGAGTTAGGTGAACCCTCCGTGTCAGATCATTTTCTTAATGCGCCCTCATGTGAAAGCACCACGAGGGGAGAAATTACAAAGATTTTGAGGGAGATGGAGAGTGGAAGGGCTGCAGGGCCGGATGAGATCCCTCTATAGAGGTATGGAAGCGGATATGAGTTGTTGGTATTGAATGGTTAGTTCAACTCTTTAATGTGATCCTCGAGTTAGCCAAAATGTCAGATGAATGGAGATTGAGTCGGCTGATCCCCTTATATAAGGCCAAAGGGGACATCCAACACTGTCATAACTATAGAGGCATCAAATTACTAAGTCACACCATGAAACTGTGGGAGAAGGTAATTGAAAAGAGAGTCCGGAGAGCTACTTCTATATGGACCAACCAATTTGGATTTATGCCAGGTAGGTCCATGATAGAAGCAATACATCTACTCCGTAGACTAATAGAATGCTACAGGGAACAAAAACAAGATTTGTATATAGTTTTTATTAATTTGGAGAAGGCGTATGACAGGGTTCCTAAGGAACTCTTATGGAAGTGTGTGGAGGCAAAGGGCATTCCTGGGACTTATATTAGAGTAATTAAAGATATGTATGAAGGAGCATTGACTAGTGTAAGGACGATAGGAGGTGGCACGGAAGCGTTTTCTATTGGTGTTGGACTACATTAAGGCTCCGCTTTAAGCCCTTTTTTGTTCACATTAGTGTTAGATGAATTTACCAAACATATTCAAAGAGAGGTACCTTGGTGTATGTTATTTGCGGACGATATTGTTTTAGTGGATAAGACCAAAGAGGGGGTCAATTTTAAGTTAGAATATTAGAGAGACACGTTAGAATCGAAAGGTTTTGGAATGAGCAGGACTAAGATGGAGTATTTAGAATGCAATTTTTCAGGAAGCCAGATGGTACATAAGGAGGCGGTAGCAATTGGTACTGACATCGTACCACAAAAATCAAGTTTTAAATATCTTGGGTCCATCATTAAGAGAGATGGTAATATCGATGCCGATATAGTACATCGTATTATATCTGGGTGCAACTGGCAAAGCACATCGGGGGTCTTATGTGATAGAAAAATTCCTTTAAAACTCAAAGGGAAGTTTTATAAAATGGTGAGTCGGCCAACCATGTTATATAGGGCAGAGTGTTGGCCCATCAACCGTAGACATATAAGATAGTTGTTGGTAGCATAAATGCGTATGCTTCAGTGGTTGTGTGACATTACCAAAAGAGATAAGGTCCGGAATCGTGTGGTGAGAGACAGACTACAAGTGGCTAGTATTGCCGACAAGTTGAGAGAGACCAGGCTTAGGTAGTTTGGGTATGTGTGCAGGAGGCCCTCTAATGCTCCGGTACTACGTTGTGAGAAAATAACCCTTAGTGACTACAAGAGGCGAAAAAGGAGGCCATACAAGAACTAGAAGGAAGTGATCAAGAAAGATATGTCAAACTTGGCCCTTACTGAGGTGGTGGTTGGAAATAGAAAAGTTTAGCGTGATAGGATAAGGGTAAAGGATAACCTTTAACGTTCACCAAAACAGTTGAGTAAGGTATCAAGAGAGGTCTACTTTAACGCTCGTGCTACATAGGTACGCATAGGAAGACCAACAACTCTATGTCCTTTTCGTCTTTTTTAGTGGTCAGACTTGGACAAGAATTTTGGGCCTACAATTTGGCTTTTCAGGATAGGTTTATGGGGAAAGATCTCTCAAGGTCATCTGAAACCGTAGGATTGTCATACCCTCAGGGTTTCAGAGCAAGGACTCTTAGCTTGACTAGAGAGAAGAAGAGCTGGACTTGGCTGCTTATTAGGTACTAGGAGATCTGGACACCATATCAGGTATATCTTTTGTTTATTTTTTAATTTTCAAGTACTATGAGATCTAGATACCATATCATGTATATCCTTTAGTTACTTTATTTTTATTTATTTATTTATTTATTGTTCTATTATTTACATAATCTTTTAGCGTGCAAGTTTTATCTATCTACTCTTTAACCTGCATTACTCCTTTATTATCACATCTACATTGTGGGTCTACCGGAAACAGTTTTTTTATTATGTAAGAGTAAGGCTGCGTACTATCAGACCTTCCCAAACTCTACTTTATTGCGGGACTTCAGACTGAATGTGATGATGACAACGGTGATATAGAAGTACATAAAATACAAAGACAAATAGCACGCTCTCTCTACATCAAATACAAAGGCAGATAGCACGCTCTCTCTTTCTCTTTGGAGAGGGGCTACATGATACATCTAGGTCCCAAATCAAAACAAAACAAAACAAAACAAAACGAGCATTCCACCTGCTTGGCTAGGGTAAGAAATTGAGGCGAGAAGTGTAAGTGGCTTTAGGAGACCAGTTTCTCGGAATGACATCCCTTGCAGAGAGTGTTCTTGCTGTTGATAGTGTTGTTAGCTTTACCGAGAATGGTCCTTTTAAGGGTCCCCCAATAATGCACCAATTTGCACCCCAAAGATGGCTCATCTCTATCCACTCGATCCCACCCGCCTGACAATTTTATTTATTCATATAAAAGTTAAAAAAGATATCGACTATAAATGCAGTTTGCTTTTCCTTAATGGACACACTTGAATACATAAATGGAGAAGCAGGAAGATATTTGTTATGTTGGACATAGTGTAAGCAAAAAAGTATAAATATTTGACATTTATAATGGACATAACCGCAGTATTAGGAAGCCTTAAGCACGTTCATAGGGAATTATCAGAAAGTTTTGAGCATTAGAACATGGGTATATCCCATTAAAGAAGTATGCGAGCATCTTCTTCAATAGAAAAACAAAAGAGAGTGATTCTAGCGAAAGATTGGAAATTATTACTTCTCTTATGTGCATGGATCCAACGTCACCATCACCATCCTCAAACTCCACAAGAAGAGATAGCCAATAATCCGTTGAACCTTCATTCACATGGAAAGCAATGTTCTTCCGTGGATACTTGCATGGGGTCCTGCAAAAGCAGAAACTATTTGAATATTGCAAGTAAAGTTTGCAGTTCTTTACTTTTTACTAAGAAAATTCTTTTTCTTTTTTCCCGGTACCAGACTTCCCCTCCCCTTTTACCTGAATAGTTATAAAAGATGGTCAATGAGATGAAGAAAATTAAGAATCGAAATCAATGAGCAGGAACACTACAATAAGTGTTAAAGGTCATTTAAGATTTGATATTTCTTCTAACTGCAAAAGGTGCACAAGGTGACAGCGAAGAATGACAGCACAGACCGTTGAAAGAGAAGGAAAGAGTCAAACAACAGCACAAACAAATCTAAAGAGTTTTTACCTTTTGTAAAGTACAGGTAGCTCGCCTCGGTTCCTGATCTGACCACTCTCACCAGCAATAGCCATACGACCAAAGGCTGCACCACTGAGGTCAAAGTGAGTGCGACCATTTGCGCAGTACCCACCTGGACACTCATCTGTTACAATTATGGTCACAGCTCTCCTTGAGCATATGCTCTTGTCTATGCACTTTACTTTGTAACATGCGCCACAGCCCTCTCCGTTCTTGAACAGCAATGGACTCACTGCACCCACTCTTGCCCTTAATGGCTTTACGTCCACTAATGACCCATACCCACATGCCCCTCCTGTGTATGTTACCGTTAAATAATTGAGGGGTCTAGGACTTCAGGTTGGATGCCCACATGTAAATCATACTTTTCAGAGCCAAGGTGTGGGCAAATACGGAAATCATCAAGAGAAAGGGAAACACGCTACAGTCCAAAAAGTTGCTAACGGCTCTGAAGTTATGTGAATTTGGGAAGGAAACAACAGCAGAAACCAGTAAATCTTTCTAGTCTTTGTATATACACATGCAAGGATAAATTTACTGACTTTTGCCAAATTGGTTGGTTACTCTAAAAAATAAAGAAGAAAAGAGAGCAAAATAGTAGGCTCCAAAGTAAAAGTAGCTAAGTTAAATGCCTGAGAAGCTTAATTAAATGACTCGGTGTTGAGTTTGACCAAACAGAAACATATGAAAACGACGGTAAAAAGGTAATCGAGCATGCTCACCGTCGCTACCATCACCGTCAGGGCTGCCGTACCAAGTGGCGGTAGCTGGATACCAATGCAGGTCAGATACCTGGCGAGGAACCACCGTTTCAGCAAACAAAGTACACCTGAAGAGGAAGAGAAGCAAGAAGGCCAAGAGCTGGGTGGAACTTTGGTGGCACTGCATGCTGAAAATGAAAGATACAGTAGTACGCTTGATTCACCTCAAGTATACAATACAATTTTGAGTCTGAAGGAGGAGAAGAAACAGAGGAAGAGGAATCAAGGAAGCAGGCAAGTGTGCAGAAAACGAACACAGAGAGAAATAAAACAGGGCTACTTCTCTTTGTTTAGCCGACGGTAATTATTTTTGTCCTTTCTATGGTTCCCTAGGAGAAAGTTCTTTTTATTGTCCATCCATCAGCCTCAGCACATTTCCCTTATATAATGGTTTTTTTTTTCCTTTCTGTATTTTCAAATTAGGAGAAATGCCAATAAAGATCAGAGGTCCCACCGGCCGTTAAGGCGTTAATTCCGCATAACCGTATTTGTGTGTTAGTTTGGGTGTGATGATTGGGGGACAGAAGGAAGAACTTCCACTTCCACCAATAAGAGTGATGATAAGATGAAATACGAGTTGCAATTATCTTCTTTCAGATATTATTAGTTTCCAATAGAAAATGTGGATTCCTTTTTGACCTAGGAGTCGGACATTTAATGCCTAAATCAATGCGCAAAACTCATAAATAATTAGTCTATAACTTGGTAAATCAAGATACTGGAAATAAAATTTTCCAAAAAAAAAAAACTAAACAATCCTTTAGTTATGATGCCCAAATAAATTTTTACTCAGGTGGCCGTGGCCCAACATTTGACCAAATTTGTCTCAATTATCTTAAATCTTAATCAATGAAGTGATTGTCAGAGACGCATCAAAATCAATGACTCCCGTGTTGTTTTGCTTACAACGACGAAAAGGAATGAATTTGGTTGATTAATAAAAGAAATATCTCTTTTAATAAAAATACACAGATAATCAGCTGACAGTATCAATGTATTCCTATAAATTTGTAGTTTTTTTAAAACTCTTTTACAAATTACAACCAAAAATGTGATTTTATTTCCTGAAAAATATATCTTTTGAACATTCTTTAATAAATTAACAAATGACAGTTAAAGTTATTTTTTAGAAAGTAAAGGAAATCTCATTCATAGTAAAAGAGACTTTACAGGAAATATTTATTCACAAACAATTCAAATAGATATAGAAAGAAAATTTCTAGAAGCTTAAATCAGAAAAATACAATAGCAGTGCTCTTCCAGACAAATTCAGAGAGAAGAAGTCCAGGTTAACAAGCTAAAACAAGAAATAAGAACACGACTAACTCGCAAACAGAGCTGCTAAAATATTACAAAGGCCAGTTAATCAGTAATCTAGAAGATTACAGAGGAGCGTACTAGTTTAAGGAGCATATCAGGTGGGCAATAGAAAAGTTGCGCAGTTACCCACAGCATGGGTAGCTGAATCAGGCTTTTTAGAAAGGCAGTATCAAGGGAAAAGAAAAGGTCCCATTCGTAATAACTTTTTCTTTCTTTATGCTCTACCGTTTTCTTTTACTGCCTTAATTCATTTCGGCTCAAGATTGTAAAGGCCCTTTAGCCCGATGTTGTAATGACAAAACATTTCATTGTTTTCGAATAAAGATTTAAAAAGTTCTATTTTATTTACATTTTTATTTTAGCCCCTAATTTTTAAAATTTTAATTAAGTATTTAATTTTTAAAAAATCAAACAACTTAATTGAAAATATTGTTTTTATTAGTATTTTATTAGTGCAACTAACAAAACACATAAGGATTGATATTTAGATAAGTTACGAAATTTTTCGTCTTCCTCAATGTAAAATGAAAAGGAGCTTGAGAAAGATAAATGCTTTGTATTTTTGTGGGTCAAAACTATTACACGAAAGAATATTTATAAAATGATTTTGGATGTATATATATGTGCTTAATAATATACTACTGATACGGAAGAATATGTCTCATTTGTTATACATAATATATCTTGTCATTCATCCTTAAACTCAAAATAATAAGAAGTTGAACATCTTGAGTTTAAAAATAAGTTCCTAAAAGTATCGAGGTGGATAAGATTTGGTGAAAATGTTTGCAATTTGAGAATTTGATGAATTAGGAATAATTTGAATAGTGAGTTGAAAAATTTGTTGGGGCATAAAGTAACAATCAATCTCAATATGTTTGGTATACTCATGAAAGATATTTTTATGAGTAAATTATATAACAGTATGATTACCATAAAGGTAAAGAGTTACAGAATGCTCCTCTCCCATCTACTCAGAATGCTACCCCTCTTTCTTAGAAAATGGAAAAATAGTCATGGAGTTAACTAGTTGGTGATCTAGATAACTTTGGAAAACTGCATTTCATCTTACTAATTAAAGGGGGACCAGTCTCTCCTCCAGTCTCTCCTCCACCTTAGGTGTTGCAAAATAGAGCAACCAAATGGAAAGCAGTCTTGATGGGCTACTTCATGGACAAGAGAATGACCTTTCCAAGTGTTCAACACTGGGAAAAACTGAGTTAGAAGAAAAGAGGACTAGTTAACACTATTATAATTGAGGATGATCTATTATATTTTAGTTTTCTTCTAAAGAAACCCCCGACACATTCAAGGCAAGCCTATTTTTCTAAGAAAATAGGAAATTGGCTTCAACTAGACAAATCATAATTGAAATCCATTCCCATATGAGTTAGTTTCCATCATATTCACTTGGAATACTAGTCCTTAGAGGGATTGAGCTATATAACTAGCAATTTGGGTACTCCTCTAGCATTGGATGATAGCACTACTAACATCAAAAGGATAGGACATGTAAGAGTATGCATATAAGTTGATACAAAGAAGGAGTTTCTTGAAATCATCCCTTGTTGGCCCCCGAAATTTTTTTCGTTGAATTAAGCATAATAGTTTATGGAATAAGCATGGAATTTGAATTTTGGCCTTAGAATAATTTTGGGGTCATGATAGAATTATTTTTGGAAGTTTAATTATTTATTACAATGTTATTATGATTTTATTTCACTAGTTAGTGAAATTAATGCATTAAGAATGAATTGAGGGCATTTTTGGCGTGTCACTTAAGTATAAAAGAATATAAGCTTATAAGGAAGGGTAAGGTGGACTTTTCCCACTCATTAAGGGTAGAATGGGAAGAAGAAAATGTTGCATTGTAAATTAGAAGACCAAAAACGTGAATGAAGGAAGGAAGGAGAGAAAAATCGTAAAAGAGAGAAAGAAAGAAGAGAGGTTTCGGTGAAGTTGAGGAAGAATAGAGTTTTGGGCTAGGTTACATCTTTTCTTATTCTTAAAGAGAGAGTTTGAGGTTGTTCAAGAAGGAAAAAAGAAAGAGGAAGGGAAAAGCTTTCTTTTGATCGAAATATCTCTTTGTTTGGTGAAGATTCAAGGTAAGTTGATATTTTTAAATCTTTTGGATTTTTGAAAGGGTTTTGGTTCATAAAGCTTAAGAAATGTATGAGTTTAAGTATTCTAGAATCAATTTTAGTGAATATGTCTTATGGGTTCTTAATTTGGATTCCTATTGAATTGGAAATTTTCCAATATTGAAGAAATCAAGAGGAGAGGCCAGAGAAGCAAGAAGAGAGGCATCTTTGAGCAAGGATTAAGTAAGGATTTTCAAGGTGGGTTACATTTTTATAATTAAGTAATAAGACCCTAATGTTTCCTTAAAAAACCAAGAAAGTTTTAAAATGTGTTATAAATGTGTCGTTAAGGCTATTTAAATGCTTTGATAATGTGTCACATGTTTGTATATGAATTGTGTCATTAGTTTATGAAATGAATGATGAAAATGATCTTTTGAAAGGATATTGATTTTTGAAACGATATTATGGTTATGAAATCAA
>JAOQMS010000180.1:26584077-26597388 GCA_027563885.1 Erythroxylum longipes | reverse complement strand
ATGAATGTGCCAAACAATATGTAAGTCACAAATAACTTATGTCTAACGTTCATTTATCTTAAGTCATATAAATGTCTTACAAATAATTGTTCTAGTCGTATAGTAACGGGATGTTACAGCTGTACACCTTGTTGAATTTGAATATTGTTAGCAGCCATAACATTAACTAATTTTTCTAAAGATGTACCTGAGTTTTACTGTCTCTCTAAATTTTGGATGCTAGATGTATCTTGCAAAAATTACCTTACATCCTACAAAAATTGTAAATTATTGGCAATAAAAATATAAACTAATTTTTTCAGAGATGAACTTAACTTGTAATAAGAAGTTTTTGGTCTATGCGAGAACTATTGTGTGTCTTGTAAACTATCAAGGAAGTAATTTTGTTAGTTATCCCATCCATAATAAAGGTTCATATAATCACTCCAAACTTGGTTATAGGATTGAGAATATAAGTTATAGGAAAAACTAATTCCTTCGATGTATTGTTTTTAACACAAACACTAGAGAAAAAGTGAAAACATCAAGAAACAATTGAAAACAAACTAATTATAAACAAATATGCACACAACACCAACTGAAATCAAAAACAAAAACTAACCACAGTCCCTAACAATGGTGCCAAATTTGGTAGCACGTCGTAACACTACACAAAATAACTAGACCTAAAACTGTAGCTAATGGTAAGTCTAGGTCAATCTCACAGAGAGTGTGTTTAAAGTTTTTGAATTAAAAAGAATTGTTGTTTAGGTTATGGGGCTTTGGTTTGGTTACAAATAAGAAAATAAAGTGAAACTAAACAAACAAAAGCAAATTAAATCAAACAACATAAAAATGAGAAAAGTGATGAATATGTTAGGGACCTAGTCATCAGTTCAATCTCGGCCTACACACAATTAAACATACTTCATTGAATTATTATTCTCATATCTCTCCTAGCAACTATTAATCATAGGTTAACAACAAGCTTTGATAACCTCGATTTTCCTATAAGTCGTATTCAATTCAAACAAGCTCATTAACCGAACCTAGCTATTGAACAACCTAGGATAAGCTATCTAGATTTAATTGGAAAGCCACATTATGAGTTAGGAAAATAGATTAATCAAGTTAGCAACCACATAAGCTCAGGTTATTTAACTTGGGTTACATTATCCCTAATGATTCGAAATCAATAGGAAACAAAACAATTACGGATTATATCCCTAATGATTCGATATCATTAGTAACTAAAAATGAATCTTAACATAACAATTACCAATTATATTGAAGATTCTAGCAATGGGTTTGTAATAAAACAATCCAATGAATGCATTAAGATCATCTTTGCCCAATATCCAAACAATAAACAAATGATAACATAATCAATTCTTAAGAGAGAAAGAATATAATAAACATAGAGAGAATGTTTAACCATGATCTTAGGCATTGATATCACCTCCGAACCGGCATCGGGAAGCTTAGCCCTCATGACCTCTATAGGTCTCCAAAAGATGAGAAGTTTGCCCCTTCTCTTCGTCCAAAGCTGAGACCTCATGACTCCAAAACAATTCATATATAGTGTTTTGTTGTCAACATATTCTATTTATAGTGAAAACTAGGGTTTGGGGATAGTTGTCTAAAGGTCACAGGCATCAAGTGATGGCTCACTGTTGTAAATGGCCTCATTGAAGGCTCATAACCATGAGCCTTTGCATCATAGGTGTGACTCAAGTTGTCACGCCTATGACTAATTTTTCATGGTTGTGACTTGATGGTCATGGCCATGCCAACATGGTGCATAGTCGTGAGCTATTTTCCACAATTTATTTTATGCATTTTCTTGTCTCCTCTTGCTTTGATCGTTCTCCTTCTTGTTCCATGGAGACAATTGAGTGTGAATCTCAAGAAGACGACTGAAATATTATGCTTTCAACTTACTTTAACTTTTTTACTTTCAAATTGTACCTAATATCAAATATGAACTAAAGTGAATGTTTTAAGCATTAATCACTAAATGTCATGGATTAAATGTGTCCACAAGTAAGCACATATCACTTTTGACTCACTCTCTTTGTTTATTGCCAAAGTATACGTATGCATAATTAACACGACACCAGAATATTATATTTAATCAATAAAGATCAAAGTCATAAATAACTATGAAATAAACCCTAATCTTGAAATTAGAACATCATGAACATGATAAACATTTGGAAATTCAGTTTACACGTCATGTACTAGGAAAATAACAAAGGAGAAAGAAAGAAAAACTGTATTCAGAGCATGATTTGGAAAACTAGAAATTTGGTCATCTTTTATCAATCTTCCTTGTTTAATACACTTTTGTAAGATGGTGGCTCTATTCTTACGGCTTCATAAGGTTCTTAAATAGTCTCTGTGGGTATTGGAGGTGTAACTAAGGTTTTCAACCTTTGATTGATTCCAAAAATGCCCCTAAACCCTAAAACATATGTAAAAAGTCGCACCTAGGAAGCCTCAGTCATGATTGTGACTTTGTGAAATTGCTCTTTGTCATGATCATGAAAATGGAGTTATGATCGTGACCTTGCCCATGTAGCTCCATGCATGTACAAATCTCTTGTTCTTTACCTATCAGATTTCCAACACTAACAAACACATCAAACTCTTCAAGAAACATATAATTAAGAATGACAACATGCTTTAACCACACAAACACTAAGAATATAAATAAACACTCACATTAACATAATTCTAAGCTTATACATGAAATAATCATTTAATAAACACCTATACACATACTAAAACACCTATACGCATACTAAAACACCCATTAAAACATAGTTTAAACTACACCTATCACTAGCCATCTCAAATCCTAACTTCCAACATATTAAAATAAAAAATCTTAAGCCTAAATTTCCAGGAATCAAAACTTAAAATTTCAATTTTAGAAAATCTAAAATTTTAGCATTCTTAATCAAAATCCATCCTTGAAAATTGATATTCCAACAACTTAATATCAATCATATTTCCTAATTTTATGTTTTTAACTACTAGTTAATAATTCTTCTATTTGTCCTACATCATAGGCTTTATCAAGTGATGTACTTAGACTCCATTTACTTTTAAACATTGTTTTTTCCCTTTAGTGTTGTGGATCCATTTTCATTATCATTCTCACTCCTGCTACATCTCTAAACTTAAATAGAAAGTAGTTCTCCTTTAGTATGTGGAATTATTCCAACCCATTCTTAGTCCAAAGTGCTTCTGCCCAAGTTTTTATTGAAAGAAATGGGGGCCTCTTGTTAAAAAAAAAACTAATGTTTCTTTCCATTTTGTAGCTCCCGTTTGAAGAATTTTTAGAGAAGAGGAGATTACAACCAAATCCTTAACTTCTGGGATTTATTAGAGGTTCATCATCACTCGTACAAAATTTCAAGCCCTGGGATGGGTTGAAGGAGAAGATCCTGGATTTGCTAAAGGTAACATTGAGGGATGATCCATGTTGAGGGGGGTGGGGGAGGCAGATTTTGGAGAAGTATGTGTTTGAGTAAGCGAATTATTGTGACGGGCATTGTAGATCCATTATGAGCTATGGTAAGAGGGCGGGAAATGTGTGGGAGAAGTAAGAATAGGGTGCCTGGAGGATGCTAGAGAATGTGATTAGGAAGATGAAGTGTTAGTTGGGGATGGAGGAGAAGGGATGGTTTAAGTAAGGGCCCAAGGATTTGAGACTGATTCTACATCAGATAATGTAAGGATTAAAACTAGGTAGGAAAAGATTCAAATAATTAGGAAAAGGGACTAAGGGATGAAGCTAAAGCAGCGATGGTTATTATCTGAAAAGGTGGATCAGGGATTCTAGTGAAAAAGGTAGAAAGTTTTTTTAAAATTTTGTTTTCTTGTAAAAATGGAAAATTTTCAAATCTTATAAAAAAAAACCTTAACTAAGAGCTTTTCTCTTATGAAAGAACCACCTTGCTTTTAAGAATGTAAGCAAATTCAATTTTTATGGAATGTTAGAGTTATCTAGAGTTAAGATGAGGCAATTTGCAGAGAGTATGGAATCTGAATACTATTCACATCTTTCACATGTCTATTAAAAGCCAAACACATGCTCTCAAAAGCATTAGATGGATGTTAGTTTAAAGTAACTTAGTAAATAGAAGTTTGAAAGATGGGTTTTAGCATGACATGCTTCTGCAGAGAGTTGTCGCATAGTATACAAATGGTATTATTTGTGTTCCAACTTCAATAAATAAAAGGAGTTACTGAGTTCTTCCTACTTTGTCACCTAATGAATCTTATTTGATAGTAGACGTAATAATGGTACCCTTTGGGGCTTGATGTCATGTCACAAGGTAGAAGGTTGATTTTGCTATTAGTTATCCAAGGGCCATAAAAACATCAACTCCAGTATAACTTGGCTAAGAAAGCAATCAATCCAAACTCATCTTTACGCTCTGAAAATAGCCTGCAGAAAGTTCCATTGATGTGTTGATCAATAATAGAAATACAGCAGATTGGTAGTCCTAATGGAATTCCAACAAAAAAACGTTCATTGAAACAATGGGTATGGTTAAATTGAAATCACCATATATATCAGCTCTTCAATCTGTACAAGAGTTTGTTTATTAAGATATGAATGACAGTGACAGCTATTTCCCGCGAATATCAACGACAAAACCACTCATTTGATGAGCAAAAGGATATTAGGTAAAGACACCATTTGCCATTTCTGCAGCAAGATGTCTTATGTAGACAAACACACACAAGTGACCCCAAGGCCAAGTATCATGAATTGAAACATGGTATTGTTACTGAGTAGAGAATCTTTTTACTATTTATATACAAAGTGAAAGTATCTAACTGCCTAACACCTAACCAACTTCGGTAACTGCTTAACTAACCAATCTACTTAAACAAGAAATAGATAATTATTAAAAGTCAAATTTTAACTTTTGCTCGTCTGGTACATGAGACTTGAAGCATTGCTACTTATCTGCTGAATATATTGGTGTTCTGCTGCCTGATGGTGTCACTCCTGCGTATCTAGTGCATGATCAGTATAATGTCAAGGGTAGTGGAGTTGAGCCTGCTTTTTATTTATTAAAAAAAAAAGTTAGCTTATTTGCTTGCGGCAATAGTCAGGGAGTAGTGAAAGTAACCAAATATATGGCAGTAGCATATATGCCTATGTCTGAAGCATATGTCCCCTCATGACCACCTCTTTTTCGGGTGCATTTCAAGCCTTCCTTACATGTATGCTAATTATCAATGTAATAAGGCAGTGGAGGTCATGATTTGCGTCATGAACTAGTTGCTCAAAAGGAAATCTCTCTATGCCCCTGTTAAAATCAATCCAAGCAGTCACTGCTCACCATTGACATTTAACTACTCCAACGTTGACATCAGGCACGGTTATTTACTAAAAAGTATTGTTTTCCTTTGTTGGATTATAAAGTCAATTTCTTTTAAATATCAAGAGCTATAAATTTACACAACTCAGAAAGATGAGAATTTGCAATGAAAATTTTATAGATGTATAGGTCCAAAATGAAGAAGTGATCAACACGGCTAGTAAATCACTCCGTGAAATATGGTATACAAAAAGACAGGATCTAATATGTTATACTAATCAAAGCCAAAATCCAAATACATTCTATAAGCATTCCGGTCCAAAGAGTAGTAACCTTGGACGAGCTCATCAATTTGAAAACCAAGCTTTTTATACAGATTCATGGCCGCAGTCCTCGTGGGATCAACATGGAGCGCTATTCGACCAACCTTTTTTGTTCTGCACTCCTTAATTGCAGCTTTAACAAGAGCCTCTCCATACCCTTGCTTCCTGAAGTTCTCCTTCACTGTTTCATTTTCCATCAAACAATTAACTACCCCAATTCATTTTAATGGAGACATCACAAATAAGAACATCGTCGAGACGTTTTTAAGGTGTTATGAGTTATGACTTAATCCCGTTTCATTATTCAAGAAAGTAAGCTGAGATCTCGCAAATTTCTTTCAGGGTACTTTCATCATATGATTGGTAAACATTTCAGTTAAATAGATAAAAGAAATGCAATGACGCAAAGGGTTCTGTACCTGCAAGCTTCGTGATATAAGCGCACAAGGAAGAGGGCCAAGAATACACGGTGTATCCTACAACTTCTCCATTAACGTGAATGTAGAGTAACCCCGAATTCTTCTTTTTAAGCTCTTCATCAAACGACCTGGCAAGTGATTCGTGTTTAGGAAAAATTTTCTTCTCCATCCTAACGATTTCTCCCACAACAGTAGCGAAATGAGGTGAATTTCTCTGGATCTTCAATACCACCACTTCAGTCCCCATAGTCTCCTTTTGGCCGTGTCCTTTTGGCGTGATCAAGGATCCCTTTTAAATAAAAATAGTAAGGAGCCTTCGTTTTGGTACCCTTGTTTATTCTGTTCTCCCTGACCATTTACTGTTGTTTTTTTTAGAATTAAAATTTTCGTTTGCAAGGCTTCAAAGAACAATATTTCAAAACACTAGGTTCAAAAACAAATTCGACAGCTTAAATACGGTACGATGGAAGATATCACTAATACACATTAACTACTGATTTTCTTTAGAAGACAGCTATAATCCTGGAGCCTTGAACATCTTTTGCTAACATTCCATTTATTGTTGTGCTGGCGTATTTTAAATAATATTCATCGTAATGGTGATGCTTTTTGTCCAGTCCAATGTACGTTATTATTTTATAAAATGATTTTTTATTATTTATCAAAAATTTGAGTACAAAGAATAATCGAGATTTTCTGCTTTTTTTTTCAACTTTTGTTCTATGTTATCAGATAAAACTTATAATAAATTATTTTTAATTAATTAAATTTATTTTAATCTCTTATATTAAATTTATTAATAAATTATTAATAAACGTTATTTTATTTTATTAAAATTAATATTTATTTTGAATATATTTTATATATTAAATCAAATTTAATTTAAAATTTATATATTTATTCTATAAAATTTATCTTATATATTTAAACAAGTATATAATTAAAAATTTTTTAAAATAATTATATTATTAAACTACAACTAAATTATAAAATAATATCGAATACGAGGTGTTCCACACTGGAACAAAACCCTGACATGCTGGCATATAAGTGCCATGTTCTTATCTTTCTTTACTTCTTCCTAAGATGGTACAAAATTTTCTCCAGTAATATTGTTTGGTTTGTTGCATTAATAGGAATGAAAGATAATATAATATCATTTTTATCCTCAATAAAAATAAAAATAATTTGCCCCTTATATATTTATTGGAGTTATCTCTATATGTTTAACTTATAGTGAAAAAATTAATCAATTTTGTCAAGAAATTTTATCGCAATTTTCTTCATTGATGAGACGCTATACGGCACGATAGGAGATTATAAGAAATTGAGAGACGATAAGGAAGTAAAGAGGATGATAAAGCAAAGGCTGGGGATAAAAAATTAAAAAATAAACGTGATAAAGATTTAGATTGGAATGAAAAGTCAATACCCAAACTCCTTGATGGGTTTAGTAAATTCTCAAATTTAATGGAATAAATTCATTCCCTTAAAATTGAAAACTTCAAAATAAACACTATATTTTACTATTATTCTATTCCTTCATTCCCAAACCTTCAAACCAAACGCCCCCTAAAACTTAAAACAAAATATATATGACTTTGGGCATCATATCTTTTAAAAATGTCCAAAACACAAACATAATACTATAAAAATCATGCTAAAAGTAATAAATATTCAATTACTAGGTATCATTATCATTTTTATCCACTTTAAGAAATAGTAACTTCAGAAATAGTTTTTAAGACTTTAAAGGGACGAGTTAAGAAATCAATATCCCAACACATTGAAAAAGTATTTAACTAAACGGTTATGCTTAATATTTATTTACTTCCTAATCTTGGAATTCTGAAATCTTTATTTAGCATTAGTGAGTCACTATGGAATTGAGCAAAAAAAATGAAAGAAAAAAGAATTCACTTATAATCCAATCGTATGACACAATGCACAGCAATGTATTGACGTCGATTAGATGAATAAAATCAGCAAATTGGTCCTTAAGAGAGTCATATGAGCGAGGCTACTACTATCGGCTCACTTTTTCTCGTCTTTGTAAATGTTACAGAATTGCCTTCATGAAGACGGGACACACATGCGCTAAAACTAATTTCTACATCCTACTGTCCATATTAAAATTAACTTGCGACTTCGAAGGTCCGGTGCTCTTGGAACTCCACAGCAACTCTACACATCGGCTCTGTAGAAACGCAACGTTTTTAGTGGCAAAACCTTCTCCTGCAAACGTAAAATTGGGAGGAATCTCAATAAAAATGCTTACTTTATCAGTGCTGAACAATTGTACGTGGATTTGATGGGAAACCTGAGTTCCTTCGTCAGAGTGGCAAGCAAAACTTAAACCCGTTGAGCAGTTCTCCAACAATTCAGGACATTTCATCCATTCCCTATGTCCGTCGCCAACTTTAATCTTCAATTTGAACAACTGAAAGAATAAAACGTTACTTTTGTATTAAGGGAAAGAATCACTTCCCACTGGGAGATACAGACTGGACACTAATTTCTGTATATAGTTGCAGTATAAACTGATTTTGCGACTGAAATAGTTTCAAATCATCTCTCACATAATATACAGATCAGGCAAGAAAGGACATTATGGTTATGCAAACCTGTGAAAGCAGGCAATTTGGCATCTCCTTCTCATCCTCGTTAATGTTCACACCAGTGCCCTGGCAGTCTGAGCAGAATACAGAATCAATTCGGTTCAAAGTTTTTGTCTTTTCATCCTTCGCCAATTTATTGCTTTTAGCTCCATTCTTCCTCCTTGATCTTCCTTGTGCTTTTGGGCTAAGACACTGACTTTTAACCATTTCAAACTCACAGAGGAGGATCCAGTGCACAAGGCATGATGTATGAAATACATGAAATACCTACATGAGATGTAAATTAAATGTCATAAGCATGTTAAAACATCTTTTCTGTAGTCAAATTTGTTTAAAAGACACAGTAGCAGTTAAATGACACAAGGAAACCAGTTAATAATGTTACCCCATGCAGATTCCGGCTACTGCAGGCAAGTTTTTCAGTCTTCAGGTTAACCAGTGTTGCAACATCTTTCCCTGGAAGCATCTTTTGTTGACAGATATCACACGGTCTCTCTTCTGCTAAGCGTTGTTGTCGTCTTAACTCTTTCTTAATAGCCTTGTTTGACATTGGACTTGTATGCAAAAGGTGATTCTCATATTGGTCCAACAGCAATTTGGAGAATACAGAAACTGAAGTGGATGATTCATTTCTAGATAAATCACAGTGATTAAACGAGGACCCACTGATATCTTCTGGGTCGGAAAAAGATTCCCTTCTTTTTTTCCTAGTCCTCTCATCATTCTCCAAGTCTATTGAAGGACTATTTGAGAGTAACAACTTCACGTCTTCAAGCAAACCCCCTCTTCCTAAATCACAGTTATAAGAAAAAGTAACAACAGCGAAGTCATGATCTAAAACATTATCTTTTTCTTCATTACCAGAATTGTCTTTTCCCAGCCACTCACACCATATGCGGATAACCTCGTTGAAAATCCCATCATTCGCACTAAACCTAGCAGTAATTTTTGCAGAACCAATGAACTTAGCCTTCAAATCAATAATTTCATCCTTAACGAGTACAGTAGGAATCACCAAATCATCGGCCCCTCTAATATCATCTATAACTTCATTATGGTCATCACATGCAGGTCTCGGATGTCCAGCGAAGCTGACAATAGCACGACTGCTATTTACTCCATGAGACTCTAAAAGCTTATGCTGATTATCATTTGCAATCACATACTCTTTTTTTTCCCTACTTGGTATATCAAAGAAATGAATGCCATCACTGAAAGGCCATGGATTTGGTTTTAAGAGAGTGAGCTTAGCAGCAGATAACCTCTCCCTGTGAAGATTTCCTTTCAAGTGATCAAGCAAAACAGAATCACTATAACAAGGTGCTAGACACAAAGTACAAAAGAATATGAACCGCTTCCCATCTTGTCGAAGTTCCACATAAGGGTGCCCTTGCAATCTCACATTGTTAAGAGTAGTTCTTGCTAATTGTTCTTTCAAACTACTGGCATTTGTCCTCTGAAACCCTAATTCCAAACTTCCCGACATCGCTGAAAAGTAAAGCCAAAAGGGCTCAAAACTAAAGTAAAAACCTTTTTCAACTCTTTACAAATTGCCCCAATCTTATAAAGTGTACAAACTAGAGAGCAACATCACATAACTCCTAAATCTTTCCTTTCTTTTCTTTTTCCAAATTAAGACCGACAGCCTCAAGAATTCACCCAATTCCACAATCACACAGCAATACTTACCAAGAGATCAAGATTCAATTTCCGAAACAGAACCCTGGGACGCGGAGTATCGATTTTGCAGGTGCAAACAAAAGAAAACACCTCAAATAAATGTGAAGAAGTTGAAACAAGCGCGAGAGAGAGGAGAGTATTTAACAAACCCTAACTTTAGATATTCGTTGGGGCGTAGGTACAAAATGAGTCGCAGAAGACCTTCGAGTCCGTATAGCGACGAAGAGACAGACTTGAGCCATGGAATGAAGAATAGGAAGAAGAAGAAGAGACACACTCGAGCAGGAGGTCATCTCCATTGGATTGATTGCAGAGCAAAGAAGAGAGGGAGAAAGAGAGAGAACGACAATTAACCGAATCGTAGTTATTCTAGTACCGCAAGGTTCGCGTGCCTTAAAAACTCGTATTTCAAGGATAAGATTTGTAAGAGGAAATAATTTGGTGACATGGTCCTGCTGTTTCCTCTTCTGTTATATACTGATAAGCTCTGCCGTTAATCACGAGCGCTGACTTTTTTGATCTAACTATAGCCGTTGGTGAACTGAGGAAGCGGATATATTCCAGTTTGAGCCTTCGAGGGATTAACATGCCTAGTTTTGCAGGATTGTCTCTCTAACGTCATCATTAAGTTAAGTATATATTTACCGAGAACAAATGAGATAAAAAAAATTTTAACTCACCATCCATTTCATTGTCGGCCTGGATTCTTCCTTATAGTTACGCTTATGATTTAAATAGTTACGGCCTTGACTCATATCATTTATTTTTTTCTTAGATTCTCTTTCTACATGACGAATGTATGACCACATTTTTGTACATGATATTAAGATGGTTGAATATACAACATAATTAAAAAATAGTAATAGTTTTTCTTAAATATATATATATATTCACGAGCGTGTCATATTAAATCACTTTTATGAAAAAGTCTCACAGCCATTACTTAACATCTTACACCCGTAACATACACCATTTTACTCCTATATATAATAGAAGACGAAGAGTCTGCTTAGAGTTAGACCCTGAAAATAACCTGACTATCGGAGTGTACATCAGAAGGCATTGATTTGCAAGCCTAAAGATCCATGTAGTAGGAGAATCTGTAATTTTACTTGTATATATATTATATGTATCAGAAGACAAAGATTATGCGTAGAGTTGGACCCTCAAAGTAACTTGACCATAGGAGTGTATGTCAGAAGATCCTTTCGCACTGTTTTGCAAGCCTAAAGATCCATGTAGCGGGAGAAGCCGTAGGAAGATTGTAAACAGAGGCATTAAAGGAGTGTTTACATTTTTCATCTGACAATCTTTCAATAGATACGCAGTCAATTTAAACACAAATACGCCGCCAATTTAAACAGAAAATCTTTCAACGGATAGCCTCGCATATTTAAACATACAATGGTATAAATGAAATTTATAAGTCGCAAATTTTTATTCGGTTGTTGGAGACAAAATCTATAAATAATTAATTTTGCTTTTAAATATGTCATGATTTTCACGTCCCTCGTTGTTTCAATTTTGTTTATTTTTAATTATATTCACGAAATCTTCCACCATATTTATTTTCTCTCCTTTCCTTTGTGTAACATCCCGTTACTTATACGGCTAGAACAATTATTTGTGAGATATTTATATGACTTAAGATAAATGAACGTTAGACATAAGTTATTTGTGACTTACATATTGTTTGGCACATTCATATAATTGTACATGCTTTCATTTGGCATTTCCGGGTAAGTATGACAAAATGTGATTATGACAAATGGTAAGTCAATGGAGATAAATAGTACAAGTGAGGAGCATGAGGATAATATTGTTTAAGTTAAGAAGACTCCACTACAGGTTGTAATTATGACAAATGGTGAGTTAGTGGAGATGAATAGTACATATGAGGTGCATAGAGTGAACTCACGTATTAGATTAGTTAAGTTAGGAAAAATCTACCATAGTTCCGATTCCTTCTTGAACCACTTCACATTGCGATTCTCTCTCCTGACCTTCATCACCGAATAGCGATCTAGTAGCTTTTGTTGTGCTGATTTCTATTTCAGTGTTAGAGTACTTGCTAAATGAGCAAGTGGTTGTAACGTTATTTCCACTGTGTAAATAAGCATGTGCATGTTGGATATACATATCTGCATGAAAAGGGGTTCGCAGTGTAGAGAATAGATATGAGGGTTCTGGATGTTGGTTAACTTGAAAAGCGAACGAAAACGAAAGGAAATGCAGAAATAATATCTAAGTATGGACAGTAGTCTGTGATTCTGGCATTTATGTGAGTTTTGGCTTTTTTGAACGATTTGGTATTCTGGGCTTAAAAGAGAGTAGTATAGAAGATATTTTCATGTTGGAGGTATAACAACAATGAAAACAATGTATAAAACTTGTATAGGCATGAAAGACGATAAGTTCTGCTTCATCTGTTTTCTGTATCCTCTGAAAGATATAAAGATGTATCTTCTAGGAGTTATTCTCTTTTGTAAGAGATCTTCTTCAGCAAGTTATCTTCTTCTGTGAGGATGCATCGTTTGTCAAGATTCATTCTTATATGAACTAGACTTTGTCTGTGTCTTGATTTCTTTGCCACCAAACTTCTTCTGTAATGTTTCTTTTGTGATGATGTCATCTTCCTCTGGGTGACGTCATCTTCCTCTGTATGGCTTCGTCTGTATACTGCTTCTTTCATTTGTTTGCTTTCTACCTAGGTGGCTGAACTTCGCCTATGTTACTGTTCGTGAACTTCGTCTATTTTATTGATTCATAAACTTCGTCTATGTTACTGTTTATGAACTTCGTCTATGTTCCTGTTCATGAGTATCGTCTATGTTCCTGTTCATGAGTATCGTCTGTGTTCCTGTTCACATACTTCCTCTATGTTACCATTTACAAACTTCTTCTGTGATGACGTCAGCTTCCTCTGGGTGACGTCATCTTCTTCTGT
>JAOQMS010000180.1:26533483-26571793 GCA_027563885.1 Erythroxylum longipes | reverse complement strand
CATAATACACCATATTAAACTCTAAAAATTTCTACTTCATAAATTCTAATTTATTTCCATGCTTGATAATCTAATAAAATAATTAAAATAAAATAAAATTATAAATCCTAAAAGCAGGATCCAACAATTGATAAATGCATGGACCAAATTATGGTGCTTCTCAAAGAGTTAGGCATGAAGATGCCTGGTAGCTTTTTGAGTGGCAGGGTCTTAGTTTTTCTGTTAATAGATAAGATGACCCACTCTCACTTAATTCGTTATAGATAAGAAAAATAACCATCTTTTAAAGATTTAATATTTTGAGTTTTGTTAAATCTATCATCATGCATACATACATCATGATTTTATACAAAGTTCCAATTTTTGACTAGTATGCTCATTCTTTAATAATTTATATTTTTAGTCAAAATCACCACAATATGAATCCACTCATAATGCTCTTGAATAATAACAAATTGGAGAATGGAGAAAATTTTAATGAATGGAGACGTAACCTCGACATCATTCTTTAATATGAATGAATTTCATGGGTATTAACGGACAATGAGCCTGCACCTCTAGTGACAAATCAACTATTGAGCAAGTCCAGCAATATAAGCAATGGTAGAATGCTGATAAGACTGTCAAGTGCTATATTCTGGCTTCTGTCAGCGCAATGTTACATAAACAATTTACAGGCATGAAAAATGCCGATGTAATGGCCATCACCTACATGAGATGTTTGGTGTAAGGACAGTGTCTGCAAGGGTGAAAGCTATCCAAACCTTTCACAATCTTAGACAAAAGCCTGGTGAACCAGTGCGGGATTACATGATTAAGGTAATCTCTGTAGTTATTAAGGCTGAGTTGCTTAGGGCAGAAATGGATGCGGAAATGCAGATGATTATGATCATCAATAGCTTAAACTCTTCTTTTCAACAGTTTAAGTTGGACTATTAGCTTAACACCAAGGATTACACCTTAATTAAGTTGATGAATACCCTCCAAAATAAGGAGGAGATACTAAATATTAGGGAAAATGTACTAGAGGCTCATGTGGAATCTTCTTATAATCCCAATGGTAAGGGCATGAAAAAGAAGAAGGGTGCAAAGAAAGGGAAGGTCCAAACAGGGGTCAAGGCCCAACCTATGAAAAAGAAGGCCAAAAAGGACACTAAGGGAAAGTGTTTCCACTATGGTGAGAAGGGCCACTGAAAGAGGAACTGCACGGTTCAACTTAAGACCCTTAAGAGTAAACAAGGTATGGGTTTCCTAAGTTTGTTAGGAACTAGAAGTGTGGCAGATTCATCTGATTCTTAGATATTAGAATCAGGAGCCACTAACCATGTTTGCAATTTCATACAGGGGTTCTAGAAAAGGAAAAGGCTGCCTAAAGGCTAGTTTCAAGTTAAGATAGCGGATGTACCCTACGTTTTGGCAGAAGCAGTGGGAGTAGTTATCTTTGACTTTCCTAGTAGTCATAGGTTATTTTTAGAGGATATATATTACATCCCAATGGTTGTAAGGAACATGATTTCTATTTTTTGTTTAATAAAATCTAGTTATTCTTTATATTTTGAAATTTTTGTTTCAATATATGAGAATAAGGATTTTATTTGTAATGCAGTAATTAAATAGGGATTGTTCTTTATATAACCTTTGATAGGCTCACTAAACACCATAGAATTAATAAAACCAAGAAAATCCAATGACTCTAGAATTAATTCAAAATATCTGTGGCACTTAAGGATAGGTTATGTCAATCAAAAAAGACTTGACATGTTGGTGAAGGAAGGGATCAATACGAGCTTGGACAATGGTCCATTACCCACCTGTGAGTCTTGTATTAAAGTAAAGATGACTTCCTTCTAAAGGAAACAGATTTGAATCCACATTGGACCTAGTACACACTGATATGTGTGGGCCCGTGAACGTACAAAGGAGGTTAAATATAGATAGCCATGTCTAGAGTAATCATCTATATTACTCTAGACATGGCTATCTGTATTTGATGCACAAAAAGAGTGAATCCTTTGAAAGGTTCAAAGAATTCAAAGCTGAAGCTAAGAAGAAGCTTGACAAGCCATTAAAACAACTTCGATCAAATCAAGGTGGTGAGTACTTATCTGGACAGTTCCAACAATTCATAATTAACAATGGAATTGTTTCCAACTTGTCAACTCCCACAACACCTCAACATAATGGTGTAGATGAGAGAAGGACTAACACTCTATTGGAAATGGTAAGATCAATAATGTCCTATGATATCCTTCCAGAATCATTCTAAGGATATGCAATTTAAATGAAAACTTATCTTCTTAACTTAGCTCCATCCAAATCAGTGCCTAAAACACCTTAGGAGTTGTGGACTAGATGAGTGCCTTCATTGTGGCACTTGAGGACTTAGGGATGCCCAGTCCATGTTCTAAGGCTAAAATCCACAAAGATGGAACCAGGGTAAGAAGTACGTTTGTTTGTAGGATATCCTAAGGGTACACGAGGGTATTATTTTTTCAATCCTCAGGACAAGAAGGTATTTGTGTCGACAAATGCAACCTTCTTAGAGGAAGAATTTGTGAGAAATCACAAAGGAAGAAGTGAAATAGTACTTAAGGAGTTAGTTATTTTATCAAAACTAAGAGTTGATTCGGAAGAGTGGCCTAAATGTCAAGTAGTGCTTAAAAGTAGTACGAGGGTTATGAGACAACCAGACAGGTATCTAGGTCTAGGCGAAGGTATAATTGTCATCTCAAACAAAGAATTAATAGATCCCATTACTTATATACAGGCTATTAATGACGTTGATGCAAAAAAGTGGCTCAAGGTGATGGAATCAGAAATAGATTCCATGTATGCCAATGAAGTATGGATCCTTGTAGATCTACTACCAAGTGGAAAAGACATAGGGTGTAAATGGATCTTTAAAAGGAAAAAAGGTTTAAATGGAAAGGTAGTAACCTTTAAAGCTAGATTGGTAGCTAAGGGCTATACTCAAAAAGAGGGTATAGACTATAAGGAGACTTTTTCTCCAGTTGCCATGCTTAATTCCATCAGAATTCTTTTGGCCATAGCAGCCTATTTCGATTATAAAATATGGAAAATGGACATCAAGACTACATTTATTAGTGGGAATCTTAAATAGAACATTTATATGGCCCAACCAAAAGGATTCGTTGAGCCAGGTAATGAGCATAAGGTATGCAAGTTGCAAAGGTCCATTTATGGACTTAAGCAAGCATCTGGGTCTTGGAACATTAGGTTTGATAATGGTATCAAAACCTATGGACTCATACAAAACTTAGATGAGCCTTGTGTCTATAAAAGTATACAAGAAGGTAAGGTTACTTTCCTAATTTTGTATGTTGATGACATTTTGCTCATTGAGAATGATGTAGAAATGTTATCCACAGTTAAAGGATGGTTGAACGAATAGTTCTCAATGAAGGATTTGGGAGAGGCTAGCTATGTTCTAGAGCTCAAGCTTATAAGGGATCGTCAGAAAAAGCAGATAACCTTGTCTCAACTGACCTACATTGAGAACATGCTCAATAAGTTTGCCTTGTAGGATTCTAAGAGGGTTTTCACACCTAATAAACATGGAATCAAACTTTCAAAGGAGCAAGCACCTAAGACCCAAGAGTAGGTCGAACGCATGTGCAATATTCCATATGCTTTGGCAGTTGGAAGTTTAATGTATGCGATGCTTTACACTAGACCAGATATCTCTTACATAGTGGGACTGGTTAGCAGATTCCAGTCCAATCCAGGAATAAATCATTGGATTGCGGTCAAGTGCATACTGAAGTATCTTCGTAGGATGAAGAACTTAATGCTTGTTTACTCTGAAAGTGACCTTATTTCAATAGAATATACAGATTTTGATTTCCAATTTCCAATAAGTTGTTAATTCAAGGAAATCTACTTCTTGTTCTATATTTACTTTAGGAGGTGAAGCCATAGTCTGGAGGAGTGTCAAGCAATCTTGTCTTGTTGATTTGACTATAGAGGCTGCGTATGTTGCCGCTTGTGAAGGAACAAAGGAAGTAGTCTAACTCCACAAGTTCCTAAAGGATTTGGAGGTAGTTCCTAAGGTGGAAAAGGCCATTACACTTTATGGTGATAATAGTGGGGTAGTGGCTAATTCTAAAGAACTTCAACCTCTAAACACCTAGAGAGAAAGTATCATCTCATAACAGAGATAATACAACGTGGTGAGGTGGATGTGTTAAAGATTTCTACACATCAAAACCTTACTGATCCGTTCACGAAGACGCTGTCACAGAAAAGCTTCGAGGGTCACCTAAAAGGAATGGGAATGAGGGATATGTCAAACTTGCTTTAGGGCAAGTGGGAGATTGTTAGGGTTATGTAAATATAGTGCACTAGATAACAAGTGTACTTACATATAACTTAATTTTCTTTCAGTTACAATATTATAAGAAAAATATTTATTATTAATAAAATGAAAGAGTTTGTTTTTATTTGTCTGAGCATAATATAACTAGTCATAAGGCACCAAGGGTTCTTTTGTAAGTAATATACATATACATGGAGATGTATAGGAAACATTTATATTATTAGAATCTAAATTAATTGATTCAGAGTTGAATAATCATGTTGGTCTCTTGATTATGATTTAGACTGTGGTGTTATGATTTACCTCCATATAAGTAAAGGAGTTCACTTCAAGGGAATGATGAGTTTCAAATCATGATAGTAGTTGACTATCAGTAATGGCACCATTAAATGAATCTGGAACCACGTATGTTTTTAAAAAATAAAGTAGGTCGTTGCTTTAATCTTAAAACATACACCTTAGAATTTATTTATTACAAACCACAAGCTTGATGAGTGGTGAACTCGTGTGTTTTTGTTATAATTCTTGATATGATCGGAATGGATTTTTACGGGGTATCAGTTCAGTTTCCGCATGTTAGAATTATTAATTGACATATGCATCAGGGAACATTCACTCAAATAAAGAGTTTATAGTGATATCATCACTTCCAGATGTTTTACAGAGATTGGTGATTAAACTAGCACTAGTAGTTTGAGGGACTAGCTACCCACCAAGTCTTAACACCAAGATTAGATCTTATGTGTTAATCACCACGTAGAGTGAAACAGGAGATCTAGAAGGGAAAACCAACATAAGGGCCAAACGATAATTTCACCCTTTATTGTGTGGATGGCTATAATATGGTTCATACTAGAGTTTGTGATTGGACATCAATGTAATAATTTTTGAAACACGGTTTCTCATAATTTTAAGTTATTCAAAAGTTCAACCAATTGTCTTTAGTGGAATGACATTTGGTAACTAAGTTAGAATTGATTCTAATGAGATTAAATTAATTATGGGCTTATTGGAGCTTGAATTATTTAAGTTCAATTACATTCCCCACTTGGCTTCTGGGAAGGTTATCAAGGAAAGTACAAAAAATAAATGAAGGTTATCATAAAGAAAATGAGACAGTGAGAGAAATGGATGAATTAGATTTGGGCCAATAAGACCAGAACAATGTAATTATGAGTTAATTAAATTGGGTCTTAAGCCCATAATTAAATGTTAGGCTTATAATAATTAATTGTTAATTATAAGTCCAAAAGGAAAATTTAATATTGGGCTAGATTTTGGTTTGAATAATTAGATTAATTAAATTGAAACAAAAAAATGAAAAAAATGAGCAAAACTGAATTCTATATAGTTGTAGAACTTGGTCATGCTTCTCATCAATCAATGGTTTTAATGGGTGGTTTTATAAACACCTTACATGAGCACGTTTTGATGATTGATAAAGTCCAAGTGTTGGAATTGGAATGACAATTCATTCGATTTTCTATGGAAATGAAAGTGGATACAAAAACATTCGATTATGCTTATTGATATAAGCATGAATGTGGACGTACATCGGCTTTTAACATTCATGAAATAAATGAATGTAAGTAAATGGACGGGACCGTGTTTAGGAGCATTCCATTAACATTTTGTGCACCCCTCTTTGCATTTTTTGATTAAAGAATGAATAATAACATATACAGCTTACTTTACATGCATGTCTTTTGTAATATGATGCTAAAATAAACGTGTATGGTTTTTAAACTCTCTTCTTTCTCTCTCCCATTAACGTCCAAGTGTTGTATGGGAAAGGCTGGAGGTCTTTTAGCTTTTTTTTGGCTAAATAGAAACGTGAGTTGTATTACTATTTTTGGCTCTCCCAACCAACTGAAGAAAGCTAAGAAAAAACTCTCTCATTCCATTTTTCGGTGATAGCTAATGTCCAAGAGTTAGACTTGTAATAAGGCAATTCTTTTGTCTTGGATGCTAAATAATTGGTGCATGCTTTTATTCTCTCTAAGCCATCAATACTGTTGGCCATAAAAAAGGAAAACCCTCCATTTTTTTTCTTCTCCTTTCCCACTAAAGGATCTTGATAACCAAGTTATCCGAGGAGAACATGTGGTAGATCGGATTGGTTGAGGACACAGCAGCAAGGAGTCAAAGTTGTAAAAAGGAGTTGGTAAAAATTGTGATCTTGATCTTATTATATTTATTTTCCTTATACTGTATCATGTATAGATTAAAGCATGTTGATTTAGTGTTTACACTTTTGCTTTATTGTAATTTTGAAAAAAGCTTTTAAAATCTACCGTTTAGCCAAACCAAGCATGTTTTTGTTTTCAATCCAACATCAGTCAGCCATGCCACGATCGTGACAAAAGCCCAGGATACAATCCACGATCGTGGCCTAATTGCCATGATCATGATAGAAGGCTCAGATGTGGCCCACAATCATGGCTGCTGATGGTTGTGATTTGTATGATGTTTTATGGTTCAATTTGTTAGGTATTTAGTATTAATTTGAGTGTTTAGTGTGTATTTATGTTTTAATTGTGTTAGTTTATGTGTTTAAGTGTTTCTTTATGGATTAGTATGAATCTTTAAGCTTAATTGTTATATTTTTGAGGTACCTTGATGTGTTTGTTAGTGTTTCAGGGTAAACAATGAATAATAGAGAAGTTTCGAAGAGTTTTAGGCTAAAAATATGGCCTACAATCATGGCACAACGGGTTACGATCATGACAGAAAGAGACAAGCTGACAGGACCTAGGCCATAATCGTGCACTTTAGGCCACGATTGTGACAGAGAGCTCTGTGCCAGGCCATGATCGTGCATTTTGGTCCACGATCATGATAGAGAGGGTTAGGCGCTGGCCACAATCATGGCCTGCGTCGAGTGGACACAAAAACTCAAGTTTCGCAAGACTTTTCGGATCTTTCAACCCTGAATCAACCCTAAGGCCTCCAAAGTATAAATACATCTTTAAGGGACAGATGAAGCAGCCTTTGGAAGAGCCTTTTTCATCAGCTGAATTCTGAACCTTGGAGAGTTTATTGAGAGATTAAGGAAGGAGACAAAAGAAGAGAGACATGAAGAAGAAGCTTGACGCGAAGTACTTCCTGCAATAGGAGGTTTCCTGTCGTCGCTGCCTCCGCTATTCCATTCCCGACATATTTTTTAGTTATTTCAATTTTATTGATGTATAAAGTTGAGATAGTTGTTGAGATTAGGTCGTATTGAATGTTGAGTTTTTGTCTATACTCACCTTTAGGATTTTTGTCGTTAATATTAATGAAATTCTATTTATTGTGTTTTTGTTGACTTAATTGTGATTCAATTTTTGTTCTTAATAATTCGGTTACAAACTGAGAGGGTGAACTAAATGAATACCACCAAATTGAGCTAACGAGAGTTAGGCAATTTGATCAATAAAGAATTGAATCAAACTGTTAAATTTGTGTAACAAGAGATTATGCATAGGTTTTCGGTAGGTTTTTAGACAATTTCAGAACTAATTTAGGTTTTGGGTAAATTGTGAATCGAGCGATCACAATTCTATAATTTAAATTAGATATTATAAATTAGGGTTAAATATTATAACTCAAGAGAGAGTAATCCACCCTTGGACCTTCTAGACCCAGTAATTCGATAATTGCATAATTAATTAGACTTTAATTAAGGTCGAATAAAACCCCCTTTCTCTCAATTGGTAGTTCCTAGGTTGATTTTCAATTGGGTTGTGCAAACTATTATCCTGTTTATATCTGAATTTTAATTATTGTAATTGATTGTTGATTGATTAATTTTCTACATTAGTTGTTTATTTTGAATTGTTGCGATTTAGTTCAACCTTAGATTTTAGGACTAGATTAACCCTCCTTGTGGGATCAATACCTTAGGTACTATACGAACGACTCATGCGCTTGCAATATTATTAAGGTTAAAAATATTTTAAAATTTTCATAGCGTAACACCCCGATCATGTTTTTTGCGTCATTACCGGGGAGCAGATAGTTTAGTTCAATAATTTAAGGCGTTTAGATTAGTTTTAAATTTTTTGTTTCATTCTTTAATTTTTATTTTAGAATCGTGCCCTTTTATGAACACAAGCGTCACAAGAGGTTCGAGTCATGCAACAGAGACGTTAGAATTAGATATTACTCGACTAGAACGAACCCTTAGGAAAGCTTGGCGAGAAGAAGATGAAGAGAGTGAAAAATCAATAATGGCTGACGAATTCCAACAGAACCTCAACCACGAAGCGAACCAAGGCTGACAACAAAGGACCTTGATGGACTTCATGAGGTGGGGGTTCAATACTGTGAACCAAGGAGTGGCTAGACCACCTATTTAAGCTACCTAGTTCGAGATTAAGCTGGCCTTCCTCAATAAGCTTTAATAGAATGTGCAATTCTATAGACTGGCAAATGAGGATCCCAACGCGCACATCATGAATTTCCTCAGGATCTTTGATACCTTCTGAGTAAAATGGTCTTGAATGGTGATTCAAGATATGAGAGAGTGTTTCAGGATTGTGTCACAATGTGATCATGATAGAAAACTTGCATGGAATGGATTAGAAACAAGTGCTGTTAGCTTCCATTAATGCATGTTATTCATGGTCATTAACTTCCTATAACTTCCTTTAATGCATTCTGTTCATGACCATTAACTTCCCATAACTTTCCATTAGTGACGGGGGTTGTGGAAGGCCAAATGGTGCAGAAAATTTAGATGATTTTTGTGCATCTTCTGTAAGACAAAAAGGAACAAAGAAAGGAAAAAGAAAGGTTCTTTTTCTTACGCACACACTTTTTCTCTCTAACTCTCTCAAAAGTTATTGTCCTTGCTAGCACAAAGAAATAATTCTAGCCATCTCCTAGTGGCGTTTCATCCTTCTATATTCATGTGGACTTTCATTAGAGACGGTCGGCATTGATCGTTGTAGTTTATGACAACCCAACGTGGAGAAGGTTAAAGAACCAATGGAGATCGTCAGAAAGGTATGTAAACATCTTACATTTTATGTTTCTTGTTTTTCTATATTTGTATGCATGAGTAGATCTGGTTTTTGAAGTTCGATTTTATTTCTGCTACATATATTTGATATATATTATGTATGAGATGCATAATTTGAACCTAACAATGGTATCAAAGCTGTCTTGTGCTTTGTTAGATGTAGAATACATGATATGTGAAGAGTGTTTTTAGGGTTGTGACAGCTTAGCTTCCGATAATATTTTGTTCGATATTAATTATAGAAAAATACTTTTCATGATTTTCTTTCACCAATCTATTCATAAGATGTAAGTGAATGATTAAATGAGATTGAAAATATTTTTAATGTGCTTAGAATATTTAATTTTTACTTTACAAGAACATGTATGAAATCAGTCATTCTGCTAGGCATGCGATGTCTATTGGCTAAAGTGATGAGGTTAGACATGGTTTTAAATGAATTTGATCTGGAAAAATTATGTAAATATACTTGGGAAGTGTTTATTCCTTTATAATATTTGTAGAATTATTAAAAATATTTTAATAATTTTATCAAACAATTTTCCAAATCTGGACAGTTTTCCAGAAATTGTAGGATATGTTTTGTTTGATGTTTTTGTATGTTTATGTTTTGGGTGCAGAACCTTAAAAATATTTTTATGTGATAAAAATGTGTTAATTTGATTTTTATGCATGCTTAAATATCTTTCTCGAAATTTGATTTCCAAAAATTTTTAGATGTCATATTTGTCATTTTTGGTGTCTTATCAGTGTTTCAATGATCATGATAATTTTTGGGTGGTTCCTAAATCATTTTGATTATCATGAAATGACCTAGAGATGCTTGGAATGATGATTTGCTATTTTGGAAATTTTTTTAAATTATAGAAATTAATTTTGAACTAATTTTAGTAGAGCAATAGATTTTCTAGTAAGAGAAGAAAAATTGACATGTATGACAAAATTAAAGTTGTTTAATTTTGGACATAAAATAATTATTTTAAGGTAAATTAATTAAGAATTAATTTCTAGAATTAGAAATTCATGTTAATTTGATTAATATTAATTCCAATCAAAATAACATACAATAGTAATTTTAGCAAAGTTAGTAAAAGGAAGATAGTAAATCTAAGTGTTGGATTGGGCTTAGATCCAAGTGTTGGATTGGGTTTCCATGTTAGGATACAAAAGATGTCATAACCAAAATGATGTGCTTACATATATGCATTAGATAATGCATGGTTAGGAGAATGTGTGGGCTTGCATGATGGATGGTTATGGGCTTAGGTCGAATTTGATTGGGTAGTCCATATCATGCTTTGTAGTTTTATAATAACTATATATATATATGAGTTATATTTATAAGACCATCTAAGTTAGATGGGACCTTATTCAAACCCCTCACTTAGAATACTAAAACTAACGCCTTCCTTTAATACGGTGAGAATCAAAGTCCTTTTAAAGTTAGGGTTGTTGGGCAAACCCAAGTTTGCTTTACAGGGATATGTTTGAACCATAGAAATAGAATTTCCAGATTAATGGGTCGGTTTTAAATAGAAGAGTTGGTTTTTTAGGCAAACCCAAGATCAACGTGGATAAAAGCGAACTTGGGTAGTGTATATTAGATGTACATGTGTCAAGAGTTGATAGCTCATTGAAGGTGCATATATCAACATTTGATAGCACTAGATTTGACAGTTGTATTGGAGATGCAATTGGTATGATCGATACCTACCAGTTGAACTAAATGGGCTTGTTGGGCAAACCCAAGGTCATTCTTAGGGATATTAGATATCGATCCACTAGGAAAATTTCTCTACTAGTTCTCTCAGATTTATATTGAGGGTTATGAATTTGTGAAAATAGTGGGAGACAAAATGCATGTTATTAAAGCCCTTATAGACATGTATTTAAGTATATTATAATTTTTCTCTATTTGACGATAGGTTGCTATTGCCCGAGTCAACACCATGAGTACTAGTGTGAATCTAAGATCATTGATGGAAGCTAACAAGTTGACTAGACCAAACTTCCTTAACTGGCTCAGGAACTTGAGAATAATTCTTAAGTTTGAGAAGCTTGGTTATGTCTTAGAAAAACCACTTCCAGATCCCTCTACCGCTGATGCTTTTGATGATGATAGGAGGGCATATAGGAAGCATCTCAATGATAGGGAGACGGCTAGTTGCATTATGCTAGCCACTATGTTACCAAAGCTGAAAATGTAGCACGAGGCTGTGGATGCTCATACCATAATATATCATCTTAAGAAGGTTATTGATGAGCAAGCAAGGTCCAAAAGGTTCGAGACTTTACAATTGCTTTTCCACTCCAAGATGGTTTAGGGGACATCTCCAGTGTAGTATGCACTGAAGATGAATGGCTACATCGAGTGGTTGGCCTCTTTGGGTTTTCTTTTAGATCATGAATTAAGTATTGACTTAATTCTGACAAGTTTAACCAATAATTACTCACAATTTGTGCTTAATTATTGGATGAACAATATATCCAACACAATTCCCGAGCTGGTTAACATGCTCAAGGCAGTTGAGCTATCTGTCTATAAGGACAAGGTTATGATGCTAGTGGACTCTTCTAGTTTGAAGAAAAAGAGCCAAAAGAAGCAGTCTGTAAGGCCTAAGGGAGGTGTCAAGAAAGCAAAGAAGACTGCCTCAAAGGGAACTTGCTTCCACTGTGGTAAGGATGGCCACTGGAAGAGAAACTGCAAGGCCTATTTGGAGTCCTTGAATCAGAAGAAGGCATCTGATGGCCCATCTACTTCAGGTATTTATGTTATTGATATTCATACTGTTTCCGATAACAACATATGGGTATTAGATACCATTTGTGGCTCATACATTTGTACTGACATGAAGGACCTCAGGAATCATAGACAACTCAACAAGGAAGAGTCAAACCTATAAGTGGGAAATAGATCAAGAGTTGTTGCATTAGCTGTAGGCACATAAGTATTGCACTTCCTAGTGGGCTTGTACTAGAACTGGACAATTGTTTTTATGTACCTACTTTGACTAAAAATGTAATGTCTGTTTTTAGTCTTAATAAAGCTAGATTCCATTTAAATTTCAATAACGATGGTTGTTCAATTTATTTGAATGGAATGTTATATGCTTTGGGTACATTATGAAATGGTGTATACATATTAGATATGTCTAACCCGATTTTAAATATCAATAATAAGAAAAACTAAAACGAGATAATGTGAAATTGTCTTACTTATGGCATTGTCTCCTTGGCCATATAAGTGAGAGACACATGTCTAAACTACATAAGTGTGTTAGTTTAGGGTCATTTGATTATGAATCATATGACACATGCAAATCTTGCTTATTAGGCAAGATGACTATATTACCCTTTAAGGGAAAGGGTGAATGAACTAGTGGACTTTTAGACCTAATACATATTGATGTATATGGTCTAATGTCTATATATGCCAGAGGTGATTTCGTATACTTCATTATCTTTATCGATGGTCATTCTCGATACGGGTATGTGTATCTTATGAGATACAAGTCTGAAGCCTTTGAAAAGTTCAAAAAATTCAGAAATGAAGTTGAGAAACAACTTAGGAGAAGTATTCAATCACTGCGATCAAATCAAGGTGGTGAATACTTAAGCTAAGAATTTTTGGATTATCTTAGGGATAATGGAATATTGTCCCAGTGGACTCCACCTTGCTCACCATAACACAATGGTGTTGCTGAGAGGAGAAACCAAACCTTATTACACATGGTGAGGTCTATGATAGGTTTAGCGAATTTACCAAAATCCTTTTTGGGGTATGCACTCGAAAAGTCTGTTTATGTATTAAACAGAGTCCATCTAAGTCAATTAATGTTACTCCATATAAGATATGGACTAATAATAAACCCTATCTTTCTCATATGAAAGTTTGGGGTTGTCTTGCTTATGTGAAGCGGATTTTGTCAGATATGCTCAAAGCTAAATCTGATAAGTGTCTGTTTGTAAGATATCCTAAGGAAACTATAGGATATCAGTTTTACCATGTTTTGGAACAAATGGTGTTTCTTTCAAAAATTGTTGTCTTTTTAGAGAAAGAGTTTCTTCTAAAAGAAAACAATGGAAGCCAAATTAAACTTATGGAAGTTCAAGATGCTCAAACAGGCGCAGATCAACTACTTAGACCCAAGACTATTGTTGATGAAGATGAAACAATAGTTCAACCTTTTGACACACAAGAAGTTTGTAGCTCAGGTAGGATACATCATGTTCCTAAGAGATTCAGATTTCTCATGAGTGAAATTAATGATGTATTGCTCATAGGAGATGATGAGACAACTACCTATGAAGAGGGTCTGAAGAGTTCAAAATCTGACAAATGGCTTTAAACTATGAAATTCGAAATGGATTCCTTGTATGAAAACCAAGTGTGGAATTTACTTGACCCACCTGAAGGGATAAAACCTAATGGTGCAAATGGGTTTTCAAGAAGAAAACTGATGTGGAGGGTAATGTAGTTACCCGTAAAGCTAGGCTTATAGCTAAAGGTTATTGTCAAAGTCAAGGTGTTGACTATGACGAAATGTTTATCCTAGTAGCTATGCTTAAATCCATCAAGATACTCCTAGCCATTACCACTCATTATAACTATGAGATATGGTAAATAGATATGAATATGGCTTTCCTTAATGGAAACCTAATCGAGGATGTGTATATGACACAACTTGATGGTTTCATATCTATGAATGGAGAAAAGGTATGCAAGCTTTAGAAATCCATTTATGGATTGAAGCAAGCATCCAGGAGTTGAAATATCCGATTTGATGAGATAATTAAATAGTTTTATTTTCTTACAAATTCTGGATGAGCCGTATGTGTATAAGAAGGTTAATAGGATCACAATCGTGTTACTTGTACTGTATGTAAATGACATATTACTAATAGGAAATGATGTCTCAGCTTTGCAATCAGTAAAAATTTGGTTAGCCAAGAACTTCTTTATGAAAGACCTTGGAGAAGAACCAATATTTTGGGGATAAGGATCTATAGAGATAGATCTAAGAGGTTGCTTGGTCTTTCTTAGTCTACATGCATTGATAAGATGCTAAAGATGTTTAGCATAGAGCAGTCCAAGAGAGGTTATCTTCCTATGGTACATGGGATTACACTCTCTAAATCTATGTGTCCAAAGACACAAAATGAGAGGACTCGCATGAGTTTGATTCCTTATGCTTCAGCTATAGGATAAATCATGTACGCTATGTTATATACTAAACCCAATGTAGTGTATGCTTTAATTGTTACAAGCAAATATCAATCGGACCCTGGTGAGGGTTATTAGGTGGCTGTCAAGAATATCCTTAAGTACTTGAAAAGAACTAACGATATATTCTTGGTATCTAGAGAAGGTGATCTTGTGGTAAGCGAGTATACTAATGCCAGCTTCCAATCCGATAGGGTTAACTCCAGATCCTAATATGGATATGCATTCACAGTGAATGGCCGTGTAGTCAATTGGAAAAGTTTCAAACAAGAGACTTCTATAGATTCGACAATAGAGGCGAAGTACATTGTAGCTTCAGAGGCGGCAAAGAAGCGGTTTGGATTAAGAAGTTCATCATGGAACTTCATGTGGTTTCAAGCATCACCGACCCAGTGAAGTTGTATTGTGACAACAATGGGTCTCTAGCATAGGTGAAGGAATCAAGGTGTTATTAGAATTCCAAACATGTTCTCAGGCGCTAGCATTTGATTAGAGAGATCATTGGTAGAAATGATGTCAAGATAGAGAGAGTTCTTATTGATTAGAATATAGCCGATCCATTGACTAAACCTAGTTTCCAAAAGAGTTTGTGTCACATGTACAAGCCTATGGTATTAGATATCAAGGCGATTGGTTTTAGTGCAGGTGGGAGTTTGTTAGAGAATTGATCTAAAGGCAATCACTTTTAGCACTTATTGTGCAAATCATTTTAGGATTAATAAAGGAATTTTTTTCATTATTTCAATGTTCATATGTTTATAGATTTGATGTTGATCTTAAATTGATTTCATGAAGTCCTTGATACAAAACATAGCATGGAAGAAATCATGATGAGATCATGATAATGAGATTCCTATCATGTGTAATTATGTTAATATCTAAACTTTCCCTAGTCAATGGATTAATAAGATAGGATATCATTAATCCAAATAAACTAGTGCATGTTATACTCCTTGATTAGATCAAGCAGTAGATCTCATAAGCTATAGACATGAGTTGTTTAGAGTTAACATGTGGATGCTTACTAAGGGTAGTAACTACATTAGATTGACCTACTATGAGACAATCATAAGGATATTCTATTCCAGTGTCAATGATAGTCTCATCATAACAATGGTGCAAGTATCTTTTGACTTGAGGTGCTCAAGGATATCTAGGATACTGATCCTATGTTTTGACTCCATTCATCAGTGCCTTTTAAGGGTTACTCATAGGGTGGTGATTGGGTACAATTTGAGGTATTTAGAGGTAATTAAATATCCAATAAAGGATTCACCACTTCTGATAGAAGGAGATGATACCCACAGCCTCATATCTGGGTCATTACTCCGGAGTCTCTGTCCAGAGTAGATATGTGTCATGAAGAGAGTCTTCAATGATACATAGAGTAATGAGATCCTTAGGACAAGATCTAATATCACTTGGACTAGATGTGACGTAGTCAATCTAGTGGGAGTTGACACTTTGACCATACTCTGAATCAAGTGGGGTATAGATGTTAAAAAGAAACATTACATGGCAACATTGCATATGGAAGGGTGTTCGTAGTCAAACGACTGACTTTCCAATCAATTGGGGGTCATAACATGTTGCTAGATATTGCTCTTGACTTACTTGAATTAAGTGTTAGTTCAAGTGGCCAACATAACCAGGAACCTAATGCTTCACACATATTGGAGATTCAAAGGATGAGTAAATGGTCTTAAATTGCGACTCAAGATATTAAAGAGTGCTTCGGGATTGTATCTTTATGTATTCATGGTAGAAAACTTTGCATGGAATGGATTAGAAACAAGTGTTGTCAGCTTCCATTAATGCGTGCTATTCATTGCCATTAACTTCCCATAACTTCCATTAATGCATGCTATTCATAACCATTAACTTCTCATAACTTTCCATTAGTTATGGGGGTTATGGAAGGCCAAATGGTACAGAAAATTGAGATAACTTTCGTGCATCTTACATAAGACAAAAAGGAACAAAGAAAGGAACAAGAAAGGTTCTTTTTCTTACACACACACTTTTTCTCTCTAACTCTCTCAAGAGTTTTTTTCTTTGATAGCACAAAGAAAGAATTCTAGCCATCTCCTAGTGAGGTTTCATACTTTTATCTTTATGTGGACTTTAATTAGAGACAGTCTATGTTGATCATTATAGTTTACGACAACACAATATGGAGAAGATTAAAGAATGAAGGAGATCGTCAAAAATGTATGTAAACATCTTACATTTCATATTTTTTGTTTTTCTATATCTATATGCATGAGTAGATCTAGTTTTTGAGGTTCCATTTTATTTCCGCTGCGTAAATTTGATATATATTATATATGAGATGCATAATCGGAACCTAACACCACATGCTATGATTGTGATGGAAGCTTAGGATATTGCCTATGATCGTTGCTTGCATTCCATGATCGTGATAAAAGGCTCATATGTGGCCCATAATCATAGCCAGTAGGTCCATGGTTGTGGCCTGTATAGGACAGATGCATAGACACTAAAAAACATCAAGTTTTGAGGGATTTTTTCGGACCCTAAAAAACCTTAGTGCTGCTCAGAACACAAAGGATATTTAAATAACAAGACAAATAGGTAGAGGGAGCTTTTGCCTCATCCACTTTTGAGAAACCCTAGAGAGAATTCATCGAGAGATTGAGAAAGAGAAGAAGGAAGAGAGAAGTGGAGAAGAAACTGACTCAATGTACTTCTCGGATCAGGAGTTTCCCAACGTTGCTACCTCCCATCATTCGCTCAGATAGTATTTCTTTTTTATTTTCCATTTTATTATTGTATAGAATTGGGAATAACAATTTGACGATAGGATTTTTTAATGTTGAGATGTTCTAAACTCACCTTTGAAGTTTTATCTTTGAATTAATGAAATTTGAATGTTTATGTGTTTATTGGATTTGTTGTGGTTTAATTTTGCAAGTACATAATTTGATAATAAACTAAGAGGGTAAATCGAATGAAAAATAGTTAAATTAGGCTAACAAGAGTTAAGTAATTTAATAGAACAAGAATTAAATCAAATCGGTAAATTGTGTGGAAAGAGATCTTGCATAGGTTTTTATAGTTTATTAGACAACTTCAGAACTAATTAAGGTTTTGGATAGGTTGTTAATTGAGAGATTGCAACTTTCATAATTTGATTATAATAATGGTTATAACTTAAGAGAGAGTAATCAACTTTAGGATCGTCAAGAACCAACAATCCGGTAATTCATAATCAGTTAGGTTAGCATTAAGGATAAGTAAAATTCCCTCTCTCATTTGGTAATTTCCTTAGGTTGATTCTTAGGGGTGTTTTGCAACTACTGAATAATTAATATTTTTATGTTTGATTCTTATTTCGATTTGATTGATTGAATTAATTTCTCGTTTTTAGTTTCATGCAGTTGAATTTTTATATTGCTTTCTGGCCTTAGATTTTAGGATTAGATTATCCCTCCTCGTGGGATCGGCATCTTAGGTACTACGCTAACTTGCACACATCAACACCTGTTTAGCAAGGCTAAAATATTAGCAAAGAAGAGATTAAAGATTATTTTCTTGGCATATTTTATTGGAATCTGAAGATTTGATTCATCGCGATATTGAAATGTATAAGCCTAATCATTATTTTAATACATATAGAGAACAAGTAGGGTGATATAGGATCTTTTGGATTTCCATGATCGATCAACATTTACCAAAATACTAAAATAAGCAAGTGAGATGCACTGCTTAATCCATATGATGAATTTTTTCTTCTAAAGATTATAATATAAAATTTTAATTATTTAAATCAAAAGTTTACAAAATCAATTTTTATATTACAACTTTTGATGGAGTTCTTTCTTTAATATCTTTTGAAGTGCTTATATTTCGACAGGATATTTTCCCTTATGAGTCTTCAGCTAATGCAAAAGCTAAAGGATTTACATGTCAAAGAATCAATAATAGAATTGAGTCTAATGGCAATGATCTTTAAAATGATTTTGTAAATGGTGTTACAATAAATACTAGGATAGAACTCTTTAAGTGGTTTAGGAATTGGTATCTTGGGAGCAAGGTAAATGTAGGTCTATTTAAATTATTTTAGGTGTTTACAAGAATTGAATAATTTAATGATGATATACTTAATGCTTTCTTAAATTCTAGAATTCCTTTAAAAAGAATTAATTTAAACCATCTGGACATGGTGGTTTGTTAAATTCAAATTATAAAAAGTGGTTTCAATCTCTTGATCACCTATAGTTTTAATCTGATTTAGAAACTGAAATTTAGAGGTAGATCTAATGATTAAATAGATAAATACCTACATTAAAATTTAGGAAAGAGGACAAGAGCCAAGGAATCCCAAAAGTATTTGAAGACTAGATCTTTTTGTTCCCCAAATTTTTCATCATTTTCTTTGTTTGAAATTTAGTTAGAGTTTATTCTAAAAGGGATAGATATAAAGAGCAAAGTAGAAATTTTACCTCCTTAAAGAAATAAAACTCTATATTTTAATTTGAGGAGAGAGTTATTGCCTTCCAGGGCTCTAATATAATTAATTACATGAAGCTACCTTTTCCTATTTTATCTTGGTTGTATTTTTTAGATATAGATAAGATTTTGATTGAGTTATTGTAAGCTTGTGTTTTGGTACCTTTGATTTCAAGACATCTACTCCTCAAATATTTATGATGTAATTAATAAAGGCCTATTTTGATCAATTTAAGTTTCTTGAGACATTTGAATTGCTCATAGCCCTTAATTTCATAAGATATTTTAGCTGTTACTACCTCTTGGAAGCCCTTAAGTTTGGTGAGAAAGCTTATAAATCTAAAAGGGGCAGAACTATTAGAAAGATTTAATAAATTGTGTGTTTCTTTAGGGAATGATTAAAGCATAACTTTCTGCTAAAATTAGCCAAGCTTAGTAGGAATTTTATCATCTGTAGTTAATTAACTAGTTCCTCTCTAGTTCTATCCTTATAAAACATTTTCCTTACTGTTTATTACTCTATGTAAAGTGGGTCCCCTTATATATGTGGTTTATGATCTCATCATCGGCTAATTAAGATCAAAGTTTATTACAAGGAATTTTTTGAACAAATCTATCCTTTAACTAATGATGTAAGAAGAGTACAATTGAAATCCCCATTCAGGATCTAAGGTACGCTTATGTTGGAACTTCTACTTTTAAAATCTTTCTATAAGTTAGCTCTGTAAAATGTAAGGTAAGAAGCATATACAAAAGATAAACAAGTTTTGCATTTATTAATCTTGATTTCAGTGAATAAATGTATGAGATGCTCATTAATAATAGAGTTAATCCTCCCATTATAATAAACATGGTGATTTGTGACAATTTTCTAATTATTTTCTAATAAATCATTTCTTACATTGCGTTTCATTAAGTTTGGTCTTCAAAAGTCTAATTATCATTAACTTTATTAAGATAAGATAGTTGGAAGGAACCTACTTCTTTTTAGGGTTTTTAATTAAACTTATATCCCAGGCCAGGATTGAGGTTAGGAGCTCTCTTGACCTTAGCCTTTCTTTCTGATCTCCTTTTAGAATTTGGAGTGAAAACTTCAAAACTAGAACCTTTATCTTTATTCTCATTAAGTGGTTATATTTGAAGCACAATATTTGTTATTATTCATTTCTTGTTAAATCTTTATGATTTCATTATCCATATAAAATTCAAGTAATGTGTTTTTACTTGGCCAAGTGCCATTTTCCCTTTTTCTAGTCTGGTCATATACCCCTATTGTGTATCATTGTTCAAATCCACTATTTCATTATTATTCTTCCTAAGTTGATTTGTTTGTTATAGATTTTGAGTTACTATAAGTAACTTGCCTACTCTCTTTAATATCATGTGATTTATTAGAGTTTAGGTGTTCCTTTTCCATTAGCTCAACATAATTCCTTTGATAAACATTCTTCGTATTTCCTCCATCCCTTTCCTTGCTATTTAAGAGATGGTTTCCAACGATAAGTGACTTGTACTAAATCATATTATAGAGATTATTTCTAACAAGTCTTAACTGATATCAGCTTGGAAGCAGTGTCTAGCAAAACCAATCCTTTTTATGGTTACAATGTCATCATCCATGCATAAAGATTTATCTATTTAACTAGCAAGGTAACTTAATCTCATAGTGGAGTCAGATTCAAGTGTACCATTATGAACATTAATCTATATTAGGATGTGAGCTTTAGCTATCAAGCTACAAACTAGGACCTATTTTTAAAAAAAGGTCAGTTTATAATTCATATTCCATATACCTACTTCTAGGATATTTTTAGCCTTCTCAACTGAACCAAATTTGAAGATAATGATCCCCTATTCATTTATAAGACTTTTATATAACCTCATTTTCTCTAGTGGAAATTGGCCAAGCTATCATGGAAGGATAAGTAGGTCTTATATCTATAGAGAAACTAACTAAAATGGAGTTTCACTTAGCCACACCATGTAAAATTTCCTTTGGAGGAATAATAAAGAGTTATCCTTCCTTATTAAAAGGAGGAAAGTAGTTTATCTTGTTAGTTAGTAGAGGAATCACTAACTACTTGGCATTAAGTGTTTATGGAAATGCTAGCCACCCTATTTAAGTCATTACAAGTTTCTAGATTGAAAATAGGGGGAAGATTAGAGGAAAAGCATTGACATGTTGTGTAACATCCTATTTTCCCATACTAAGGGTTAGAACCCTAGAATATTGTACATGAGAGATAATATTGAGCAGTTAAAAAGTGCATTTCATGCTCATGCATAATGTAGCATACACACACACACATGTGAACATTAATTTTTGCACGATTGTACATGCATCTGTAGATATTTTTTGGTTTATTTTTATATGATAATGATATAAATTGTTGATAAATTTTCTTAAAAATTGATTTAGGGAGTACGAATATTGATTTAGAATTTTTAGTGCAATTTTGGAAATTTCTGAAATTTTGGGTATTTTTGGACTAGGAAAAATGTTGAGTGGCAAGACAATTGATAAATGGTAGTACAAATAAATATCAAATGGCAGTAGAAATATTGATAAATGACTTTTGGATTTAATCACAAGTGTCATTGAAAATTGGGAGACAATTGGAGTAGAAATTGGAGACAAATAGGCTGGTTAATAAAGAGGACCAAGTGAGACCCATAGAAAATAGACATGTGGCAAGTGACAAATGTCACTTGCCATACCATGTCTTAATCCATGATTTTTCTTTTAAATGAAAGAACACTTGAGTTTTTTTCATTCTTTCTATTTCTTCTTGTCTTCGTGACCTTCTCCATCTCTTCTCTTCTTCACTTCCATGATATTCACTCAACCATCATCAACGTTAAAGCTTACTCCCACCCTTCAATTGCTACCATCATTTTATTGTCTCCTTCATTTCTCACTAAAGACCTAACCCTACCACTTTTGATTGAGGATGATCGTGTGATAGAAGAAAACTATAGTTAATTGATATCTTTAAGATTTGAAGCCAAATCAAATAATTAGCATGTTAATCTTTATGGTTAGTCATAAATGAAACAAATATGATGAATGATTTGAGATTGATGATCTAAAAATTTATATATATGTTTTAACGTGGACTTAATATTAAAGATATTATGTTCTAAATTTTAGTGTGTTAATGTTGTTCACGAGTTGCTTAATAAAAGGCATTTATGATAATAGATTAAGGGATGAATGATTATGAAAAAGGAAATTGAAATATGATGATGTGTGGATGAAGAAGTAAATAGGGTTATATCTTGATTTTGTGTTATAATCAGTGATAATTTATGACTTGGGATATAGGTGCTTTTGAGATGATTAAAACTGAAAATGGAGCTTGAAATAGTGTTGAAAGTTGAAAAATGAAGAGATATGATCATGTTCTATTTTAGTGTGATAATGAAAGTAAGGAATGGATGAATGAATTTATGTGTTGTGTTCTTATTTTAAGAATAAAAAAATCATGAATATAGGCTATATTGTGGATCAATTAGGTTGAGAATTTAAAGTAAAAGGAAGGTGTGAGAGTAATATTCTTGAAATGAGAATTAGTATAATAATGAAAGATGATTAAATGTTTTGTTTTTGTATGATTTATGAACTTTAAGTTATGAGTTATCTTATGAATAGATAGTTTTGAGTTGAAAATGAAGAGGTTATGAATCTTAACTGATGAACTATGGAAAATGAATTGTTTGATGCATTATGAATGAGATATATTATGGAAAGAGCTATTATTTTATGTATGATGAGATTAAGTTGGAAATGGTGAATGAAATGAGTATAGGTTTGAGAGTTTTATGCAATCAATTTGATAGTTGAATTAGTATGAAATGATGTTGTAATAGTGGAGGTGAATTTTAGAAAATTTGGAGTGAAATTGATGTTAGTATGTGTGTTAAATTCGTGGAAGAAATGATGAAGAAAATGCAGGGCACATTCATGGCCCTTATCCCACGATCGAGGCCTGGCTAGAATATGGTTCTTTCACAATCGTGGCATGACCACCACGATCGTGGTTAGCCCCTAAAGTTCCTATCATGATCGTGGTGGGCAAACCTATGGAATAAAAGGGTTGTCTTTTGAGTGTTGTTTGAACCTAATAATGTTAAGGTACTTCTTTATACTATAATTAGGCTTGAATGAGATCTCAGATGCCTAATTGATGATGAATTGGGTGATTAATGTGAGAAAAGTTTATTAGGTATTAAAGAATGATTGAAAGATGTTGGTAAATGATTATGAGTTATGAACTAAGGAAATAGACCTGGGAATGTCATTGAGCATACATTGTACATAACACATATACATATTTGCATAATTGAGTACTTATGTGATTGTGGAAAATTTTAATGTGTCTAAATGTATGTTTCATAATATAGATTAACAATTAGAGTGACAACATCTAGACATTGTCAGGACCTCGAGGTAATAAGCTATATAGAGCAAACTGTGAGTAACCTAGATGACCTCACGTTAATTAATTGTTCTGTTTAGAATTATGTTTTGAATTATTATGTGATGTGAATGTGCTAATCTTGAACATTGAATTTCCAAGGCATTTGATGCATGACTATCATATTGGAAGTTCTCATTGTATGTGAATTGGATAGAATAAGTGATACTTAACTTGATTTTTGAATGCCAGACTAAGGTCCAATAATAAATGAGAATGTGAATGTGTAAAATTGAGCACAAATGATTAATTGAATACATATGATGCATTTCTTTATATGAATGCATGGTAACATAAAGGAAATTATGACTAGAGTCACCAGTGAAAAAGAGCTTAAAGCTCAAAATATGGTAAGAGCCTCTGGCTCACTATGTATAATGAGCCCTATATCCCCAACAGATAAGGGATAGTTATTAATGAGCTCAGCATCAACAATGGATATGTGTTAATGGTAAAACCTACCTACTTGTTTTACGCTCAAAAATTGCAAGTGAACGGGTCATGACTTGTAATAAAATAAGTGGATATTGATTCTACAGGGATTGATGCCTAGACACTGATTAATTTATATACAACTTTGTTTAAGAAACTAAATTATGAAATACAAATAACCTGGAAAATTAAATTAAAATTAAAATACTAATGTAAATAATGGACAATACCTAAATTGCAGAAAATCTGAATTCAAGAATCTAAATACTAGAGATTACTTTTTTTCCTATTTTATCTCCCTCCTATTTTATCAATTGAATTATGACTCACCCTAGATTTCTGAATGTACTAATTACCCTCTCTTAAGGTGTAACTATTTATCCCTAATAAAATTAACAGGAATCAATTGGACGATCTCTCAACCTACACAATGACTATACCGATTCAATTAGTTATCAAACTATCTTATAGGTAATCAATTGACTAGTCGAGATCTCTCCTCTAACTATTCAATTAACGTGATGATTCCTAGTCTATAGGTTTCCAACTCTTGTTGTATAATCCTACATGAATTTCATCTCGCTCACTCTCTCGATTTGTTGCAAGATGACAATTAAAAACAATAATCAACAAAGAAAATTGCATTCAATTCAATAAAATAGGAGTTTAACATAATAGTTCCAAAAGCAATCCCTAAAATAAAATAAGCCTAACATGGTCTCCATAACATCATCAACATTCAAATAATCCATTTTTACAAAGAATAAAAGAGATTAAAATGACAGAAAATTGAATAGAAAGACTCTTTCTCTTCTTTGCCAAAATCTAGAATTTTGGTGTTGACGTGCTATTTTGCCCAATCTTGATGATGATCCTTGTCTTCAATCCTTCCTCAATGCTCCAAACATGTTTTCTTCACTCAAAGATGGTGTTTCTACATGTGCGTGTCGTCGCTTTTGAAGATGGAGGCTTAATTCTCTTTTTATAGTCCAAAAATCGTAAGTTTAATGAATCCTAACAGGTTGCCTCGGAATGTAATTCCCACGTTCATGGGAATTTGAATGATTCCCATGAGCGTGGGAATTTGTCACAGATGCATCTCTCATTTTCTTCTGTAATTCCCATATGACGTGGGAATTTGCATGATTCCCACAAACATGGGAATTTGTCACAAATGCACTCCTCATTTCTGCTCCTCTTTGATCTTTAGTCCACCCTCCAAGTTGCTCCTTCCTTCTTCCTATATAAAAATAGTCAATTCTTGCCCTCAATTAACATCAAACACATATTAGCAACAATGAAAATCAAACCTAACGAAAACATACAAAATGAATCCTAAACTAGAACAATAATCAATAATTATGCTAGAAAACACATGCCAATTACCTATAAAAACATATCCTAATGCACACCTATCAATACGGGATAGTTAAAAAGACATTCAGTCACTACAATGTAATAATTTGAAAGTGAGTCTCACAAGCATTGCATATATGCTTGATATGAACGTTTTGAATGATTGAAATGTACTGTGGAATTGTGTTGAATAGGAAATGTAAAATTTGTGAACAAAGTGTTTTGCAATGTTACATGATAATAAATAAAGTGATGTGAATTATATGGTTATATGAATTGAATGTGAATTGTTGTGTTATGTGATAAGAGTGAAGCATCGAGGATGGTTAACTCACTAAGTTTCCAAAACTTACCAAAATTGCAACATTGATTTTTCAGGTATGAGAGAGACGATATAGTTATTAAGAGGTTCTAGAAGAAGCTTAGTACTACTTTTGGATAGAAGAAGTAGCTCAAAGGTCGGTCAGCTGTGACTGAAGGATTTAGATAGAATTTTTATATATTTCCTCATACATGTAGCATATGTTTGTAAAAAGAGCTGTAAACTCTGATTAGCTTTTGATAATGTACATATAGGGATGATGTATGTAATGCTACAATGTATGTTCTGTTTCATGAAATGAAATGAGGAATTTGGATTTTAAACATTGTGATACTTGTGTTTTTAAATTATAATGCCATGAGATAAGTGAAAGTGACTGCTCTAGCAAGTCGCTTCCATTAAGCATGCGTTTAAATGTTAGAATGATGTATGGGCACATGTCAGATGGGAGTGGGGCGCTACAACGCTTAGTATCAGAGCATAATTTGGCATCCATAAGGACATATAGGAATATTAGACATGAAATATCATGAGACATGTGGATAGTGATAAAATTTCTTGTCTATTATAGGTTATCTGTCATAGGTGATCAAATTGGAAGGTCAGCTGACCTAAACGAATCTGTAGGAGCCAGTAGAGAGTCCTACATATCTCGACCTGAGAGAATGCCTTTGAGAATTATTGAGAAAAGGGAAAGGAGGTACAATAAACTGTGAAAGTAGGGGGCTGTGAACTTTTACGAAAATACAGACCCTGTCGAGGTTGAGGGATGGATAGAAAGAACGGAGAGAATCTTCGATTAGATGGACTCCGAGTCAGACGAGAAGTTCGACTATGTGGTTTCCTTACTGTAAGTCCCACCCTACCAATGGTGGAAAACTGATCCAAGCAGTACCACCAGGCCTTGTAACTTGAGGTGGGAAGATTTTTTAAGAGTCTTTAAGGAGAAGTACATGCCCAAAATCTACCTGGATAGAAAAATGCAAGAATTACTGGATCTGAAGTAGGGCAATTCATCTGTGGTAGAATATGAGATAAAGTACAATGAACTGATGGGTTATGCTACTACCTTGATTCCTACTGAGGAAGACAAGTGTAGGAGATTCAAAGATGGCCTGAACATGGAGATTCAGATGAGGTTAGCCATTTCTAATCTGGGTAGTTTTATAAAATTACGAGCTTCCTTGATTCGAATTGAGTAGTTATTGAATGATGGTCAGTCAGAGCATAGATCAGAGTCTAGAATGAAGAGGCCCAGTGAATCTCAGGGTGGTTCTAGCAGGAGGTTTAGTAACTGTCAGAATAGAGCATTTAGACCACCGGCTAGGTCAAAATAATCAGGGTACAAATAGAGGGGTAACTTTATATAGTCTGGTAATGGAAGAGGTGCAGTATTAGGTCAGTTACCCAATTGTGAGCATTATGGGAAGAAACACAATGGTGAATGCTAGAATTTGATAGGAGCTTGTCTTCGATGTGGCTCTTTTAATCATCAGATCAGGGATTGTTTTGTTATATTTGAAGCACAGTTTGGTAGGAGAGGAGGATCGGTAACAGAAACAACTATCTAACAAAGTCGAGCTAGTAGGTCTGGATAAAGAGGCCATTGTAGAGGTAGAATGAGTTCTAGGAGTCCTACTATTAGGACTGAGGTGTAGAGCAACCAACCACATTTTCAAGCCCAAGTTTATGCAATGACCAGATAGGAGGCTTAGAATTCTTCGGATGTCATTGTAGGTGCGTTACACATTTTTACTTTTGAAGCTTTTGCATTGCTAGATCCTATATCTATGCATTCTTTTATCACACCGCATCTAGCATCTAGGTTGCATTGTAATAGAGAACTGTTGAAACATAGATTAAAGGTGAGAACACCAATAGGTAGTACTACAATAATAGGAGAAGTCTGTAAGAGGTGTTTGATCCAAATTGATCAGGCAGAATTAGAGGTAGACTTGATTGTGTTACAGTTAAGGGAGATAGATATTATTGTAGGCATGGATTGGCTCACTACTTATAGGGCTATCATGAACTGCTACACTAAAGAGGTGATACTAGAATCTCTTATCAAACGAGATCAGTATTTTAAGGTATTAGTCAAGTAGTGCCAACCAAACTGATCTCATTCTTGAGTGCACTGAGATTGATCAAAGGTGGATGTGAGGCTTATCTGGCCCACGTCATCGATATTCAAACTAAGCAAAATGTGGAAGACATGCCTATTATAAGGGAATTCCTAGATGTGTTTCTTGCAGAGTTGTTTAGTTTACCTCCAGATAAGTAAATATAGTTTATGATTAATTTAGTTCTAGGTACTACTCCTATATCAATTCCTCCATATAGGATGGAACCTATGGAACTAAAGGAATTGAAGGCTCAATTGTAGAAGTTGTTGGAAAAAGATTTTATAAGACCCAGTGTTTCACTATGGGGAGTTCCAGTCTTGTTTATGAAAAAGAAAGATGGAACTCTTAGATTGTGCATTGATTATAGGTAATTGAATTAGGTGGCAGTGAAGAACAAGTACCCATTGCCTAAAATTGATGATTTACTTGATCAGTTACATCGAGCTCAGGTGTTCGCTAAGTTGAACTTGAGATCTGGGTACTATCAGTTAAAGATAACTGAGGCTGATGTATAAAAAAGTGCTTTCTTGAGCAATTATGGGCATTTTGAGTTTCTAGTAATGCCGTTTAGGTTGACTAATGCCCCAACAGCATTCATAACATTGATGAATAAGGTGTTTCATCCCTACCTATATCGTTTTGTAATTTTGCTCATAGATGACATTTTAGTGTATTCAAAAAGTAAAGAAGAGCATGCTAAACATCTGAGATTAATCCTACAGATTATGAGATAGAAACAATTGTATGCCAAATTTAGTAAATGTGAGTTTTGGTTGAACCAAGTAGTGTTTCTGGGTCATATAGTAACTGGCCAAGGCATATAAGTGGATCTGAAGAAGATAGAGCCTGTAATGAAATGAGAAGCTCCGAAGAATGTATCAGAGGTCTAGAGTTTTTCTTGAATTAGTCGGATATTATCGGAGGTTTATCGGGGGGTTCTCACTAATTTCAACCACTTTGATTAAACTTCTAAAGAAGAATGTGCCCTTCAAATGGAACGATGAATGTTAGAGGATTTTTGAGGAGTTTAAACATTGGTTAACTACCGCATCGGTGTTGACTATTCCATCTGGATCTAGAGGTTATGTGGTTTACAGTGATGCTTCGTATCAAAGGATTAGATATGTATTGATGCAGTATGGCAAGGTGATAGCCTATGCATCGAGACAATTAAGGTCTCTCGAGATTAATTATCCAGTACATGATTTAGAGCTTACTACAGTGGTTTTTGCTTTAAAGATTTGGAGACACTACTTATATGGAGAGACTTTCCAGATATATACTGATCATAAAAGCTTGAGGAATCTATTGAATCAAAAAGAATTGAATATAAGACAGAGGAGATAGATGGAACTATTAAAAGACTATGACTGTACGATTGAGTATCATCTGGGAAAAGCTAATATGGTGGCTGATGCTTTAAGTAGAAAGTCGAATAATAGTGTAGCTCAAATTTAGATATTGAGGTTACCAAGTCTAGTTTAATTGAGAGCTTTGAATGTGGACTTGAATCTAGAGTAGAATGAAACATTGATAGCCATACTGAGACTTAGACCAATGTTTTATGATAGAATAAAAAAGGTTCAGGGTAAAGATATCGAAATGGTGAAGCTTATGGAAAGTAGAAAATAAATCCAAATTCTGAGTTTGAACTAAGAGATGAGACACTATAGTTGAAGAAGAGGTTATGTGTGCCTAACATCGATGAATTGAGGAAAGTGATTCTAGAGGAAGCTTATGTAGTAGATTATACTATGCATCCTGGTACTACCAAGATGTGTAACATGTTGAAATAGCATTTCTAGTGGTCGGGGATGAAGAAGCAAGTAGTGGAATACGTTGCTAAGTGTTTAACCTACTAGCAGATTAAGGCTAAGCATCAGGATCCAGTTAGGAGGTTACATTTGTCACCTATCCCGGAGTGAAAATAGTAACGATTTACCATGGATTTCATAATGGGATTGCCAAAGACTCCAAGACAAAGCGATGTTATATGGTTTGTAGTGGAACGATTGACAAAGTTAGCCCATTTCTTACCATTGAGAAAGAATAACTCACCAGACTAGTTAGCTTAGAGATATGTGAACAAAATGGTAAGGTTGTATGGGATTTCGGTGTCTATTGTATCGGACAGGGATCCTAGGTTCACTGCAAAATTCTAGAAGAGTCTATAGTTAGCTATGGGTATGAAGTTAAACTTCAGTACCGCATTTCATCCTCAAATAGAAGGACAGAGTGAGAGGACAATTAAGACTATTGAGGATATGCTCAGAGCATGTGTATTGGAGTTTCAGGGAGCATAGGATCAGTATATAGCTTTAATTGAGTTTGCATACAACAACCACTATCACAGTAGTATCTGAATGGCATCATATAAGGCGTTGCATGGTAGAAAATTTCGTTCGCCACTATATTGGGATGAAAAGGGTCTGAGAATGGTAGAAGGCCTGGAACTGATATAAGATACTGTGGATAAAGTGAAACTAATCCGAAATAGAATTAAAGCAACCCAAGATAGATAAAAGAGCTATATGAATCAGCACCAAAGAGATATGGAATACCGTGTAGGAGACAGTGATTTTGAGAGTATCACCTTGGCGAGGAGTGCGGAGGTTCGGTAAAAAGGATAAGTTAAGTCCTAGATATATCGATCCATATGAGATTATTGAAAGGATCGGACCATTAGCATACAAGTTAGCCTTACCTAATGAGATATCTCAGATACAAAATGTATTCAATGTAACTATGCTCAAGAGGTATCGATCTGATTCGATGCATGTGTTACCGAATCAAAAGGTTGAAATAGCGAGTAATCTAACTTAAATTAAGGAGTAAGTCAAAATAGTGGGATATCAGACGAGAAGTTGAGAAACTGGGTAATTCTATTGGTGAAAGTCCTTTGGAAGAATCACTCGAGTGACATCCAATTTTCCTATGCCAAAGGTTAGAATCCTAGAATATTGTACATGAAAGATAATATTGAGAAGTTAGAAAGAGCATTTCATACTCATGCATAATATAGCATACACATACACATGTGAATAATAATTTATGTACATATTAAAATGATTGTACATGCATTCATTGACATTTTCCAGGTATAATTGATTTTTATGTGATTATGATATAAATTGTTGATAAATTTTCTTGAAAATTGATTTAAGGAGTGTGAATATTGATTTAGAAATTTTGGTGAAATTTAGGAAGTTTATGAAAATTTGATTTTTTTGGAATAGGAAAAATGTCGAGTGGCGAGACAATTGATAAATGGTGGTACAAATAAATATTGAATGGTGGCAAAAACATTGATAAATAACTTTAGGATTTAATGACAAGTGTCATTGAAAATTAGGAGACAATTGGAGTAGAAATTGAAAACAAATAGGCTAGTTAACAAAGACGACCAAATGAGACTCATAGAAAATGGACATGTGTCAAATAAATCCACAATTTTTCTTCTAAATGAAAGACCACTTGATTGTTTTTCATTCTTGCTTTTTCTTCTTCTCTTCGTGACCTTGTCCATCTCTTCTCTTCTTCACTTCCATGATACTAACCCAACCATCATCAACGTTGAAGCTTACTCCCACCCTTCGTTTGCTACCATCATTTTGTTTTCTCCTTCATTTCTCACTAAAGACCTAACCCTACCACCTTTGATTGATGATGATCATATGAGAGAAGAAAGCTAGGGTTAAGCGATATCTTCAAGATTTGAAGCTAAATCAAGTAGCATGTTAATCTTCATGGGAAGTCATAAAAATATGATGAATGATTTAAGATTGATGATCATGACCATGAAAATTTATATATATTCTTTAACATGGGTGTAATATTAAAGAGATTTTGTTCTAAATTTTAGTGTGTTAATGTTGTTCATGATTTGCTTAATAAAAGGCAATTATGATGATAGATTAAGAGATGAATAATTATGAAAAAGGAAATTGAAATATGATGATGCGTGGACAAAGTAAATAGGGCTATGTCATGCTTTTGTATTATGATGAGTGATAATTTAAGAGTTGTTCTATAGGTGATTTTGAGATGATTAAAAATGAAAATGGTGTTTGAAGGAGTGTTGAAAGTTGAAAAATGAAGAGATGTGATCATGTTCTATTTTAGTGTTATAATGAAAGTAAGGAATTGATGAATGAATTTATGTGTTGTGTTCTTATTTTGAGAATATAAAATCATGAATATAGGCTATATTGTAGATAAATTAGATTGAGAATTTAAGGTACAAGAAAGGTGTTGGAGTAATATTCTTGAAATGAGAATTAGGTATAAAAATGAAAGATGATTAAAAGTTTTAATTTTGTATGATTGATGAACTTTAAGTTATGAGTTATCTTATGAATGCTATTGAGATTGTTTTGAAGTGAAAATGAAGAGGTTAAGAATCCTAATTGATGAACTATGGTAAATGAATTGTTTGATGCATTATGAATAAGATATATTATAGAAAGAGTTAGGATTTTATGTGTGATGAGACTAAGTTGGAAATGGTGAATCAAATGAGTATAGGTTTGAGAGTTTAATGCAGTTAATTTGATAGTTGAATTAGTATGAAATGATGTTGTAATAGTGGAGGTGAATTTTGGAAAACTTGGAGTGAAATTGATGTTCATATGTGTGTTAAATTCTTGGAAGAAATAAGGAAGAAAATGTAGGGCATGATCATGGCCCTTACCCCACGATCGTGGCCTGGCCAGAATATGAATCTGTCATGATCGTGGCAGGACCACCATGATCGTGGCTCACCCTAGAAGTTTCTGTCACAATCGTGGCAAGGACACCATGATCATGGGCAAAAAGGGTTGGCCTTTTAGTGTTGTTTGAACCTAATAATGTTAAGGTACTTCTTTATGGTGTAGTTAAGCTTGAATGAGATCTCAAATGACCCTACTTGATGATGAATTAGGTGATTAAAATGAGAAAAGTGTATTAGGTATTAAAGAATGATTGAAAAATGTTGATAAATGGTTTTGAGTTGTGAACTAATGAAATAGACCCGAGATTGTCATTGAGCATGTATTGTACATAACACATATACATATATGCATAAATGAGTACTTGTGTGATTGTGCAAAGTTGTAATGTGTGTAAATGTGTATTGCATGATATAAAAGAACAATTAGAGCGATAACATCCAGATGTTATTGGGACTTCGAGGCAATATGCTTTTTGGAGTAAACTGTGAATAACCTAGATGGTCTCATGTTAATTAATTGTTTTGTTTAGATTTCTTTTTTGAATTATTATGTGATGTGAATGTGTTGATTCCAGACATAGAATGTCCGAGGCGTTTGATGCATGACTATCATATTGGAAATGCTCATTGTATGTGAATTGGATAGAATAAGTGGTACTCGACTTGATTATTGAATGCCGGACTAAGGTCCAATAATAAATGAGAATCTAAATGTGAATGTGTAAAACTGAGCACAAGTGATTGACTGAATACATGTAATGCATTTCACTGCATGAATGCATGATAACATAAAGGCAGTTATGACCAGAGTCGTTAGTGAAAAAGAGCTTAAAGCTCATAATATGATAAGAGCCTCTGGCTCACTATGTATAATGAGCCCCGTATCCCCAACCAATAAGGGAAAGTTATTAATGAGCCTGGTATCCACAATGGATACGAGAGGGTGAAAAAGCCACTAGGTCACAATAACGTAATAATTTGAAAGTGAGTCTCACAAGCATTGTATATACGCTTGATATGAATGTTATGAATGATTGAAATGTGTTGTGGAATTGTGTTGAATGGGAAATGTGAAATTTGTGAACAAAGTGTTTTGCGATGTTACATGATCATAAATGAAGTGATGTGAATTATGTGGTTATACGAATTGAATGTGAATTGTTGTGTTATGTGATAAAAGTGAACCATTGAAGATGGTTAACTCACTAAGTTCACAAAACTCACCAAAATTACAACGTTGACTTTTCAGGTAAGAGAGAGGCGATTTAGTTGCTCAGACGTTCTAGAAGAAGCTTAGTTTGATCAGTTGGGACTGAAGCATTTAGATAGAATTTTTGTCTATTTCCTCATACATGTAGCATATGTTTGTAAACAGAGCTGTAAGCCCTGATTAGCTTTTGATAATGTACATATAGGGATGATGTATATAATGCTATAATGTATGTTCTGCTTCATGAAATGAAATGAGGAATTTAGGTTTTAGACATTGTGATATTTGCGTTTAAATTATGATGCCATGAGATAAGTGAAAGTGACTTCTCTAGAGCATTGCTTCCATCAAGCATATGCTCGAATGTTAGAATGACGTATGGGTACGTAACGGATGGGAGTGGGGCGCCACATGTTGTTAGGATATGGAAAAAGGCACATTATTTCTGAAAGAGGAGGAGAATTAGATGGAGGAAGAGCATCGAAAACTAGAAAGGGGGGAAAAAGATGCTCTAAAAGTTGAGAAAAAGGTTGACAAAAGAGAGACTAGAATGCAACATTAGCTGAGGGGGTTATAGCTTATCTAGTGTAGTGGAAAAGTTGACATAGACTAAGAGGGAGGAAGAAATAGGAGCCATGACACAATGACAAACAATAGAGAGAAAGCAAATGAAGAATAATAGCACACGAGTTATGTAGGAATTGCGTAAAAACAATAATGTGGAGGAATTTAACAGAGATGGAAGAGAGTTTCTAGCTAGTCATCGCTATGATGAAAACAATAATGTTATCATGCTAAACATGAATTTATGGGAAAAATATTTGAGAAATGTTATTTTTATAAATAATTTTAAGATATCTTAAAATATGTTAAAATTCTTAAGATTTGTATACATTAAAATACTATCTTATTAAAAATTAAAAATTAGGTTGAAGTCGAAGTGTCGAGATCAAGGAGCGAATACTCCTTGTGAAAGATCTGGATATATGATATGAACTATATGGGTTTAGAAGAGGCAGTGTTATGGATTTTGATGTCTTCACGTAAGTGAGTAATTTCTAGAAAATCTTTTATCTTAGTAAAGAGAGTTTTCTTTAGATGAGAGAGAATATGTCTTAAAGAAATGATAGAAAAGAAATGAACTAGGTTTGTCAAGGTTGAAGCTTTGCTTGAGACTCTCTTTACGTACTCTTATCATCAATAACTTTAAAAGCGAATGATTACGATCAATAATACATATATTATTTTAATATGAATTTATAAAAAATAGTTTCTTTAAGAGCTAGAATTAAAGTTATATATTTTTAAATCTTCTCCGAACCCGCTAGTATCAACAAAAGTTGTACTGGGATAATATTGTTAGTGTAATTATGTCATATTTATTACGTGTTAAATTATTTCCTGTGAACCAGATTAAAAACAAAGCCGCGGTTTCGAGGAATTCAATGCTTGCACCTTTCTTCAGATTCTGAATATCCCGTCAACTGTTTGGAGCCCAAGTTTTCCACTTTGGTAATGAGCAGTCGAAAGAAACCGCGGGCCGACCGGAAGTATGGCGTGGAATTGAAGCGATTCAATGGTTTGTAAAAGTAGCTTTTTAAACAATATTTCCAACACATTTAAAGGAGGCGCGTGTCTCCCTCACACTCCACTCGAAACAAACAAAACATAACCATGAACTCCGAACTACAACCTTGGCAATCTCAGCCCAATATTTTTGAACGGTTAATTCAATCGGCGAGTGCCTCCTCCAATTCTAATCGTAACAATAATCTCCCATCTACATCGTCTAACATCATGGATTATGGCGTTCTCAACACCAACGGTGGTTCTCTTTCCAAACCTTCTTCTAGGACAACACCTCGGTCATCTCATCCACATGTCGATCATTGCTTGCTCAAAGCAACGTCTGGGCTGCCTCCGCTCGTCTCTTCACAAACTGGTGAGTTTAACAAGCTCTTCAATTTTAAATGTCTTAAAGAAAATTTGACGTGGGAAAGAAAAGGAGCTGTTTCTGTTTTAGTTTTTTAATTTTTATTAGGATTCAATCCTTTAAATATGAGTTTTTGATATACCCAACAAGGGACCATGTTTTCTGTTCAGTAACTCTTGGAATATTTCGGACAGTTGCTCTTCGTAAAGAGTATGAATCTTTGGCAGATTCGGAAAGTAAAGAAAAATATAGAACGAGGATTGTTGAGAGATTGATGGAATTATGCGTAGACGATGCACTGGAAGCGAAAACAGCTGTTGGAATGGAAATAGCCCAAGGAGTTGATTTCTTGAGATTGTTGGATCCTTCGCACCCTAAATTGGCTGAATTTGAGGAAATAAGTGACAACAGCCGAGAAGGAGTTGCTAAGTTGATAGATGGCCTAAGGCTAGTGGAGAGAGCACAGAACAGGTTGCCATATATTCTCTTCAACGAAGGTGCTTCCTCTGCTAAATGAATTTCTTCCCCCGCCCATTTTTTATGTTTTCTTAAAGCTTAACATTGTGGATGCAAGAACTTGTGCCATTTTGTTGTCAGTTTTCTCTTCGGATTTACTTGCAACTTCACTTGGGAATACATTCGGTTCCTTAGGGGATGAAGTTACGTACTCTCAGATTATCTTTCTATAGGTTGTGATTTGTAACCTTGAAAGTTTTCTTTGGTCATCTCTAATATTGTTCCATTGAAATTAGGATTGAGTTAATCCCCGTCTAAGTTCTTAACTTCATCAGATTACAACGAGAAACATCAACTAATAAGATGGAACTAGTAGATCCTTAGAAGAGTTGTTGAATCCTTGTCTTGACAACATATGAATCGTCTGATCAAAATCTCATTTTCATCCAGCAATCTGATAATTGAAAGTTGAAAATTAGGGGAGCGGATTGACTTTTTTGCCCTAATAGATCTTGGATCAACATCGAGAACCATACGAACATAGGCATAGTTTTATTGTCGCATTGTGATGGTGTTGCGTATTTACAATGGCAGATAACGCTAAAATTAAATTGTATATTACTGATGTTATATGGACGTAAACTTTTTCAATCATACTCAATATATTTTACTCTCAAGATATGTTATATAATAATAATGATATTTTTGTCTTTATAAATAATGAAATTTATATTTTTTTATAAAATTGTTTATCAAATGAAAACTAAAATAATTCATGAAATAAGAATGTTAACAAGAATAAAATGATTCATGAAACAAGAATGGTAACAAGAATTCATAATTGTTTTACTATTTCAAAATTGAGTAAACAAGTTTCCCTCTTAATTCTTATAATTGTATCTTATTTCTTATAAATTATTATAACAGATTTAGTCAATTAAATCATTCTTAAAATGAAAATTTTAATACTTTTTCGGAATACCTTGTGCTTTCAATCTATAAAGTATCCTTATGAAAACAGATGTAAAAGCTATTTTAGTAATTTAATAAGCACTAACATAAAGTCTTAAACATCTCATCTTCGTCAATAACTCGTCAGCGCCAGTAGCCATTCTTCCTAAAATGTACCACAAAATAATAGATCCACAAAATATCATCAGAAAAATAAAAATTATGATGGTTTTAGTTTGTCATTCTTTTATTCATCCAATTTCCTAATCACTTTTTTTTAGCTTTATTCTAATAAAATAGATTTTTCTAAAACGTTAAATATATTACAACTACAAGGTCTACAATTTCAAAACCTAGGACTTTCGAGGCTTTAAAAAAGGATGACAGAGTGTAAGTTTAGCTCTATAACTAATCAGTTAATTCTGAATTTTTGACACAATCAATTAAATGCATTTTTTATCTTATCATATGCATCATACCTTAACTCCTCTAATTCGTCAAGTTGTAACAATCTGTTCTCGCCCGCTAGCTTCCACTTCATGTTCAAATTTTTAATTGCCTAATAGGCTCTATGCTCTAACTCCAATAGTAAGTGGCAAGCCTTGCCATACACAAGTTGATATGGTGTTGTATCTATGAGAGTTTTGAAAGTCGTCCTGTAAGCCCACAATGTATCATCCAGCTCCAAAGCTCAATCTTTTCTTGAAGTGTTCACTACCTTCTCCAATATCTTCTTCAACTTTTTATTTATCACCTCAATTTGGCCACTCGTTTGAAGATGGTAAGGAGTTGTCATTCTATGATGAACATTATATATCTTCAGAAAAGCCTCAAAGAGTTTGTTGCAAAAGTGGCTCCCTTCATCACTTATGACAGCTCTAGGTACCCGAAATCTACTAAAGATTTTCTTAATGAATCGTTGCATCACCTTGCCATCATTTGTTGAAGTAGCTATTGCTTTAACCCACCTAGATACATAATCAATTCCAACCAATATATAAGAATTACCTTGGAAAGATGGGAACGGTCCCATAAAATCCAAGCCCCCGCATCAAATACCCCCACTTCCATGATGTTTAAAAGTGACGTCGCATCTTTCTTCGAAATATTGCCCACTTTTTGGCACCTATTGTTGGCCCCCGAAAATTTTTTCGTTAAATTAAACATAATAGTTTATGGAATAAATGCATAAGAATGAATTGAGGGCATTTGTGGCATGAAACTTAAGTACCAAAAGAGCCTAAGCTTATAAGGAAGGGTAAAGTGGACTTTTGGGACTCATTAAGGGTACATTGGG
>JAOQMS010000180.1:26509154-26533383 GCA_027563885.1 Erythroxylum longipes | reverse complement strand
TCTAATGGTCTTAGTGAGACATAAACCTAAGTATAAATTGTACTTAGATGAGTTTTGATATGAAAATGATTTTGTAATGAAATTGATGGAAAGATACCCGGGGTTGTCATGAACATGCATTGTACATAATTCATTTCACACATGTGTATTATGAAACACTCATAATTTTGCAAATTTTGTGTGTGTGTGTGTGTGTGTGTGTGTGTGTGTGTGTTTGATATAGAGGAGCAATTGGAACGTCAACCTCCAGACGCTGCCGGAATTTCCAGGCATTAGCTTTGAGAGCAACTAGTGAGTAATCTAGACGGTTTCTCTCAATTATTGTTTGCTTAAGTTATGCTGTGAATAATAAATGAATGTGAAATGAATGTGTTTCATTGTGGATTCCGGACAAAAGGTCCGATGAATGTGAATGAGGATTGAGATATTGAAGTGCTACTTGTATGTGAATGTGAAGACCTATGTGCAATATAATATGACTAATTGTGTCACATGCATTCAATTCATGAATGTATAATCAGATAATGGAAGTTGTGATTAGAGTAGCCAACGAGCAAAGCTTAAAGCTCAACGAGTGAAAATGAGCCTCGGGCTCACAAGTGTTTCAGAGCCTCAAGCTCAATGTGTAATGAGCCAGGTATCCAAAAATGGATACGGGACAGTTCAGGTACTCAGTCGCAACAACGTAATAATTGGAAAAGAGTCTCATGATCATTTCATATGCATTTGGTTATGTATGTATGTTTGTTTGATTGAAATGCATGACTTGCCTATGCTGAAGTGAAAATGTGAAATGTGATCAAATATGCAACAATGTGATTATATGTTAAGTGAAATGATGTGTTGCATGAATTGAGTGGACCATCGATGATGGTTACCTCATTGAGTTCGCAAAACTCACCAAAATTGCAACGTTGTCTTTTCTGGACCGAGGGATGACTCTAGCTACTGAGAGGCTCTACCCACCGTGTAAATTGTGATTAGCAAGAGAACTCATGGCCCAAAGGTCGGTCAGTTGGGATTTTTTTTGGACAGATTAGTTAGATTGTGCATATTTTTCCTCATTCATGTAGTATTATTATATTGGTTTTTGATGATGTACATAGGGAAATTGTTGAAAGTCACGATGGAGACAATCGGGTTTTTATGAAATCAAATGAGGAAAAAGTTGGTTTTAAAATATTTTGGTTTTTTATGATGCTTTATAAGTGAATTATGATACCATACCATGTGAAGTGAAGTAGTAAGAGAACGTAGCATGCTCTTATCCTGGGTTATGTGCCGGAATGACCTCCTGGCGTCCTGGTGTATACCCTTAGGTAAGGGGGCGCTACACTGAGTTTGCAAACTCTTCAAAATTATCACATTGATTTTCAAGTTCAAGGGAGATCTTGCTTCTAAAGCAATCTAATAGAATTCTAGTATGGTTATTTCAGGGATAAGAATGGCACAAAGGTTTGGTCAGCTCATACCTATGAAGTCTAGATAAATGTCTTTTATATTATCATTCCATGTTGTGATACACATTGTCTCTAGTGAGTAATTTTTTGTACTATATGATGTATTGGGATTGAGTTCAAAACAGTTGTGTATGGTCTACTTGAATTTGGAATGTTAATGACATATATGACTTATTATGAATGTGAAGGAAATAAATATTTGGAATGCATAAGTTTTTTTGATGCCTCAGGCTGCATTTATGTGATTGTTCTAACGTACCAATTTCATAGAGTATAGTCTCGACTATTTATGGATAATGTTCAGGCATATGCACTATGAGAGTGGTATGTTACAAATTTTGGTATCAGAGCATGGTTTGGCATCCTTAGGGATACATATATAAGCATTTAAACATGAAATATAGTAAGAGACTTATATAATGATCAGAATTACTATTTGTTATAGGTCTTCTACTATAGGAGATCAAGTCACAGAATCAGCTAACCTTGAGTTCATAGAAGCCAATAGAGAGTCCCCAGTACCTCAATTTGAACAAATGCCTCAGAGAACTCTTGAGAGGAGAGAAAGGAGGTATGACAAACTTAGAAAGAAGGGGGCTGTAGACTTCTATGGATGTACAGACCCTGCTAAGGCAAAAGGTTGGCTAGAAAGAATAGAAAGAGTGTTTGATCAGATAGACTGTAAGTCTGATGAAAGGTTTGACTACGCAGTCTCGTTACTACAAGGTCCGGCTTAGTGGTGGAAGATTGTTCCAGGTAGTTCTGCCCAACCTTTTAGACTGATGCAGTAAGACTTTCTAAAGATCTTCAAGGAGAATTATTTGCCAAAGATCTATTTGGATAGGAAGATGAAAGAGTTTCTTGATCTGAAACAAGGAAATCTCACTATAGTCGAGTATGAGATGTGGTTTAACGAATTAATGGGATTTGATACTACTTTGATTCTGACTAAAGAAGATAAATGTAGGCGGTTTAAGGACGAATTGAATATAACGATCGAAACGAGGTTGGCTATTACCAATCTGAACAGTTTTACTGAGCTGAGAGCTGCTTCAATTCAAATTGAACAGTTATAGAAAGATGAACAAGAAGAGTATAGAAAGGAGTTTAAAATTAAGAGGCATGGTGAGTTTTAATCTTAATCTGGCAGAAGATTTAGTAAACACCAGAATAGATCATTATGATTACAGACTAGATCGAGGTAATCAGGGTTTAGACTGAGAGGCAGTTTTGTTCATGTTGGTAGAGGTAGAGGTCAAGCATTTGGATGACAGACAAGGCAAACACAATAGATGCCTAGTTGTGAGTATTGTGGAAAGAAACATGGTGGAGAATGTTGGAAGAAATTGGGAGCTTGCTTATATTGTGGCTCTTTTGAGCATCAGATTAGAGACTATCCTGTAACTTTAGGAGCACAGTCTAGAGGAAGAGGAGGATCTGTCTAGTAGAGCAGAGCCAGTGGAGTAGGACAGAGGCGCAAAGATTAGGGTAAAACAAGTTTAGCAGGTCCTAGTGTTAGGATTGAGGTACAGAGTAAACAATTGCAGTTTCAGGATAGAATCTTTATTATTACGACATAGAAGGCGCAAAATTCTCTAGATGTTGTTATAGGTGTGTTATATTTCTTTAATTTTGAGGCATTTGAATTTGTTAGATCCAAGATCTATGCATTCTTTTATCACACCACATCTGGCATCTAAACTGCATTGTGAGAGAGAGAGATGTTGAAATGTGGCTTAGAGGTGAGTACACTGGTAGGTAGTACTATAGTGACTGAATAAGTGTGTAAAGGGTGTATGATTCGGGTTGATCAGGTAGAGTTGAAAGCTGATTTGATAGTACTACAATTGAAAGAGATAGACCTCATTTTTGGTATGGACTGGCTTACTATTCATAGGGCTGTGATGAATGGTTATACTACAGAAGTTATTTTTTAATCTCCTAATCAACCAAGGGTTATATTTCGAGATGCTAGTCAAGCTTTGCTAGCCAGACTGATTTCATCAATAAGTGCCTTTAGGCTGATTCGAAGCAGATGTGAGGCTTATTTAGCCTATGTGACCGATACCCAAATTGAGTAGAAAGTACAAGATATTCTTGTTGTTAAGGATTTCCTATATGTATTTCCTACTGGATTACCAGGACTACCACTAAATAGGAAAACAGAGTTCATTGTTGACTTAGTTCTAGGTACTGCTCCTATATCTATTCCTTCGTATAGGATGGAACTTGTGGAGATTAAGGAACTTAAGACTCAGTTATAGGAGTTGTTAGATAAGGGCTTTATCAAACCAAGTGTATCACCTTAGGGAGCTCCAGTTTTGTTTGTGAAGAAGAAGGATGGAACCCGGAGATTATGCATTGATTATAGGTAATTGAATCAAATGACAGTGAAGAATAAGTATCCTTTATCAAGAATAGATGATTTACTCAATTAGTTACTAGGAGCTCAGGTGAATACTAAACTAGATTTGAGGTTAAGGTATTATCAATTGAAGATAGCAGAAGTTGATGCACCAAAGTGTGCATTCAGAACTAGATATGTGATGCCTTTTGGACTGACCAAGGCTTCGTTAGCTTTTATGGCATTGATGAATAAAGTATTCCAACCTTACTTAGATCATTTTGCGAATATATTCATAGATGAGATTTTGGTGTACTCAAGGAGTAGAGAGGAACATTATGAGCATTTGAAGTTGGTCTTACACATAATAATAGAGAACCAATTGTATGCCAAGTTTAGTAACTATGAATTTTGGTTTGTTCAAGTGGTGTTCTTGGTTCATATAGTGTCTGGATAGGGCATAAAAGTAGACCCAAAGAAAGTTGAGGCAGTGATGAAGTGGGAAGCACCTAGAAATGTGTTTGAGATTCAGAGTTTTCTTGGGTTAGCAGGTTATTAAAGGAGGTTTATCGAGGGGTTTTCATTTATCTCATCCCCTTTGACAAAGCTTCTGAGAAAGAATGTATCTTTTCGATGGACTGATGAATGTCAGAGGAGTTTTGAGGAGTTGAAACATCAGTTAACTACGGAACCTATGTTAGCTGTACCATCTAGATCTGGAGGATGTGTTGTATATAGTGATGCTTCACACTAGGGATTAGGGTGTGTTTTGTTTCAGTATGGTAAAGTGATTACATATGTTTTAAGACAGTTAAGATCTTATAAGTTCAATTACCTAGTTTAGATATAGAACTTGCTACAGTGGTCTTTGCTTTGAAAATTTGTAGACATTATTTATATGGTGAGACATTTCAGATATTTATAGATCATAGAAGTTTAAGATATTTATTGATTAAAAAAGAATTGAATATGAGGTAAAAGAGGTGGATTAAGTTACTTTAGGATTTTGATTGCACGATTAAATACCATCCAGGTAAAGATAATGTTATAGATGATGCATTAAGCAGGAAATCTAACAGCAGTGTGGCATAAATTTAAACATCGAGGTTACCAAACCTAGTTAAATTGAGAGCCCTGAATGTTGAGCTAATTTTTCGAAAGAATGAAGCATTGTTATCTGCGTTAAAGCTTAGGTCAGTATTGCATGAAAGGATTAGAAAAGATCAAAGCAAAGACTTAGAATTTGTGAAGGTTATTGAGAAATTGAAACATAATCTGAACTCTAAGTCAGAGTTGAGAAATAGTGCTAATCGACGCATCGTAATGCTAGTCAAAATAAAAAAAACTAGACTACTACTATAGCTGTGGTGAGTTTAGGTCGATCCCACAGGGATTGTTCGGTTAGCTTATGAAATGAAATTAATTTATGTTTAGGTAATCGGGGGTTTGGATTTAAGAGAAAAATGAAATAAAATAAACCTAATGAAAACAAATTAAAGAAATATGCAAAAAATGATAAAATTAGGGAATTCGGTAGGGATCAAGTTTTTTGGTTCAACCTTGGTCTATACATTAATTAAGCATTATTCATTGACTTGTTCTTTTATCTCTCTTAGCAATTATCGATCGTAGATTAACAACAAGCTCTGTTAATCCTTATTTTTCCTTAGATCATAGTTAATCATGAAATGCTTGTTAATTAACCCTAGCTATCGAGAAGCCTAGAATAAACTCTCTAAGTTTATCCAGACAATCGCATTACGAATCAGAAAAATAGACCAACCTAGGTAATAATCACACAAGCTCGGATTATTTAGCCTATGTTATGTTATTTTTAATGATTCCGAACCATTAGTCGCTACACATCAATTGGGAATACAACGATTACGTATTGCATTCGATTCTAGCAATGGGTTTTCATGAAAAATGATTCAATAGAGCATTAAAATGATCATCACTCAATACCTAATCCAATAAACACAAGATAATATAATCAATTTCTAATGAGAGAAAGAAACAAAAAAACAATAAAAAATGCTTAACTCGGGTTGTCGGCGTTGATATTACTTCTGAATCGGTGTCGAGATTTTAGCTTTCCATAAGTCTATTCCAAGAAAAATGCTTCAACCCCATAAAAATTACCCTATCGAAACCCCCATTATCTCTTTATTACGACACGCTTTCTTCCCTCTGCTTCACTATTCACGACTCTATTCTATGATGTGACAATTAAACTTCAATGGACCACCTCACTATTCAAACTTCACTCCTCCGCACCTCTTTTCTACTTGCGCCACTCTTCTTGTTTTTTTTTTCCTACAGCCACTTCACTATTACCTCTTCACTGTAGGTTGATTTGGCGAATTAAGGTGAGGGTTTTTGGTATACCTTTACTATTTATGTTTTTCACTTAACCTTGCAGCTCTCTTCCGTGCGTTTTTAGCAAAATGCACACATATCCCTACATGAAAAGCAAATGTTGTCTGCGTTTCACAGATGTTTGCTACTGCGTTATACACTGTGTTTTATTCTCTTTGCTCCTCTTTGCCATGATGTCATTTTGGCGTGACTTGTCCACTAGCTACATGTATTTTCATGCTTAATCTTTTACTCGTATTCCATCATTAAATCTACACGTAAAATCAATAGGAACACAAAATGAGCAATTAAACATAAAAAATAAGAATGAATTTGAATGAAATAATATATAAAAATATAGCAAAAATTCATTCATATGAAATACCCCCACACTTAGATTTTGGCCGTCTTTGGGCAAAACATTAAAGTTAAGCTTAAAGACTCAAAAGATTTACTCATTTGCCATATTTTCCAAGACTATATAATCACAAGCAAAAATGAGTGACTTTCAAAAATCATAGCGAGAATTCAACATTCAATGGTTCTACTCATGATCAATCAACATGTATCATCTTCAAAAATTGAGCAATCTAATGGTAATCATGAATCAAAGGACTTTTCAAGGTTGTAATGTGGGCAAAGGTAAGGTGACATGTATTTGGGTCAAGTGGCATGAAAGCCATCAAAGCTAGTGAAAGAAAGCAACACTCATTAAAAACTAGGTACCGTTAGCTATGACAAATGCAACATTTATATTTCACGACCCCAGTCAGCTCTCACACACAAACCACATAAAGCATATACCAATCCGAAGGAATCACTCATACAATTTATGCCAACTATACATTGAAATCTCAAGAGTGAACCTTCTAAGCCAACATCTATCTCATATCCAATATACTCAAATAACCCATTCATCACAACTTTTAGGAGAATGCATTAATCATAAACAACTTTTCAACACATATGCACTTGCTCTTAGATACATTTATTTAAACATATATTTTTTAATCTTTTTCTTTTTCTCTTTTTTTCTTTTCTTTTCTTACTCTTTTCGCTTTTCTTTCTTTCTTTTCCTTTCTTTTCTTTTTTAAACATTAAAAGAAACTACATTAACATGGGAATTTCAATGATAAGACATAATAAAACATCCCAACATTAACCAACCACACATATCTACACCTCAACACTTACAGTTTTATACATCCACAAACTTAACAATCACAAACGTTCCACTAGTTGTATGGCTTGGGTAGGAAATTTGGGTAAGTATAAAGCATGTAATGTTGTTAGTACACAAAGAAAAGGTATAAAGCTCGAAGGGGTTAACAAGGGAAAAATCATGTCAATAGGGTAGGTTATTTAGCTAATGTAGTGTATGAAAAACAAAGAATGCCTAATCATATCCATATTAATGCATGTGATAAAAATATGGTCTCGAATAGAAATTCAACACAAAATCAGGACTTACATGTTATGAAGATCACATATTATTAAAAGGCAATGAGACTGATATGGATGTTTCAGTCTAATAAGGCTCAAAATCTCACTGTTTTTGTCTACCACTAGTCACTATTCTTCTAAAGATAATGCATATTGATCAATCACAAGAGTAAAAATACATGCCAAAGTTGTCATGAAATTCTCTAGTAAACTCATTCTCTACTCATGATTAAATAATCCTAGAAGAAATAGAAAATGAGAAAATGTTTCTTTGTTTGTTTTATTCTTTCTCTCATTTTAATTGAAAACTTAAAAATAAGCAAGAAACAAACCAACAAAGAACACACGTGCTTATAAAAAGAAATGCGAAAATGTAAATAAAAGAAATTTACTTCCCTTGGGTTGCCTCCCTAGAAGCGCCTTAGTTTAGGGTTGCTGGCTCGACTCCTTGTTTTCCTCATGTGACAAAATTGTGATATTTTGGTATTATAGTTAGTGCCATTTCCACACAAGGTTGTTCCGAATAGGGCCTTAGTTGATCCTCATCCTCATTCAACGCCTTCCCTATCCTCAAATTCTCAATCTCGATTGAGTTCATAAACTCCAGAAATATTTTGAAAGTCTCTTTTCCTTTTTCTTCTTCCTTTAATTCCTTTAATATGCTAGGTAAAGGTAAAGAGTCAGTCTCAACAATAATTTTGAGCTCAATTTTTACCTCCAAGATAAAAGATGTATCTTTTTCTATTTCGAGCTCCTCCTTAACTTCTTCAACACAAGAAATTCCTTGAGTATTACACTCAAGATTTGCAAGCTCCTCTTTACTCTGTAAAGTTTCGGTGGTAATATCCATCGGGTACTCCTCAGGTTGTTATGGTTGTGTCTCTTTGCTTTATGGTGCTAAGCAGTTGATAGCTTCCATCAATTGATCTGCCTTGCTTGTCAATTTCTGAATTCTAAAACTTGTTTCCTGTTGGAATTGCAAAGTGTTATCAACATACACATTAACTAGTTCTTCCAAAGATGTACCTGAGTCTTGATAGGAAGTTTCTTGTATGCATTGGAATTGTTGTGTTTCTTGCAAACTATCATGGAAGTAATTCGACTGATTATCCCATCTATAAAAAAGGTTAGGTTGATCAATCTAAACATTGTTATAAGATTGAGAATATGAATTAAAGAAAAAATTACTTCCATCCATATTGAATTTTTTTTAATCATAAACACAAAACAAAAAAGAAAATATCATGAAATAACTAATAAAGAAATCAATTACAAACAAATATATACAAAACACCAATGAAAATCACAAACAAAAACTAAACACTGAACTTCCCAATAACGGTGCCAAAAATTGACCGGTGAGTCGTAACGCTGGTCAAAATAAAATAACTAAACTACTATTGTAGTAGTGGTGAGTCTAGGTCGATCCCATAGGGAGTGTTCGGTTAGCTTATGAAAAGAAATTAATTTATGTTTAGGTAATGGGGGGTTTTGGATTTAAGAAGAAAATAAAATAAAATAAACCTAATGAAAATAAATTAAAGAAAATATGTGAAAATGATAAAATTGGAGAATTCGGTAGGGATATGATTCTTTGGTTCAATCTCGACCTACACCCTAATTAAGCATAATTCATTGATTTTTTGTTCTTTTATCCCTCTTAGAAATTATCGGTCATAGATTAACAACAAGTTCTGTTAATCCCAATTTTTCCTTAGATCCTAGTTAATCATGAAGCGCTAGTTAATTAATCATAGCTATTGGGAAACCTAGAATAAACTCTCTAAGTTTATCCAGAAAACCGCATTATGAATAAGAAAAATAGACCAATCTAGGCAATAATCACACAAGCACAGATTATTTAACCTATGTTTTGTTATCTCTAATGAGTTGGAACCATTAGTCACTACACATGAATCAGGAATACAACGATTACATATTGCATTCGATTCTAGCAATAGGTTTTCATGAAAAATGATTCAATAGAGCATTAAAATCATCATCATTTAAATACCCAATCAATTAACATAAGATAACATAATTAATTCCTACTGAGAGAAAGAAATAACAAAACAATAAAAAACGCTTAACCCGGGTCGCGTCGATGTCACATCTGAACTAATATCAAGATATTACGTCTCCATAGGTCTCTTTCGGAAGAATGTTTCAACCTTATAAAAATTACCCTACTGAAACCCCTATTATCTCTTCACTATGGCAAGCTTTCTTCTCTCTAATTCACTATTCACGACACTATTCTAAGATGTGACAATTAAACTTCAATGGACCATGTCATTATTCAAACTTCACTTGTATGCACCTCTCTTCTCCTCTTTTCTACTTGCGCCACTCTTCTTGTTTTTTTTTTTGCTGCCACTTCGCTGTTCCCTCTCAAACAGCTTGATTTGACGAATTAAGGTGAGGGTTTTTGGTCCACCCTTACTATTCATGTTTTTCACTTAACCTTGCAGCTCTCTTATGTGAGTTTTTAGCAAAATGCACATGTAATGTCTGTGTTTTACAGATATTGTTTATGTTTTACAGACGTTTGCTACTGCCTTATGCGCTACGTTTTATTGTCCTTGCTCCTCCTAGCTATGATGTTGTTTTGGCATGGCTTGTCTACCAGCTACATATATTTTCATGTTTAATATTTTACTTATATTATGTCATTAAATCTACATGTAAAATCAATAGGAACACAAAATGAGCAACTAAACACAAAAAATAGGAATGAATTCAAATGAAATAATATATAAAAATATAGCAAAAATTCATTAATATCAAGTGCATTGTGGTTGAAGCGGAGATTATGCGTACCAGATGTTAATGGTCTAAGAAAAGAAAATTTAAAGGAAGCACACATAGCAGCCTATGCTATGCATCTTGATACTATCAAGATGTACAATACTCTGAAACAACATTTCTAATAGCCAAGAATGAAGAAGCATGTGGCTGAGTATGTTACCAAATATTTGATGTACTAACAAGTTAAGGCAGAGCATTGGGCCCCAGTTGGTAAATTACAATCATTACCTATTCCAAAGTGGAAATAGGAGAGAATTATGATGGATTTTATTACAGGTTTATCGATAACTCCAAGACAACATGATGTTATATGGGTCATTGTTGACAAATTAACAAAATCAGCTCATTTTTTACCTATGAGAGAAAGTAACACACTGGATTAGTTAGCTCAGAGATATGTAAATGAGATAGTGAGGTTACATGGAGTCCCAGTGTCTATTGTATCAGACTGGGATCTCAGATTTACATCCAGATTTTGGGGCAGTTTATAGTCAGCATTGGGTACAAAGTTGAATTTTAGTACAACATTTCATCCTCAGACAGACGGACAGAGTGAGAGAACTATTAAGATTGTTGAGGATATACTCAGAGCTTGCGTTTTAGAGTTTCAAGGAGTATGGGATAAATATGTATCTCTCATTAAATTTGCATACAATAATCATTATCACAGTAGTATTGGTATTGATCCATATGAGGCATTACATGGCAGAAAATATCGATTGCCTTTGTATTGGAAAGAAGAGGGCCTAAGGATTGTTAAAGGCCCAGAGTTGATTCAAGATACCCTTTATAAGGTAAAATTGATCTGTAGTAGGATTAAGGTAGCTCAAGATAGGTAAAAGAGTTATGCAGATCAGCATAGGAGGGATATGGAGTATCAAGTGGGAGATAAGGTGTTTTTGAGAGTGTCACCTTGGCGAGGAGTGCTAAGGTTTGGTAAAAAGGGAAAGTTGAGCCCTAGATACATTAGTTCTTATGAGATTACTAAGGGAGTAGGACCATTAGCTTACAAAATAGCATTACCACCAGAAATATCTCAGATTCACAGTGTGTTTCATGTTAGTATGCTCAGGAGATATTAATCTGATCCAACACATGTATTACCAGCACAGGAGGTTGAGATTGCAATGAATTTGAGTTATGTTGAGGAACTGGTCAAAATAGTTGGATACTAGATGAAACAGTTGAGAAATAGTGTAATTCCTTTAGTTAAAGTCCTTTGGAGGAATCATTCAAGAGAAGAAGCTACATGGAAGACTGAGGAATACATGAGGAAATAGTACCCCCAATGGTCAATCATGTAAGAATTTTAAGGACGAAATTCATTAAGGGGGATAATTGTAATAGCCAGTTTCCAAAACTTACTAAGAGTTAGAATGTTAGACTTTTGAGTCATAACATTTTAGAATTCATGAGGTGCATTTCATTCACATGCATAATAGGAGCATATACACACATAAATATTGATTTATGAAAGGTTTAAAATGATGATGATTTGATTTTGTATTGCTTATGTCTTGAATTTTGGTTTGATGGATTAAAATTAATAATTTGGAGTTAATTGTTACAATTGGAAAATTGGTGAATTAAAATGTACATTTAGTTTTGTAAAAATATTAAGTGGTAAGGCAAGTTGACACATGAAAAATTAGGATGACTAAGCTTATAAAATTAGTTACTTTTGGCATAGAAAATTAAGTGACAAATGGCAGTAGTGATTGAGTGGCAAATAGCCTAAGATATTGGTGATATTTGGTAGCCACATAAGAAGACATGTAGTTTACTCCATTTGTATAACATGTGTCCTTCTAAAACAAAGCCACATTGCACCAAATGGCTTAAGCAAATGTAGAGTCATGTTTCTCTCTAGTTGTTTCATCTACATGCTTTCTTATTCTCCTCCCTCTCACTACCAAAACACACTCATAACCCTCACAGCTTTGAAATTTTACTTTAATTTTGTTCATCGTCACTCCAAGATCCATATAAGATCCTACACAAAGATAGCTATAACTTGTTATCATCTCTTTACCCTTGCTGAAATCATTCTACTCCCATCTTGTTCTTAGAATTGTGTTTGCATGCATGGAAGGCTAGGTTAGCTTGATAATTAAGGAGGTGTTTGAGCTGATCAAGAGGGTAAAATAGTAGTCTCTTGTGATATAAAATAATATAACTTGATGATAATTGAATTGGGGATTGATTGATTGAAGTATTGGTGTTAAATGTGTGTTGGGAAAATGATGCATGAATGGTAGTTTCTGTTCTATTTAGCATGTACAAAAAACATTAGTTTATGAGCCATTAAATAAATGATTTTGAGCTAGAAATTAAGATGAAATTGATGAGAAATTTAGGACTGTTATGAAGGTGTTTTGAATTTGATATGAAAGAATTTTCTTTAGAATCTGGAAAAAATTAGGGATGTTAATGTATATGTAAGAATAATTGTTAGTGACATAAATGAATAGAATTTAGAGAGCTTTAATGTAACCAACATAGAAGCCATATTAACATGAATTGAAGAAGCTTTTGATAATATAAATTCTGGAAATTTTGAAGTGTTAATGATGATCCTAAGTAGATGAAATTCGTGTAGAATTAAGGGCAATTGGATAGTGCATGATCAGGGAACTCATCCCACGATCATGGGAAGGTCCTTGATAATTTTGATTTTTAGAATTTGTTGAACCAAATGAGGATAAGTCACTCTATATTGGTGTATTTGGACTTGATTAAGGCTTGAAATGAACCTAGACTATTGCTTGATTAATTGCTTAAGTCGATAAGTTTAGGTTGTTAATTGATGTTATTACTTAAAGAATGGATTGCCTTGATATCAATGCATTTAAATCTAGAAATTATGAGTTGTTAAAGGAATAAAGTTGTTCTTATGAATGCAAATATGATCCAAAGGATATGAGTAAGGTGTATTAGGTATGAATGAATGATAATTGGGAAATTATGTGAATGTATAGTGCTAGAAAAGGTTGATGAATGTATGATTGATGAATTTAGAGTAATCAAACTTACTTAAGGTATAAACCTAAATGCAAAGTGGTAATATACGAACTATAACAATTGAACGGTCAAGACTTGTGAATAAGAACACATACCCAGAAAGGTCAATTAAGCATACATTGAACATGACACATATACATGTGTATGATAGTATATTCATATGATTGAACAAATTAGTGATGTGTAAATTATGTGTGTATTGTATGACTTTAGATTCACAACTTAATCGTCAGCATCCAAACATTGCTGGATCATTAAGGCAATAGCTTTTCTGGACCATACTATGAGTTAACCTAGATGTGTAAATTCAATTATATGTGCTTCCGCTTGGATTTTTTGTGTACTATGGAATGTATGAACAACTGAATGATGAATGCAAAACTTAGATCCGAAGGATTTGATATATGACCTGAGCACATTGAATGAAAAGTACTGAAATCATGACATGCGAATTGATGCATCTTATTACATTGAAATGGATGATCAGATAAAGGATTTGTGACAGGAGTAGCCAATGTGTGGAAAAGAGCTTAAAGCTCAGGATTATGCGCAAAGAGCTACAGACTCAGATATCAATGAGCCTGGTATCCACAACGAATACAGAACAATAATTTGGGTTGATAAGTGCTCAGTCACGACAAAGCAAAATAAGAAAGAAATCACAGGTGCATTTGCATATACAGTTATACGTGTATCATATGAATGATTGTGATGAAATTATTGAATTGTTTTAAAATTGTGACATGCAATGTTGGTATATATTGCTTATTGAAATATGACAAAATGTGATGTGGTAGTTGATTTTGGATTTTGTAATTTACTTGCTAAATTGAGTTATGTAATTTATTTTTTTGCTCTGACTTAAGTGGGCACATCAATAATGGTTCACTCACTGAGTTCGCAAACTCATCAAAATTACAACGTTGATTTTTATATTCAAGGGAGATCTAGGTTCTAAAGCTATCTAATAGAATTCTAGTACTGTTATTTCACGGGTAATAATGGCTCAAAGATCTGGTCAACTGAAGCCTATGAAGTCTAGATAGATGTCTTTTGTATTAGCATTCCATATTATGACACACATTGTCTTTAGTGTGTAATTTTTGTACTGTATGATGTATTGGGATTAAGTTCAAAACTGTTGTGTATGGTTTACTTGAATTTGTAATGTCAATGACATATATGACTTATTATGATTATAAACGAAATAAGTATTTGGAATGCTCAAGTTATGTTGATGCCTCATACTGTATTTATATGATTGTTCTAACATATCATTTCCGTAAAGTATATTCTTGACTATTCGTGGATATGTTCAGGCATATGCGCTATGGGTATGGTATGTTACACATGATATGGGTATGTATATCTTATGAGATGCAAATTTGAGGCCTTTGAAAAGTTTAGAGAATTTAAAAATGAAGTAGAGAAACCTTTGGGTAGAAGTATTAAAACACTTCGATCAAATCGAGGTGGTGAACACTTCAGCCAAGAGTTTCAAAATTATCTTAAAGATAATAGGATAGTATCCCATTGGACTACACCTTACATGCCGCAGCACAATGGTGTGGCAGAAAGGAGAAACTGAACCTTGTTGGATATAGTGAGGTTAATGATGGGCTTACTAGATTTGCCAAAATACTTCTGGGGATATGCATTGGAGACTATTGGTTATATGTTAAACAGAGTCCCTTTAAAGTCAGTTGATGTTATTCTATATGAGATGTGGACTAATAAGAAATCATATCTTTTTCATAAGAAAGTTTGGAGTTGTTTAGCTTATGTGAAGCAGATTTAGTCAAATAAGCTAGAAACTAAATCTGACAAGTGTTTGTTTGTAGGATATCCTAAAGAAACAATAGGATATCAGTTCCACAATATGTTGGATAAAAAGGTGTTTGTTTCAAAGCATGTTGTCTTTTTAGGGGAAGATTTTCTTCTAAAAGAAGACAGAGGGAGCAAAATTGAACTTATGGAAGTTTAAGATGCTGAAATAGACACAGATCAACTGCCTGAACCCAAGACTATTGTTCATAATGATGAAACAATAGTTCAACCTTCTGACTCAAGAAATTCGTAGGTTATTAGAATTGGGCTTGGGTCAATTATTGCCAAAATGACTAGAACTAGTCATTTAAATAGTTGGCCTTTACCACTAATAAACCCTTTAACATTTTCATGTTTAGTCAATATGGGATACTCTAGCACTCCCCCTTAAGTGCAACTGGCACAGGACATCTAGTTGTCTCTTAAAATAAACACAGTGGTAAACGGACCGGGGCGTTGGGACTGAACATCCAGATGGATAACCATCAGCTTTAGTACTATATTAGAATTGGGCTTAGGTTAACTATTGCCAAAATGACTAGAACATAGTTGGCCCTTACCACTTATAAACCCTTTAACATTTTCATTTTTAATGAATATGGGATACTCTAACATAAGTCAAATAGGATACGTCATGTTCCAAAGAGAAATGGATTTCTCATTAGTGAACATAATGACACATTGATCATAGAAGATGATGAGCCTACTACCTATAAAGAAGTTCTAAAGAGTTCAGAATTTGAAAAATGGCTTCAAGCCTTGAAATCCAAAATGGATTCCATGTATGAAAACAAGTATGGACTTTGGTTGACCCACCTAAAGGGATAAAATCCATAAGGTGCAAATGGTTTTTCAAGAAGAAAGCTGGCATGAAGGGTAATGTAATTACCTATAAAGCTAGGCTTGTAACTAAAGGTTGTCGTCAAAGACAAGGAGTTAACTTGATGAAACAGTTAGCCCGATAGCCATGCTTAAATCCATTAGGATACTCCTAGCCATTGCTACTCATTATGATTATGAGATATGGCAAATTGATGTGAAAATAGCTTTCCTTAATGGAAACCTAACCTAGGATGTGTACATGACACAACCCAATGGTTTCATATCCAAAGATGGCAAAAAGGTATGCAAACTTCAAAAAATCCATTTATGGATTGAAGCAAGCATCCAGGAGTTAGAATACTAGATTTGATGAGGCAATCAAAGAGTTTGGTTTCTCAAAAAATTCAGATGAACTTTGTGTATATAAGAAGGTTAGTAGGAGTGCATTTGTATTCCTTGTGTTATATGTAGATGACATACTACTAATAGGAAATGATGTCTCAGCTTTACAATGAATCAAAATTTGGTTGTCCAAGAATTTCTCCATGAAAGACCTTAGAGAAGCAACTTATATTTTGGGGATAAGAATCTATACAGATAGATCTAATAAATCACTTAGTTTTTCTCAGTATACATACATAGACAAGATGCTAAAGAGGTTTAGTATGGAGCAGTCTAAAAGAGCTTATCTTCCCATGATGTATGGGATTACAATCTCTAAATCTAAGTGTCCAAAGACATAAGATGAGAAGACACACATAAATTTGATCCCTTATGCTTCGGCTATAGGATCTATCATGTATGCTATGTTATATACGAGACCTGATGTATCATATACTCTAAGTGTTACGAGTATATGCTAGTCAGATCCTGTGAGATTTATTGGGTAATGAATAGCTATTTTATTTTTCCAAGCTCCAATAAATTGTTTTGCTAAAGATTCCCCTTGTGTCACAGTTTTAACCTTTGGAGTTAAGGAAGTATCAACTGTACAATTTCTGACATCTTGAACCTCTTAATGTAACTTTAGAAACTCTTGTAGAGAGAGATTAACTTCAATTGTTCCAATGCTAATATCCCTAAGGTGTGGCTAGGCCTTTGAATGGCCTTTTATAATGGTAAGACCTAGCGAGGGCCACTCCAAAAACATCTCCTAAAATAGCAGGAAAGTAGTCGTGTTGGTTAACTTTCCAAAAATGGAAAGTTCTATAGGTAAAAGGGTAAATAATCTAGAGAGAAGGCAATGTGAAAGGAGGCAATTATAATACGACTTCATCAACTTTAGCATTAATGGCCATCAAATGCTTGGGATTATAAGAACTTTACATTTTTTATTTAATGAGATATACTTTTGATGTTTATTACTTTATATTCAATTTGAATCGAGAGATTAGATTGGATCATTTATGGTGTGTCATGAAGAAAGAGCTGATACCTCAACAGACCTATAAAAATCAAATCAATAGGCAGTCAAAGAGAGATATTATTTTTTAATTATTTACCTATAAGATTGTTTTAAATCCAATTGAATAGTTGGAAAGAGTTTTGATAGATTGAGAAGTCACAATTCAATTTCTATCTATTTTAGTTGGTATTACTTGATTAAATCTAGAGAGAGGGTAATCATATTTATTGGATATCTAGGATCAAGTTGTATAGAAGTAGGAAAATCCTGGTGCGTGCATCATATACATGCAATGCGGAAAAACAAAAAAGTTATTCTGGGACTTTCCTAAATTCCAGGATCTATATGCCTATACAAGGAAATACCATTAAACCTAGCTGAAAATTCCCAATTCACATATATGTTCAGAACACATATATGTATAGGAATTCATAGCATTTACACAAATCAATCATTCATATAATAAACATTTACCTTATGAGTAGTCTCCTTTGTTCTTCGATTTTCTACTCGTCTAGTTGTCGCAAACCACAACGACCAAAACAGATCGTCCTCAACGGTATCCACTCAAAGATCGGAGAAACTAATCGAATCAAACTCTTTGATCTGAAAATGGCTAAAACAAAGATAAGAGTGTTAGCTCTCTTCTTTGTTCTATAGAGAGCAAGAACGTTAAAGCAAAAATGGAGATGAAGAAGATGAGAGAGTTAAGTGAAAACCGTATAGATAACTTCCCAAACAATCTTTTCACGATTATCATCCCTTTACAAGCTTTTGATTTTTTTCGGCTTTTAGTCCTTTAAACACCATAAATGCTTAACCTCTCTTATCTTCCACATTACATTTCTCTTATATATATATATATATACATATATATATATATATATATACATATACATATATATGCCGAGGTGGTCCAGACACACTAGAGTGGGTCCTACTGGGTCTTGGGTATGAAAAAATACCAGAAACCTATTTCATCAATATCGATGTCGTGATCTCATCGGGACATATCCCGATCTCATCAGGATCCATTTGGTTTTATTTCTTTCCATATAATAGATCTCTATCCAAAATAATTTTACAAATCATTCGAGTTACTCTTATGTATGTGACCCATTAGGTTCCCGGTTATGTTGGCCACTTGGATTAAAACTTAATCCAAGCATGTCATAAGTAGTATCTAGCAACACATCATGACCCCCAACTGACCGGAAAGTAAGTGGTTTAACAAACGAACCCGTGCTCGTCACGAACCATCACATGAACCATCCTATAGAAAATTGTTGTGTAATTCATCCTTTCACCTTGCTATAGCCCACTTGGTTGTGAGTATGAGCAAAGTGTCAACTCTCACTAGACTGACTACGTCAAATCTAGTCCAAGTGATATCAGTTCTCACCCTGCGACTCATTACTCTATATGTCAATGAAGACATTCTCTATGACACATCTACTCTGTCCAGAGGTTTCCAAGTAATGACCCTGACAAGAGGTCGTGGGTATCATCTTCTGTTATCATAGAAGTGGTGAATCCTCTATTGGCTACTCAATTACCTTCAAATACCTCACGTTATACCTAATCACCACCCTATAAGTGACCTCTACAAGGCAACAAGGAATGGAGTCAAAGCATAGAATCAGTATCCAAAATATCCTTGAGTACCTCAAGTCTAAGGATACTTGCCCCATTGCTATGATGAGATTATCACTGACATTAGAATAGGACATCCATGCGATGATCTCATAGTAGGTCATTAATATGAATGGATTTTGCTATATTTTTATATTTTATTTTTTTGAATTCATTCCTATATTTTTAGTTTAATTGCTACATGTAGATTTAATGATGGAATACAAATAGAAGATTAAAACATGAAGTTTTGAAGCCATTAGAAGCATTAGAGATGTTGTATAAAACGACAGCCTATGAAGAAAAATCCAGCAGGAGACGACAAGGAAGCTAGCATTTAACGCTAGCATGCTTGCATTAAACGTTAGCGTTTAACGCTAGTTGCGTTAAACACTAGCTACGTTAACGCATGCGTAAACCGTTGGCGTTGAAGCCAGCGTTTAAGAGATCTGGCAAAGTGAAGAATAAAAGGAAAGCCCCATCTTTAATTGTCCCATCACGCTGCAGGAGAGAGGCAGCTTGGAGGCTTGCAGTTGGAGTAGAAAATATCGGAGAGTAGCGTAGCTGTATAGGCGTGAGAGTAGGGTTTTGCGTGGAGAGCAGCGGAAGTGGAAGACTTAATTTGTCCAATCAGCTACAGTGGCGTTAAGACTGAAGAGAGTGGGGGCAGCTTAGAGTTGCATGTATAGTAGTTTAGGAAATTAGAGTTTATTCTTCCCATCAACTACAGGAAGAGAGTTGCGGTGGTAGCTTGAAACAAAAGGGGGCTTCGGTTGGGATGGCTTTAACGGGGATGAAGCATTTGTTTGAGAGACCCATGAAAGGCTAAGATCCTGACACCAGTTTGGAGGTAATATAGATATCGACGATCCGGGTTAAGTATTTTTTATTGTTTTTGTTGTTTCTGTCTATCATTAGAAATTCATTGTGTTATCCTATGTTAATTGAGTTGGGTTTTGTGTATGGATAATCGGATTTTCGTTATTGTTCAGTTATTTGTGTATGAACCCATTGGGATTATAATAGGATGATTTTAATGCATTCATTGAATCGTTTGATTGCATACCCATTGCTAGAATTTCCATATAATCCATAATTGTTATGTTGAAATTCATATGTAGCGACTAATGATTTGTAATCATTAGGGATGACATGACCTAGGTTAAATGACGTATCGTATGTGGTTGTTGCCTTGATTAATCGGTTTTCCTAACTCTTAATGCTACTGCCCAATTAAATCTAGAGATCGTATCCTAGGTTATTTGGTGGTTAGGTTTAATCAACAATCGTATCTTGATTAAACAAAACCTAAGGAAAAACTCAGGTTAATTATTAACTCACGATTAATAGTTTCTAGGAGAGGTTTGAGAATAAGAAATTAATAAGATATGCTTAATCAGGGTTTAGGCCGAGATTGAACCAAAGAATCGGATCCCTACTGAATTCCCCAATTTTACCATTTTTTGTATATTTTCTTTAATTTGTTTTTATTAGTTAGTTTCATTTTATTTTATTATTTTAAAATCCAAAATCCCCCAATTTTTCCTAAGCACTGATAATCGAACACTCCCTGTGGGATCGACCTAGACTCAGCACTGCTATAGTAGTAATCTAGTTATTTTCTTTTAACTAGCGTTACGACGCAGCAGTCAATTTTGGCGCCATTGTTGGGGAGTGTGGTGTTTTAGTTTTTGTTTGGGATTTAATTGGTGTTTTGTTTATATTTGTTCATAATTGATTTCTTTTCATTTATTTTATGATTATTTCGAGATCCTTACTTTATTATGCTTCATGTTTGTATGTTATAAAAATTTTTAAAAATCGAAATCGATGGATGTAATTTTTCTTTAATTCATATTCTCAGTCCTATAATAATGTTTGGACTGATCAACCTAACTTTTGTTATGGATTGGATAATCATCAGAATTACTTCCATGATTGTTTGCAGGAAGCACAACAATTCTCATACAGACCAGAAGCTTCCTATCACAACTTCGGTTCATCTATAGAAAAGTTGAGTAATATTATAAACGCTAATACTTTGCAATTGCATCAAAATAATCTACAATTCTAGTAGAATGGAGGGCAATTTTCAAAAACTACATGGTCTAGCACCTAAGATTCGGAGAGCCAACACGACTCAGGTACGTCTCTATAAGAAATGCTTAATATTATGGCTACTACCAATCTTCAAATTCGACAGGATATGCAACAGTTCTAGCTGAATATACAACAGCTGTTTCAAGAAATTGTACAGCAAATCTGGAGGCACAAAGCGAAGAGGATCAGTCGTATCAACTTGAGGTGTACTAATGGATGTTTGTGCAGAAACTCTACAAAGTGAGGATGAGCTTGAAAATTTTGAGGTCAACCCTCAACGAATTGCTTGTATAGAAGAAGCAAAGGGGGAGCTCAAAGTAGAAAAAGATATATCATCCACCTTGGAGGTAAGTACTGAGTCGATAATTATATTCGAGACTAACCCTTCACCTTTACCTAACAGATTGGAAGAATTAAATGAAAAAGAAAAAGGTGAAGAGTCATTCAAATTATTTCAAATGAGCGAGGACTCATAGAGATGAAGAATCTAAAGAAAGAGGAAGAGCTGCAAGAAGTGTAGTTTTTAGGAGACTTGTGGGCGAACGAGCTAAAGTCCGAAGGTGGCAAGCAAGATGTCGAGTCTCCACACCCATTGGTGATACTTTTACAAAGACCATCTTGGTATGAGAAGGGCAATGCCCAAAAAGACGAGTGGACATTAGAGTATGATGGCGAATTGATGAAGTTCCACTCCTCAGAAGCCTCGAGACATCGTGCTGATAAGCATCTTACTTCAAGGGAAGGTGCTCCAGGCTGCACACAGAGTTTGAGCATGCTTCCTGTTGGGCTTAAGCATCCATTTGACAATGGATGATGTGCATGTTTCGAGGAGTAGAGCCAGCGATCCTAAACAAAGGCGCTTATTAGGAGGTAACCCAAGGGAAGTAAATTTCCTTTCTTTACTTTTTCACATTTTTTTATATGTATATGTGATCTTTGTTGGTTTGTTTCTTTCTTGTTTTAAGTTTTCAATCAAAATGAGAGAGAATAAAACAAACAAAACAAACAATTTCTCGTTTCCTATTGCTTCTGGGATTATATAGTCATGATTAGAGAATGAGTTGACTAGAGAACTTCATAGCAACTTTGGCATGTACTTGTGCTCTTGTGATTGGTTGATGTGCATTATCTTTAGAAGAGTAGTGACTAATGATAGACAAAGCCGGTGAGATTTTGAGCCTTATTAAACTGACACATTTATATTAGTCTCATTCTCTTTTGATAATGTGTGGCCTTCATGATATGTACATTCCGATTGCGTTGAATTTCTATTCAAGACCACATTTTTATCATATGCATTAATATGGATATGATTAGGCATTCTTTGTTTTCATAAACTACATTAGCCAAATAACCTATCCTATTGACATGATTTTTCCCTTGATAAACCCCTTTGAGCTTTATACTTTATCTTTGTATACTAACCAAATTACATGCTTTATACTTACTTAAATTTCCTACCCAAGCCACAAGCTAGTGGAGCATTTGTGATTGTTGAGTTTGTGGATGTACAAAATTCTAAGTGTAAGGGTGTCCATATGTGAGGGTTGGTAAATGTTGGGATGTGTTGTTATGTCTTATCATTGAAATTCCTATGTTAATATAGCTTATTTTGATGTTAAAAAAAAAGAAAGAAAAGAGCAAAAAAAAAGAGAGAAAAGAAAAGAAAATGAAAAAGAAAGAGAGAAGAAAGAAGAAAAATGTTTAAATAAATGTATCTAGGAGCATGTGTATATGTGTTGAAAAGTTTTTTATGATTAATGCATTCTCCTAAAGTTGTGATGAATGGGTTATTTGAATATATTATATATGAGGTAGATGTTGGTCTGGCAGGTTCATTCTTGTGGTTTCATATATATTGTTGGTATAAATTGTACGAGTGATTCCTTTGGATTGGTATATGTTTCATGTGGTTGGTGTGTGAGAGCTGAATGGGGTTGTTAAATATAAATGTTGCATTTGTCATAACTGACGGTACCTAGTTTGTGATAAGTGTTGCTTTGTTTCACTAGCTTAATGAATTTCATACTACTTGACCTAAATACATCTCACCTTACCTTTGCCTACATTACAACCTTGAAAAGTCCTTTGATTCATGATTTTGTATGTGAATTATAGTGGTGGAGAAATGAAATGATATGCAAAGATGTGGATTTTTATTATCATGAATGGTGTTGAGTGTACTTGTAAATATATTTTAGTTAAACACATTTTCCGAGTCTACCATTAGATTGCTTAGTTTTTAAAGGTATTAAATGTTGATCAATCATAAGTAAAAGCTTGAAATGTTGAATTCTTGCTACGACTTTTGAAAGTCACTCATCTTTGGTTGTGATTATATTGTTTTGGAAAATATAGGAATTGAGTAAATATGTTTGGATCTTTGAGCTTAATTTTAATGTTTTGCTCGAGGACGGCAAAAGATAACTGTGGGGGTATTTGATATGAATGGATTTTGCTATATTTTTATATATTATTTTATTTGAATTCATTCCTATTTTTTTATTTTAATTGCTTATTTTGTGTTCCTATTAATTTTACATATAAATTTAATGATGGAAAACAAATATAAGATTAAAACATGAGGTTTTAAAGCCATTAGAATCATCAAAGATGTTGTCCAAAATGACAACCCATAAAGAAAAATCCAGCAGGAGACGACAAGGAAGCTAGCGTTAACGCTAGCATGCTTGCATTAAACATTAGCATTTAACGCTAGTTGCGTTAAGCGCTAGCTGCGTTAACGTATGCGTAAAACGCTGGCATTGCAACTAGCGTTTAAGAAATATGACCAGGTGAAGAATAAAAGGAGAGCCCCATCTTTAATCGTCCCATCATGCTACAGGAGAGAGGCGGCTTGGAGGCTTGCAGCTAGAGTAGAAAATAGAGGAGAGTAGCGTAGCTGCAGAGGCGTGAGAGAAGGGTTTTGCGTAAAGAAATGGATATCGTACCGTTCCGGCCTCCGGCCGGTACGGTACACATGGCCATCGGTACTGGTGGCAGATACCG
>JAOQMS010000180.1:26466727-26485199 GCA_027563885.1 Erythroxylum longipes | reverse complement strand
TGTACTAAATGCCAAATGAAAGCATATATATAATTGTATGGATATGCCAAACAGTATATCATAACTTATGTCTAACACTCATTTAGCTTAAGTCATATAAATGTCTCACATAGTTATGTGTTTTAGTCGTATGAATAGGTGATGGGATGTTACACTTAAGATCACAAACTAAGAATCGTAAGTCAAAACATTGTAAGTTTAGAGCATAATAATACAACATAACTCACGAGGGTGATGACTGGTGGCGACTAGTGATAGGCAGAGGAGAGGAATGAGTGCCTAGTTGGCGAGTGTTTTGAGGTATGGGGGCCTTATTAGAATGTTGAGTTAGTCAAAGTCCTAACAAATGGTAGGCAACACCAACGAATGGCAAAGGAGATTGGCTGCGAGTGACGACGTAGGGGGTAGGGATTGGGGGTCTATTGCTTGCTAGATTTGGGATTTTCCAAATGAATTTTGATTATATTAGGTTTTTTGTGCAATTCAGTCCCTAAAGTTTTTAAATTTTATTATACCAATCAATATTTGATCAGTATTTCAAAAACAGATTGGTACGAACCTTTCCAATTTTGTACCATATTTCAATCGATACGGTATGAAATTCATGCATTTGCTTTCAACCCAAATAATATTTTACAGTTCAAACTTTTGAATTTTAGCTAAAAAATACTCACTTCACTCGCATAACCTCAATAACATTATGGAGTTTAATAATGAGGTCTCGTTTGGTAACCAGTAATGAAGGAATCGAAATGAAAAAATGGGAATGGTAATGTGAATGAAAAGTGGGAATCATAAAGGGAATAAAATTACTAATTATGCGTGTTTGGCATTCAAGCATTAGGAATGAGATTATAGAAGTTAATAGTTATATCTGTGTTTAGTATCAAATATTAAAAAAAGCAATGAAATTTTTTTACTTATGTTTAATTATTATATGATTAATTTTGTAAATAATTAATTAAATATTTTATATTATTAATTAATAAATTTTTGTTTAATAAATAAATGATTAAATTTACTTTTAATGATTAAATAAATTATTAATTTTTAAATAATTATGAATAACTTTAAGGATAATATTCTAATAAGGATCAATGTCTTAATAATATCTTGATAATATGTTAATAATAACTTGATAATATTCTAATAATATCTTTATCTTTTATTCTTGATTTTTCATTCCCTCATATACCTTACCCCCCTTAGGAATAAAAGTCTAAGATTATTTAAAATTAATTCCAGTGTTGTCATTCCTATCTTATCTATTCTCAATAATCAAAAAACTAAAAGTTAGAAATGTAGGTTGCATTCCCATTCCCATCTCTTCATTATCGGTTACCAAATGAGATTTATGGTTTTTTGTTTACTGGTAGCCATTGGAAACAAGTTAAGTGCATTAAGCCGCTTGAAAGTCATTTATCCAAGCTTCAACCTAAACTTCTTTCAAAAGAGAAAAAGGTCAAAAAGCCATCCATATTATATTATCTACACACGGTTAGTTGAATCCTATATACTAACTTGAGTGATACTTTGAGACAAATATAAGTTGATTCAATATTAATGAATGTCGATGAGATAATATAATTTATTGAATCCCTTCATGAAGCAATTGTAACCAAATCTTAAACTTAACATGTTTTTTCTAGGAAATTGGGTCTCGATCTAAACCCGGCCGCAGCGAAATAATCACAAATTTTTTTTGTAACTTTTGATTTCTCAAAAACCAAGACCTCTTTAATTCGATAAAATGATTAACACAAATCATAATAAAGCGAAAAATTAATTTGCACCTTATTCCGATGCTTGATCTTTATTTTGTTGTATCCCTCGAACTGTTTCCAAAACTAATCTGTCTCAACCAACATAGCCGCATAAATGTCCAGCCTCTAACGATATCCACAAAATGAGTTGAGAGAACTCTGTAACTCTTACAGAGAGGATTAAGCAAGAAGTGCTAGCTCCATAGAGCTTAAGCTCATTTATAATAAGCTTTAGATGTTTTAGTAATTTAATTGAAAATAAATTCTAATTTTAATTAAACTTTATTAAAATTCTAATTTCAATTAAACTAATAATTATAGTTAAAACCAATTGTGCCCATATAAGATTCAATATCTCATATTAATCCTTATTTATTAAATATCTCATATTTAATCATAAAATTTCTTAAACTTTACAATCAAGTCCAACTTGATTAAATTAACTTTGCTCTCTTCAATTCATTCGATATGTGAGACTCATTAAGTTCCAAAATATTTTAGCAATTGATAGTTGCAATTGCATTGTATTTTAAGGTTTAATTTGTTGTGTATTTAGTATGAAATTGAGTGTTGAGTGCGTGTTTATGTGTAAATTATGTTAGTTTATGTGTTTAAGTGCTTTTTATGGGTTAGTATGAGTCTTTGAGCTTAATTATTATATTTTTTAGGTACCTTGATGGTTTCAGGGTAAACGGTGAAGAACAAAGAAGATTAGAGGAGTTCTCGAGCCAAAGACATAGCCCACGATCGTGGCACAGCAGCCCACGATCGTGACAGACAAGGACGAGCCAGAGCAGTCAGGCCACGATTATGCACATGGGGGTGCGATCGTAATAGAAAGTTTCCATCTAGGCCATGATCGTGATAGAAAGGATAAGTCACTAGCCACAATCGTGGCAGGCAGGGCCACGATCATGGCCTACATTGGAATGAAGTAGAAACTTGACTTTTGTAAGATTTTTTAGACCGTTTTGACCCCGACTTTGACCTAGAGTGCCCAACATATGAATACAACATGATGGGATAGATGCAGGAGCTTTTGGAGAGTCTGAATAGAGAGCTTCATGCCATCCACATATTGGAAAAACCCTATAGAGTTTTGTAGAGATTGAGGAAGGAGACGAAAGAAGAGAGATAAGGAGATGAGCTTGACACGACGTACTTCCCAGAATAGGTAGTTTCTCGCTGTCGTTGCCTCCACGATCTGTTCTGACATTATTTTCTTTGTTTATTCCAATTTTATTTTTGTATGAAATTAGGATATTTATTGAAATGGTTGTTATTGAGTGTTCATTATTTTCTACACTCACCTTCGGGTTTTCAATTCTTGAGATTAATAAATATTAATTGGTTGTACTTTCTTTTGATTTAATTGTGATTCAATTTCTGCTCGTAATAATTCGACAATAAACTGAAAGGGGAGCTGAGTGAAAATAATTAATTTGGGCTGATGAGAGTTAGGTGAAATGATAGGTAAAGAATTAGATCGAACCGATAGAGTCGTGTAACGAGATATCGAGCATAGATTCCTAGTAGGTTAATAGATAACTTAGAACTAATTTAGGTTTTGGGTCAATCGCGAGAGATCATGATTCCATAATTTAAATTAGAGATCATCAATTAGGGTCAAGAATTATAACTCAAGAGAGATTAATTCACCCTAGGACCATTTAAACCCATTAAGTTGAGAATTACATAATTGATTAGGTTTTCGTTAATTTCAAATTGAATCCCCCTTTCTCTCATTTGATAGTTTCTAGGTTAGTTTTGGGATTGATTGTTTGGTTTGTTTTTGTATTTACATTTCTTCAACTCAATTCCTGAAATTAATTTGTTTGATTGATTTATTTTCTGCACTATTTTATTTCTTTTGAATTATTGTAGTTTAGTACGACATTAGATTTTAGGACTAGTTTAGCCCTCCTTGTGGGATTAATACCTTAGGTATTACGCGAACGAACCGTGTGCTTGCAGAATTTACCAAGGTTATAAATATTAAAACTTAGCGCATGTAACCTTGCGAACAAGTTTTTGGCGTCGTTACCAGGAATTCTATAATGTAAGGCATTATAATAGTTTTTAATTTTTGTTTTCGTTTTTCGTTTAGTTTAGGAAGCGTGCTCTTGCATGAACACAACAATCACGAGAGGTTCAAGTCATGCAGTGGAGAAAATAGATTTAAATATCACGTGATTAGGATGAAGCCTTAGGAAAGCTCGGTGAGAGGAAGATAACGAGTTGGGAAAAACACAAATGGCCGAGAAATTTCAGAGGACCACAGATCAAGAAGCTAATCAAGGACGGCAACAATGGACCCTCATGGACTTTATGAGGCCATGTTTCAACCCATCGAACTAAGGAGTGGTTTGGCTACCTGTTCAAGTGGCCTCATTTGAAAGTAAGCCAGCCCTTTTGAACATGCTTCAACAGAATGTCTAATTTTGGCGAATAAGGATCATAACGTGCATATTGTGAACTTCCTCGAGATTTTTGATACTTTTTGGTATCACCAAATTTTGGACGCTGTTGTTCGGATTAGGCTGTTCCCTTTCACACTTAGAGATAGAGCAAAGGCGGTATCATTCACTGAGGCCCGCCAATATCACAACGTGGGAGTAGCTTGTGCGTGCTTTACTAGACAAGTACTCCCCATTGATGAAGACCACAAAGATAATAAAGGAAACAACCAATTTCCAACAAGGTGACGAGAAGTCGATTTATGAAGCGTGGGAGAGATATAAGAACCTGCAAAGTAAGTGCCCACACCAGAACCTACCTAAGGAATTCCTTCTACAGACCTTCTACAATGGAGTAACCTAATAGAGGCACCATAGATATAGCATCAGGAGGATTCTTAATGCAAAAGATCGTCGATGAAGCAGAGGAGTTAATAGAGGAGATGGCCAGCAATAGCTGCCTTTGAACGAGTGAGAGAGATAAGTAGCCTAAGAGGTTTAAAGAGCAAAAGGGAATCGTCGCGGTAGATCAAACGACAGAGATGCAAGCAAACATCAACAATTTGACATGACAATTAAGCAACATGAAGGCATCTTCCTCGACTCAAGTCAAAGTTGTGCAAGTGAAGTGTGAACTCTATGGTCAGCTAGACCATGACACTGTGGACTGTTACCTGGTAAGAGAGGATAACTAGGAGCAAGTAACTATATAGGGGCATAATTTGGATCAGGAGGGGGAAACAATCCTACTTCAACACTTACAACCCCTAGTGGAAGAATCAACCTAACTTTTCCTTAACAAACAACAATAATAGAGGACAGTACCGGCCTATGGGGAAATCAAACTTTCAGCAGGATCAAACAAGCTTAATGGATTCAAAGTTGGACAAAATTTTGGATAAGATTGTAGGCATGGAGGAAGCACATAGGAGACTCGAGAGCAAATTCGAGCAAATAACAAAGAATCAGTCCTCCACTATACATAATTTAGAAGTCCAAGTGGGCTAGTTAGTAGAAGCCATGTCAACTTGGAATGCTGGAATTCTTCCAAGCAACACCGATTCAAATCCAAAGGAATGTATCATGGTGATAAGTCAAACCCAGGATAAGGAATTGGGAAAGATAAAAGATAAAGAAGAAGGTCAAGTGGTGAAAGAGGACCTTCCAATTGAGCCCATGATTGAATCTCTCAGCACTACTCAATGTGTAATTCCATTCCCTATTGCGCAATAGTGGGAGTTATATGCAAACAGGTAAGTGAAAAATTATGAGAGATTAAGCAAAATAAGGTCGAGGAAATTACAAGACTAGTATACAAAAAGATCAATTTACAGAAGTCCGTCAAGAAGAAGGTTAAGGAGCAACCACTGGAAAATAACCCTAACTTAGCTAAGAAGAAAGAGGACCCAGGGGACTTTTTCATCCTCTGTAGTATCAACAGGATTATCATAGACAAGGAATTTGTGGATTTAGGCCCGAGTATAAATATGATGCCCTACACGTTCAGTCTAAAATTGGAATTAAGAGAGTCAGTGCCTACCAAGTTTTTGGTTAAGATAGCTGATAAAACATCACATAAACCGATGGGAATTATACAAGATGTGCCGGTAAAGGTGGGTAATTTTATCTTTCCCATAGACTTCTATATTTTGGACATAAACAAAGATGGGGATACCCCGATAATTCTTGAACGCCCGTTCTTGACCACTGCACACTTAATTATTGATGTTGATGAGGGCGAATTAACTCTGCGAATAGGGAAGGAGAAATTGACATTCAAGGTAACTACAAGATAGTACGGATCTTCTTCACCTCTAGTAGATCTCAAAGAACCTGAGCCTCGAGGCAAATGGGAGGACATAGAAGATCCTGGGAATGCTTTCAGGAAGAAGCACTCGCAAAGGAGAAGGCGAGGAAAGGAAAATTGTAAGGACGGTGGTAACTGCAATATGGTAGCTAAAGTGCAAACGTTGAGATTAATAAAGATGCTACCATTGAACTATTCATTCCAACCACCATGAGCTTAAAGGAGTGTCGAACTACTGACGTTAAAAGAAGCGGCTGCATTAGAGGCAATCCATGGAAAAGTAGTTCTTTGTTAAATTTATTTGAATGTTTGAAATTTTATAGTTAGGATTAGTTTGTTTTTAAATAAAAGCATAAAAGGGTTAGGTATTCTGAATTATGTGGATGATCGTGCAAGCATGAAAAGAGAGATGAAAAAAGGTCAAAATAGAATCAAGTAGTGGAAGTGAAAAGCTTGAAGAAAGAACAAAAAGGAACAAATTAGGAGTGGTAGTACGTCGTTGACCACAACCGTGACCTAGATCGTGGCCTGCGAATTTGCAAAAAAGGGAAAGGCGCGAAAAAGTTAAAAACAACTTTACTATTTTACCCTTTTTACCACCTATGTATTCAGTTCTAACTTTACTTTCAGTTTCAATTTCATTTTATCTCTCTAGAATTCAAGCATTCAGATACTCTCACTTCTCTCTAGAATTTTGCAACCTCTAAATTTTTCCAATTTCTACCAAATCATGTCACGCATTAAGCAATCAGCCCAACGAGAACCATATGGACGACAACAAGTTACGGGATGAGGACGACGAAACTGACCAACAGACTTCAGAGCACCCTTCCCAATTTATACCGAGGAGGAAGATACTCGTTTTTGTTCCTTTCGCTCTAGAAAAATTGTAGTTCCTAAGTATTTTGATTTTGACACACTAGATAGGCCAAAATTACGTGAGTGGGTAGAAAACCTAGCTGAGAGGATTTAGTGGGCTCAATTTATTTGATTTTAATTCCCTGTTTATGAGGAGCTTACACCGTAATTTTTCACAACCCTGACCTTTGACCCCAGGAACATAAAAGAATTGTGGTTTAGAATGGGAGGATGAGCATTTGAACTGAATTTTGAAATTATGTATGAGTTGTGTGGATTCCCTGAATACACCATCGTTGATCAACATGATGACTTCTTTCCTTCTCAATACTGGCATGAGCTTACTGAAGTTGAGCGATTCTATGCAAAGAATGCTCACAACAATATCACACAGTCCTATAAACATTTGTTGCTGCACAAATTTATGTATCAACTAGTCTTTGACAAGACTGAAACTAACAAGTGTTCTACTAAGGAACTCTTTATACTATAGTGCATGGACCACAGTATTCTAGTATGCACGTCCACCTATGTCCTGAATGCCTTTGCTGCGACTCCGCGAAAGCGGAGCAACTATCTTGGAATGAGATGCATAGTGTCTTCCATTGCAGAACATTTTGGTGTGGATCGGAGGGATTAACGGTTCACCTCCCCGACTTCCTCAACCACCATCATTTATTCTAGGCTGAGATCATCCATTCCACAAACATGACATTGAGGGACATCAGCCAAAACACACATGTTCAGATCAGAGTAGGTCAGGCAAGTTCGAACTCAGCACCACCTCAGCAGGCACAAGAAGAATCCATAAGAGAAGAATCCGAGGATGAAGAGGAAGAAGAACAAGGCTAGAAGAAAGTTTTGGCTGCAATTATAGAGACCAACAAGACACTTGTGGAGATGGCGCGCACACAACGAAGCCAGAGTCGGGATATTCGATGGATCCATTGGTATTTCAAGTCTCAAGGCATTTAATTATCGCCTCCGACACCATCACCACCTCCATCTCCTTAGGATACCCAAATTTTCTTTTCCAAATTAGCCTTCAGTTTTATTTTTTATGTTTATTTTTATTTTTATTTGTTTACTGTCACTTTAATTTCTAATTTGTCTTTACTTATCTTATGTGATGTCACATTGACGATAATGTGTTGTTTAAGTGTGGGAGGGATTCTGTGTTTTTGCTTTTGAATTTAATTTTGCATATTGTATGATAGTTATTAGGTTACACTATGCGAACTATTTGAATGTGTCAATGGCTTAGATGTGTGATATTTGTTTAATTTTGAACATAGTCTAGTAGGTTGTGAATGATTATTAGCTCGCAAAATTAGTGAATTAGGGTTTTTGGATAAATATATAGCTTAACTAGGACTTAGTGTAAATTTAGCACCCTCTAAGTTGTCACATTCATTCATAATTTAAGGCCTTTTAACTTAAGTAGCTTAACTAGTATTTTTCATGGAAACGAATAGCTAAAAACAACAAGGTAGGTAATAAAAAAAGTTTTTTATTAATAAATTACTATTCCGCTGACCTTGGGTTATGAATAGAACTAGTAGCTAGCTGAAAACATGATAATAGCTGATTAACCGGATCGACACGCATCACAAATTTGTGCCTTCGCATCAAAAGGCTATAATAATGTTTCAACCAAGCTATTAATAAATGACTTAGTAAGTAACCGAATCGACTTTCATCACCAATGTTTTCCTTCGAATAAAAGACTAAGTTCGTGTTTAAAAATAATATATATATATATACAACAAGAAAAAATGTTCTTAATAAAAACCTACCAGACTTGTAATAAGCTTGAATTTTTATGAAACTGTACTTAGGAACAGATACAAAATTTGAAGGATCAAAGAATTATTAATGTATGTGTACAATTGAAAAGGGTAATTGAATTAGCATTTAGATCCTGATTAAATTGTATATTAGTTCAAAGTCCTTATACGTAGATTTTGCAGGTTAATGATTAGATATAACTTGTCAAATTGCGTTCAGGATTAAATTTATTTCATGAAGTCGAAGCCATTGTCTCATTTTTCTTACATTGTGTGCTTTGTTTTTGTTATGTTTGTTGTTTTATTTTCTTGAGGACAAGTAAACATTTAATTGTAGGGATGTTCATAATTATCAATTACATTGTATTTTAGGGTTTAATTTGTTGTGTATTTAGTATGAAATTGAGTGTTCAGTGTGTTTATGTGTTTAAGTGCTTTTTATGGGTTAGTATGAGTCTTTGAGCTTAATTATTATATTTTTTAGGTATTTTGATGGATTTGCTAAGGTTTCAGGGTAAACTTTGAAGAACGAAGAAGATTCGAGAAGTTTTCGGGCCAAAGATATAGCCTACGATCGTGGCACAGCAGGCTACGATCGTGACAGATAAGGACGAGCTAGAGCAGCCAGGCCACGATCATGTACATGGGGGCACAGACATGACAGAAAGTTTCCGCCCAGGCTACAATCGTGCACACAGCTAGCGCTGGGCTAAAGTAGAAACTTAACTTTCGCAATATTTTTTGGACCGTTTCGACCCCGACTTTGACCTAGAGTGCCCAAATACAACATGATGGGACAGATGTACTAACTTTTGGACAGTCTGAATAAAGACCTTCATGCTAGCCACATTTCGGAAAAAAACCTAGAGAGTTTTGGAGAGATTGAGGAAGGAGACGAAGGAAAAGAGACAAGGAGATGAAGTTTGACGAGACGTACTTCTCGGGATAGGTAGTTTTTCGCTGTCACTACCTCTACGATCCTTTTCGACAGTAGTTTCTTTGTTTATTTCAATTTTATTTATGTATGAAATTGAGATATTTATTGAAATTGTTGTTGTTAAGTGTTGATTATTGTCTATACTCACCTTCGAGTTTTCAATTCTTGAGATTAATAAAGATTAATTGGTTGTGCTTTCGTTTGATTTAATTGTGATTCAATTTTTGCTCGTAATAATTCGGTAATAAACTGAGAGGGTGAGCTGAGTAAAAATAACCAATTTGGGCTAACAAGAGTTAAGTGAATTGATAGGTAAAGAATTGGATCAAATCGGTAGAGTCGTGTAACGAGAGATTGAGTATAGATTCTTGGTAGGTTAATAGACAACTTAGAACTAATTTAAGTTTTGGGTCAATCACGAATCAAGAGATCGTGATTCCATAATTTAAATTAGAGATCATCAATTAAGGTTAAGAATTATAATTCGAGAGAGAGTAATTTACCCTAGGACAGTCTAGACCCATTAAGTCGAGAATTGCATAATTGATTAGGCTTTCGTTAATTTCAAATTAAATCTCCCTCTCTCTCACTTGATAATTTCTAGGTTAGTTTTGAGATTGGTTATGAGGTTTGTTTTCGTATTTAGATTTCTTTAACTCAATTCTTGAAATTAACTGTTAATTTATTTTCTACACTATTTTATTTCTTTTAAATTATTCTAGTTTAGTACGACCTTAGATTTTAGGACTAGTTTAGCCCTCCTCATGGGATCGATACCTTAAGTACTACGCGAACGACCTGTGCGCTTGCAGAATTTACCAAGGTTATAAATATTAAAACTTAGTGCCTGTAACATTGCGATCAACAGTGATTAGAAATTATAATTATAATTCATAATTAATTATATATCAAGATTGGCATTTAGCAACGTGTCATCACCACCCAAATATTTAGGAATGTCAAAGTAATTTTTACTAACCTTTTCGTGCATGATTTTTTTTTTCCGCATAATTCAATCCTTTCATAATATAATATTCCGATTAGACATAGAGCATAAAATTAATGTCTATTATATTTTGAGTTTAATCATATTAGTTCTTCGTCATTAACTATCGATTCAATTAATGACATTTATAAACTATTTATAAAGCTTCATTTCACCTTGGCCAAGGATTTCCCGAATCAATACTAATCGAGATCAACGGATCATTTTTCCTAATTACTTTAGTGTGATGAATCTTATCTTGATAACTTAACTACCTCCATATAGTTCATGCTACATCCAATAACTACCGATTAAATGACCCATGATTAAATAGTATCAAAACACAACAATGCCTATATAATATAACTTTGGTGACCTCAAGTCAAAGGATCACTTATACAAATATCATAATGAGAATTCCATAGACATACAAGTAATGTTCTAAATGGATTTATCATAGACATACAAGCACCTACACGTTTGTTTAAGTATCTCCACACTTTTGCCTATGAGATCGACTACTTCTTTCATAAGGAAAACAAAACATATGCTAGTCTTTTTACGTTCTATTAATGTCCAATCTTAATAGAGCAGTGATTAGGAACAATTCAGGAATAATATATAAATGTAATATGAATCTCATAATTATAATCTCATTATAATTTCATTTGCAATGTACAATTATCTCATGAACTTTATCATACACATCTAAATATGTAAAAGATAACGAATGTTTTTAAATAATTGTCACTAAACTACAACAAAGTGATTGACTATAGGGCATAAACTAACAATTTTGAGGGATTTTAATATCTTGAGAAATGATGAAACTTCCCGCCAAGTTAATCACTGTATTCAGTCCTATTGAGCCTTTAGTTTGAATGCCAACCTACTTGTTTTAATAGCTTTAGAAACAAATTCAAGGTATCCATGGTGAAGTTGTGAGGAACTTACTACCAAATGAAGGCACCATACTCCGTTTTCAATTCCTAGCAGACAGATGACGGCTTAGTTTCGTAGAGCCATGGTACTTAACCAAAGAGAAAACTTATCACGTTTCACAAATCACTAGACTGCTTATACCCTGGAAAAAATTGCATTTCTAGATTTATCATGTTAAAGTCATTCCATATGAGTCTGGAGAACTAAAACTAACATCATTTTCTTTTGCCTATCAGCAACAGAAGTCCATTCCAATTATTATTAGGAAAGAATTCCAGATATGCATAATAACGACTTGAAAAAGAGAACTAAAATCATGTCCGGAAGAAGAAATGGCATTACAAATTAAGTGGGAATAGAAGGAACAGAATCACGATTTATGGGGATAGTAACCAAGTACTGAATACACTGCTTGTAACGTTGTAAGAGAAAGAAGCCAAAAGCCAGCAATTAACGATATAATTGTCCATGGATTTCTGCAATAGTTGCTTCTCAAGTCTGCTTTGTATTTGTGCCAGGGTTTGTTATAGTAGGCGTTCACTTCCTCGCATAGTCCTTCAAAATGGAAATCCCTCAAGCTCACTTGCTTGCAGATGTTGTTAAATAGGTCAGATACATCGTCGCTTCCACCCAAATCATTCTCAATGATTCTTTTGTGCACGAGCAATTCAACATCGCTAGCTGTATCGATCAAACGATCCATGAGTAGAAAATAAGACGTTATGTATTGTGCACTGCATTGGTAGCATTGCTCGAAAGCAATGAGGTTGCGGAAGAGCGAATCTGTTGTATCGTGAACACACAAAGGTGGGATTTTGAATACTCCATCCTCAAATTTGAGGTCGAGCAAATTTTTTGATAAATCCTTCCTGAATTTGATTCCAGCCTTATTAAGTGCAGTTGCGCAGTGTATTAACTCCAACGATTCTCCCTTGATTTTTGGTTCTACTTTTGAAGAAGAGGGTGAGTAGCACTTGTGTATCAGATCCAACAAATGGTGGCAGAATTGAGCACCAGTTGTGTTGAGTGTATCTTCACTGATGTTCAAATTTGATTTGAAGAAACGAAGTGCAAGCACAGGGAGAGTAACTAAAGATGGAGAAATAGCCTTCTGCCTCATGGTCAGATTGAACAGCCACTCGAGCAGAAAGAATGGGACCTGATTCTCTAGTAGTGCCAAATCTCTCTGGATGGTCGAAAGCATCCAAGAGGTGGTGAATATGGGATCGTTTTGTTTTTTAGGATCAGGCGTGCAAAACCTGTAAAAAAGCTCGATTATGAAACAACCATCCCGCAGCAAAATTTTGGCAAGGTCCTCTTTGCTGTAACCAATAGACTCAGCGTAGCAAGCTCGAACATTTTTATCGAAATCCAGAAAATCTCTGCCAAAAGCTTCCAAAACCTCTGCCGGATTCTGGGTTCTGTACAAAAGGGAAGACATGTATTGAGTTTTGAAGTTCTCCATAGATACCACGTTCTTAGATCCATGGTGCAAAGGTCCAATTGATACAATTTGTGGGCTATAAGCATCAGCCTCTACTTCTGTCTTGGCATCTTTGTTTTTGGTCCTAAGCTTAGCTGGGACTTTGCAAATGCTCCAATTTGACGATAACGGAGGCAAATCTTTGAGATCTATGATGATGGATTTTAGCCATTCATTGGCTACAATTTGAGCTGCAACCTGCGAATCCATAACGTCCGACCTAGCTAGATCACAAAAGGAAAATGAACGCAATCATTTGCAGAGTTTCATTAGTCATGGCCATAGCGCATATACGAACACAATTTTCGCAGAAATCTAGCTGTAACTATGAAAAACCCAGATAGAACTGCTCAAAAAGTTGCATTTCTTTTAAATCTGTTGCCGTAAACTTACCTCTCAACTCCCAGCCCGGACGCAGAATATCTTAAAAGCGGAGCTCTTGGTCGCCGTTCTGACTGACTATCACGATTTTAATATATGACGCTTTCTGCAGCCACTTTATTTTAATGGTCGTCTGGATAAGCACGCTCCATGTCGAGTTGTAAATTTGGGCTTCGCTTTTCCAATCATACTTGATTGTTCACGTATTTATCCTCTAATCACTGATTGACAATACACTACTGTTTCGAATAAGATCTAAAACGTATACCTTATGTGCGTAAGTACAAGATTTACTAAAAGATATTCTAATTTTATATTTGTATTTATCATTACTGTCTAATTGTCTTATGAGATAAAATAACAAAAAATGCTTTTGTAAATGGGACAATAAGAATATCATATTTTCTTTTTTGAGTTGTATTAGTCATTTAAGTCAAGATGCACAAGTATTTTGAGTTAACTTGTATAGGCTTCTTATTCGAATAGTTTTATTGATAACCTACAATAAAATTTAAAATGAAAATAACATTTAGCAGTTTATATTAGTAGCTCTAAAATATAAAAATTGTCAAAATACCGTACATCAGACATGAATAGTTTTTATTCACATTAAGTATCTTAATAAAAGGTTTTTTTAAGTTAAAATAATTCATTCCAAAAAAAGATTTTAAATGTATAAGCAATCCTTATAAAGGACATTACAATTGTTGGGCATTAGCAATGGAGCAGCAATGACATGGATTTTCAAACAACGTTCTTAATCACCAACAAGATATGCCAATTAAGGTGTTTTTAGTTGGGAACGGTGCACACACTTGTCTTAGAGCCCCGATCTTTCATCAAACACTCACTTATATAGTATTATGCTCGGACAGATTGTTGAGGAACCGTTTTGAAATTAAGGTAGAGTTGTAGGTAGTATAAATAAGGTTTATCAGGATTTGCCCTCTTTGCTACCAAAAAATTTCACACATGACTTGATCACTGGATTTTTCGCTCTCTTTGAATAGCATGGAATTCCTTTTAGACCATATAGAATAAATAACACTACCATATCCCAAAATGCTGATAGTTTTATCTCGTTCATGCTGAAGCTTATAAAAAATATCGGCATAGTTTAGGCGTATGACGTAGAAGTTTCAAAGCTCTTGTGTTGCATTCCATGTTTTAATAGAGAACTCGCAATTAAAGAAGATATTTTAGAGTGTCTCCTGTTCTTTCTTACACAAACAACAAAGTTAGGAAACGTTAAGGAAGTCAAACGTTAAGGAAGTCCATGATTCCTAATTTCTGCATATACACAATCTATAGCAGAAATGAGACTTTCATAATAATTTATTACACCATACTATCCCATACCAATCAATTCCTTTATAATAGGAGTTAAAAACTTCCTATAAGAGCCATTGGAGTATTTCCCTGAGGAATGCTTCAATCAGATACAGTAGTCCTCCTTTGAAGGATGAGTTGAGTAATAAGGTATCGAGTTTCCATATAAGGATGCTTAGTAAGCCCAATTCTTCCCATTTATTAGTTCTTTAACTTTGAAAGATTAAGGAACCAATTTTCTGACTGTAGGGAATAGGTTGGTCTGTGAATAGGGGCAATCTTGCACCAGTTACGAAATTATAGTGAAACATATTTTACCATGGCCAATCCTGCAATCAATGCACATTTCAAGAGGTTACTTGAGCTTGATAAGTTAGTTCATAAACCCAAAGTTTAAGGATAAGCTTCTAACAAGGAATTATATGTGAACCCATTAGACCTAAAGAGCTTCCTTATTAGATAAAAATTCCCTATAATTTGCTACTTAGGAGGGTTTTCTTATCTAATGCCACATAGATAATACTCCATCCACCAATAATCTTAGGTTTGCGTACCTCATACCATTTAACCTGGGCATAGTATTTGTTGTTTGATTCGCTAGACCAGAGAATTTTTAAAGCATAGTTATTGAGAGGAAAATATGAGATGACCAATAATTATGGAGGGAGTTTAAAATAGAGTAGATCAATTAATCTCGTTCATCGAAAGATAAAGCTTTGTTACATTAGTTATTGATCCTCTTTTGAATCTTCTCTAAGAGTAAAATGTAGTCTCTAAAGTTTAATCTTTTGTGGAAATTGGGATACCTAAGTAGAGAGGATGATCCTTGAGTCAAATGTTTGTGATTAAAGATAACTAAGGAACTATATCAATTGTTCTAGCTACAACTAGCTTATAGCTTTTGCTATGGTTAATTGAGAAGCTTGATAAGAATTTGATTGAGTTTAGTGTATCCATTAGTATCCTTATTGATTTATTCTCAACTTTGTAAAATAAAAAGAGGTCAACCATACATGCAAAGCTGAAAATCCCTATTTTCTTGCATTTTGAGCAAAATTTAAAGCTTATATCTTACTTTATGGGCATTTTAATCAATCTAGAAAATGAATCCATGTAGAGAAAGAAGAGGTAATGGAATAGAGGGTCCCCTTACCTGAGCCCTTTCCCTCATCTAAATAATTTGGATGGCTCACAATTAATTAAAACCACAAAGGATGTAGTGTTAGTGCATTGGTTTATAAAATTAATGAATATACCAAGGAATTCAAATGCTTTAAGTTGGTGAAGAGTGTAGCTCTAAAGTGTTGAATTAAAAGCTTTATAAAAGTACATTTTAATAGATAATTTTTGTTGGAATATTTCCTTTCATAACCTTTGAGCAACTCTTGTGATAAAAGAAAATTATACCCTATCAATCTTCTAGGTATAAGGCACCTTGAGAGCCTTCTATGAGAGTTTCCAACATAATCTTTAATCTTGATGCAATCATATTAGAAATGATTTTATAAATGGTTTTGCAATAAGCAATAAGTCTGAAATCCTTCAGGGAACTAAGATTTTAAACTTTAGGAATCAAACAAATATAATTTATATCTATTTCTCTCAATAATTTACGATTAATGAAATATTTTAGGACTACTTGGTAACTATATCTTTGATGTGAAACCAAGCTTTATGGAAAAAAAAACTATTCAATCCATCAGACCTAAAGGACATACTTATGTTGAGCTCAAAAACAAGTCCTTCCAAATTATTAGGGGTGAAAGTTTATATCAAAGCTACAATATCCTCTTCAAATATTAAATTTAATATAAATGATCTAAGCAATGGTATAGAGGTGTTCATAGGTCATGTTAAGCCTAAGAACTTTAAAATTAATCAAAGGCTTCCTACTTTAGCTCCTTTTATGAGAAAGACTTCCATCATATTTTAAAAGATAAGTGACAGAATTTATTTTCCTTTTAGAAAGATAATTCTGTGGAAGAAAGAGGTATTTTTATCCCATCTTTCATCTAATGAACTCAAGAATTTTATTTAAGGAGGGAGTGATGGATTTCCATAGCTTGTGAGAATTATAGTAGAGCTTCATTTCATCTTCTTATAAAGAAGGATCTCTAAGTTTGAGATATAGGTTTGTTTGAATAAACTATAGTCCACTGCTAGTAGAAAAGATTGAGTGTTGGGTGTTAAGACCCTATCTTAGATTTAATTTCTTAAGCTAACACCTAACCATATTCAGATTTGTCATATAAGTAAACACATAGTTTCCTTTGAATTTGTAGTCAATTCCTTGGTAATATATTCCTCAAACCCTTAAACTTATGTAAGAAAGTTTTTTTGAAAAATAAAAAAATTATTTCATTAGTATGTTAGTAGTGGGGTATATATCAATTTGGGCTCCATATTAAATGGATTCAGATACACCGTATGACTCTAATTAGTTAAAACTCTTTTTAACAAAACTACCACAAAAAATGCACCATTTCGTATAAGAAGTTAGATTACCCTCGTGCTAGTCTCCTTACTTCTATACTTTGCCAAATTAAGGATTGATTTCCTTGTAGTTTTTACTAGTGGATCCATGTAGATGGTACATCATTCCCTTCCCTCATTAAGACTCCTTCTAGTAAGAGTCGTCTCCTTTTTCTCTTTATCTAGTCTGAACCAAAGTGTTCTCTCTGTGGTTTCCAGTCTAATTATTTTAAAGTGATCTATTTGCTCATCCTCTATCCTTTTTATCTACTTACAAGTGATATATTTATAGGTTCACAAAAGTTTAAGTCTCTAGCTTCCAGCTTCCAGCTTCCAGGTATTTATGTGACCCTTGCTTCATTCATTTTCTTACATGTAGTAGGTATCTGAGTTAGTAGTCCATGTTATTCATCTTCTTAGAGTCTCTATGACATGATTAAAGAATTATTAAAGTCTGAAGAGTGGTTGAATGCTAAAAGTTGCTCTTTAATATTACAAAGGACAATTTTTTGACTGCATTTACTGATCTTTCCATAACTTGAAACTACTTCCCATTTTTTACTCTCTATACCTTATATATACATGTAATCATAGCTATTATATTACCTTTGGAAGCATATGAGCATCAATGTTCTAATGACATTGCCTCTTTGCTAGATTTCATATGGCTTATGAATAGGAGAAATCAAAAAATAAATGATCCATATTTTCTTCACTTTGATTACAAAGCAAGCAAGTTATACTTAGATTTAAATAATTTAATCTATCTATGGTACTTAGCTTGTTCTTCATTGAAATCCATAACAAAAAATCCATCCTAGGAAGTAGAGCCATATTCCAAACTAACTTATGCATTCAACCATAGGCCCTAATAGGTGAGGTACTTCCCTACATTGTCTACTGGAGATTTGGTGGCCAGAAGTAACAGTCCTAGATAGCCAAATTATGAGAGTAAGAGGGATTCAGGTGTCTAACTGCTTTTGTGATCTTCCATCCTCTTCCTCCAGTTATAGGATGAACGTTATCCTACTTGATATGATTAGAATGGATTTTTACAGAGTATTAATCTAGTGTCTGCATGTTGGAATTATTAATTGAAACATGTGTCAGGGAACATTTACTCAAATAAAGAGTTTATGATGATATCATCACTTCTAGATGTTTTATGAAGATTGATGATTAAACTGGCGCTAGGAGTTTGATGGACTAGCTACCCATCAAGTCTTAACACCAAGATGAGATCTTATGTGTTAATCACCATATAGAGTAAAA
>JAOQMS010000180.1:26449089-26460081 GCA_027563885.1 Erythroxylum longipes | reverse complement strand
ACCAATCTAATACGTGAGTTCATTCTATGCCCCTCACGTGTACTATTCATCTCTACTGACTCACCATTTGTCATAATTACAACCTGTAATGGAGCCTTCCTAACTTAAACAATATTATCCTCATGCCCCTCACGTGTACTATTTATCTCCACTGATTCACCATTTGTCATAATTACAATTTGTCATACTTATCCGGAAATGCCAAATGAAAGCATGTACAGTTATATGAATGTGCCAAACAATACGTAAGTCACAAATAACTTATGTCTAACGTTCATTTATCTTAAGTCATATAAATGTCTCACAAACAATTATTCTAGCAGTATGCATAGGTAACAGGATGTTACATAAAATCCCCTAAAATGAGCTAAGGTTATTGATTAAGAGGTGAACTCTTCTTAGCTTATCCCATATGTCAATTCTTTAAAAGGCTTGGCTAGCACCATATATAAAAGAGATTGCATAGTCAATATGGCCAGAGAGAAAAGTAGTAGATAAATAGATACCCTGATTAGTCATTTCCCTTGGGGAGTTTCAAATGTCGATCCTACCATAGTGATGGGATTGGTGATTAGTGATAATGCTTTAGTTCTTAGCAAGAAAGTGGAAGTTTTTACATTTTTCTTCTTTTAATTTGGTTTCCAATAAACCTATGAGCATACATTTCATATCTCTTAACTAATTTTGAAGCTTTAATTACTTCTTAGGGTAGTTAATCCTTCATAGGTTCCAAGATAATATCAGCATATGATTAGGAATGGCTTTCTATGTTTTTAAATTTTCTTCTTTGCACTTCTTCAAATTCTTAATTTAAAGTTAACATTATTTTCAAAACCCTCCTTATCCAATTTTTTTCCAAGGTAGCTTTCTTGAGACATTGATTCATCAATTTTGTCTAAAAAATTAGCTAAGAAACTTTTATATCCTTTTAATCTCTAAAATCTTACTTATATATACGTGAATTTCTTCATTACAATAATTGTGTAATCAATTTTTAGACTTGAGATTATTAAAGTATCTCATATAAGAACTATTATATTTTGAGACTACTTAAATAGGTGAGACAAATATCAACTATTTACGAATTAGTGAGAATGAACATAATCTGATTTAAATAGGTGAGACAATAATTACATATTTTATATCGAACTGGAATATTGAATGACAAAACGATTAAGTTATAAGTTATAACCATGTATCAATAAGCTAAGTAAAACTAATTTAACATTCTTAATATTTAGGTGGTCATGACATGTTGCTAGATATCAATTCTGAGTATAAATTATTTAATTGAAAAATCAAAGATAAATTAACAGGATTTCCAATTTATCTAATTTTATTTATTAATTAGAATTATAATTTATAATCATTGTTTACAATTTACATAGTAAGATTCTGAATTATCTTTTAACACTTTTATTTCTTTTTCATATTTTTTAAATTATTTAATTCAAAAATTTTTAAATCTAAATCTTATATTCTGGTAATTGAATTTCCAACAAAGCCACTGATAAGAAGATGCTTTAAAAAACCCATGAACCGCTTTCTCAGGAGATTCGAGGTCAACCGTTGATACCACGAAACCAGGGATATGCGACTACAAAGTTGAGCACAGGAGGTCTGGAACATTCTGTACCTGTTCTATGGTGGGACGACAATTACATATTTTCTATCGATACAAACATTTTTCTTTTGTTCTCCGTCTTTTACTAGTTTCTCGTTGTTTTGTATTCGCTGGTTTTTCTCTATGTTGTGGATTTATCACCGATTCACTACTCGGTTCACTGTTCATTTTTATCATCATCGTCGTTATTATCATTACACCCATTTGAATTTCGCATTAATGCAAAGTCCGAAAAGGTACCAGTAGTCGATGAAAGCTAACAGTTTGCCAACCATTCAGTGTTTTTGTAGGAAAAAAATTCACCATTTAGAATCTATAATCATAAATATCAACAACCCAAATTTATTGTCAGGGAAAAAAAGTTTGAAGACCATTTGATAATTATGAGTGATTATCACTGTTATAAATAATAAAAATATTATTTTTATAAAATAATATTTGTTATTTAATAAAAATATCACAAATAATTTTTAAATAATGATCACTGAATTATTTTTTATTTTATTTCACTTTATTTTCATATTTACGGTCACTATAATAAGTAACTGGAATAGAAATTATGACTTGAGATGTTCCATGAAATTATGGCCCAAACAGAAGTTGGACTTTGTAACCATGAGTGAGGATAGGAATTAATTCAGTGCCATGGAAATCACTCCTGAAACAGCAAATCTATCCATTCTGCCAGAAAATAGAAATGGAAGTGAACCCTTCTTGTTCTACACACCACGTAAATACAGGCTAAGGCTTAAGCTCTAAAACCTCCGGTCTGCAGATTCTCTTTCTTTAGAGCCATGAACTTTGCTGTTATATCATCATAGTCAGGCAACTTAGGATGGACATGGCTGGGAGATTGATTAGGAAATGAGCTTGACCTCAATATATTTTCCGCCTTATTAGACCTTTCTTGAGGCATAGTCATAGCTCTGGAATAAGGAGGCTTATTCACTTTTCTTATCCGAGGACTACACGTTGGGTATGAAACATTAGAAGCAACATGGTTACCCAAAGAAACATCTCCACCCACCTTCTCTTCATTGTTTTTTTCCATGGAAGAAACTCGATCTTGACAGGAGAAAACATCATATAATACGGTATCGAGTTCACAGCATCTTCTCCTTGGCCTTGGAATGGCATACCCCTCCATTTCTGCACCGGATACTCTAATTGGAGACCAATGACATTGATGAATGTTTTTTGGGGCTTGGTTTCGTTCAGGGCTTTGACTAGTTGATATTCCTCTCTTGTGCTTCCAAACTAGAACTTCGTCGTTGTCTCTGTCATCAAGTGTGCAAAAGTAGCAAGGATTGTTCAAGTAACAATCATCTGCCTCATGCCAAAAATGAGATTTCCTTTGTGCTAATTTTGCAAAACATGGCTGTTCACATTGGTTTCTGTGATGATTGCTCTGAGAATGCAATCGATGCTTGTGAGTTGAAGATCTCTTACATGGTGTGCCATAATAAGTAGCACAATCAATGTCCTTGATGTTTGCACTTTCTCGAGACACAGATCTCCTTCTTGACCTTTTTCTGATTGGCTGGTCCTTCTTTTTACAGCTACTTGAGTTGGAGCTCCCATTGCCTGATTCATACTCGCTGAGGTACTTAACATCACACCTTTCTCCATTCTTACTGTATTTAGACAAGAGAGACCTGAACTTGAAAACTCTCTGATCTTGGCAGCTTTCTTCGTTCGTTGTGGGGGACCTAAGCTCCTCAATGTCATCGAGGTAGACTATCATCTCGTCGGGGAACTGAGGCAAACATTCTGAATAAGCAGCCGCTGTCTTTCGTTGTAGCTTGCATTCTTGGTTTGTACTGGAACCCATATCATTCTTTCGCTTGTCTTCGTTACCCGAGGCAATGAATTTTTGTTCATATTGATATGCAAAAACCTCAGTTTTCTCTGCTAAGTTACAGAACGGATAATCCGGTATTATATCTGATGAAGATTGTTGAATCGCAGAGGAGCTAAGTGAAGTACTAATTACTTCAGAATTCTGGAGAAGATAAGACGGCCTGGTGGGACTCGTTTGAACAGATGATAAATCAACATATATGGCTTGGCCGTTTTGCATTTTGAATCCTCCAGACTGGCTCGCAGAAATTTGTACACGTGTGTCTAGCACCTCTTCTCCAAAATGTTTTACCTGCGGTCACATGGATTAGGACTAAATATGCCCTTCAGTAATAAAATAAAATTAGGTGCCAGAATATTTGACAGTACCTGCTGATCCTGCGCAGGACTGTACTCGAGAGCCAAAATCTGAGGTCGCAGGCAGCAATCTCTTGCAATCTCATCCACCATTTTCTGCTTTAAATCATCAGAAACAGAAGCGGCAGAGAGTTTCTCCTTTACCTATTGCCAAGACGGAGTTAACGAATTCGTGAGGAAGTTCTATGGTAATGAATGTCGCAAGTATTTAATATGAGTCAAAAGTACACCTGATGGTTGACCAAGTTCCCAGGCAATAGTTCAAGAGCTGTCATTTCAAATCGCTTGCCGTAGCGCTCCCCAAAGAGTTTCCTTATCAAACGAAGCTCTGGTAGATCCCCACACCTTGCAGAAGCATAAATAAGACTCGAAATTGCTTCATTAATGTCATTGGGACACTCCCTGAAACCACAATAGAGTGAGAGGTTCTGGGATCACAGGAGTTCCAGTAGCGAAGTCATGTTTACTGTTGTGGAAAGAAACTAATTAGCAGTTCATTACATACTTGTGCTTGCGAATGTAAGATAGGTGGATGATGACGAATTCACAGAAGTCGTCCAATAAATTATAGACTTCCACTATGCTTTCATCTTTAAGCAGATGCTCGGCCTGAACGTTGATAAATCAGAATTCAGAATTTACAACAACTGAGACACGACTATGTTTAGTGTGTTTCAATACTTTTTAAAATAACCGGAGGACTAAACATATTCATAATCAAATGACACGTTTTCAGAAAGAATACCACCTAAATTGATCTCTTCAACCAAGTAAAACGGGATAGGAAATCAAATAACTAAAAGTTTTGCTTGGAACAAAAGTAATTGACAAAAAGGCAAACAATAAAAACGACCAAATTTGTAGTAAGAAAATAAAGTTTGAAAGTCATCTAGCTCCGGATAGAACAACTAAAGACCAAAATTAGGATAAACAGTAACTCAGAAACAGAATCAAAAACAGGGGAAAACTCAAAAGTTAATGCAAAAACATGTGTACAAATATACCCTGGTACGGGCAACATCTTCACGGCCTATCTTGATGAGTTGAGCTACATCCTCTCTCAACTGCCTCACGATTGAATATCTCTTGTTCTTCAACAGCTTGAGCCGGCACTGAACTTGCTTGATCAGCTTCTTGCTGCAACAAAAGAGTAGAACTTTTGATTTCCCAAGAAGTAATATAAAGGTAGCGAGTTCAAGCTTGAAGATGTTCAGTCACAGACCATTTAGAAGCTTTTCTCCACCCAAAGAAGATATTAAACATAGCGAAGAATTGGAAAGGGTATTGAAAGACTACAACACATGTTGTGTAGGAGGGGTGTACTGGGTTTTAGCAAGTTACTAAGAGTGGTGGTGGGAAGTTGGTATTTAGGAGGAGTGGGTTTGAAAACGAGGGATGATAGTGGCGTTAGAATTCTAATTAAATAACTGCCCATCCTCGTCACTTTCCTTGGACACTTGTCTTCCTGCTCCAAAAATTCCTTTTCAAGTGGATTAAGGAAAGGATTATTGAAATCAACTACAATTTAAATATATATTTCTGTGATTGCCTAGTGCACGCACTTCTTTTGTGCTCCAATTGTGAATAAATATTTTTGAGGGATCAATCCAAAATGTTGGCAACCATATCACTGAAATAAGAAAATTACCCCTGTTTTATTTATGATTTAAGCACCTAATAATCCATTCCAATCCCTTTCTAAGTATTCATAGTTCGAGTGTTTTGGTGGCGATCAAAACTGTTCTTTTATTTAATTAAAATTTTAAAATACAAATGTCATTTTTGATTCGTTGCCATAGAGATATTTCATATTTGAATAACTCTGGGTACGTATAGAAGTAACAATTATATCATAACCCTGCCATTAATTGCAATTACTATAATGATTTATAAGAAGATTTATTAGTTTATGCCAATCGAGTTTCATGCTTTCAGTTCTGGAAATGAGGGTATAAAGACCTCATTCTGTTAGCATAAATTGAAAAGAAAACTGCTCCTTATAACAAACTAACGACGACGAAAAAGTAGTTTACCGTTTTGGAAAACAAGAAATATATCGTGCACAAGTTGCAGAGTCGATCCATGATTAAAATTAAGACGTATTTTCTGAATGTTCTTTCCTAATTCCTTTGGTAAAGGATTGAGCGAGCAACCGGCTTATACTTCACTCTTTTCACATAAAACTCTAAGTGGCTGCTAACACGCCAGCAATCATGTAAATATATTAATATTACTTGTAAAAAAAGCCAATTTTGTTGATTAACTGCTTTCATAATAAATAAAATTGAACTTTATTTAAATAATTTTCATTTCCTCTATATCCGAAGCAAACTTGTACATAGTCCAAGAAAATAAAGCAAAGGATTGAATTGATAATTTGACGTCAAGATTTAATAGGCCTGATGTCCACCTAGGGTTTTTGTCCAAAAGCAATGGGGTGGGATCGACATGTAAGTCAACTTTATAACTCGTTCGTGGATCCCAAATCAAAGTTCAAGAGTGGGTGGTGACCTTCCCCCACATATCGTCTAACCACGATGTGAACAAGGTCTTGCAGTTGTACTCAATCGTCATACCGAAATTTTGAAATCAAAATACGCAACAAATTGAATTTATCAGGTCTCTCCAGCATCAGATTGCAAAAAACTTCTTATATACTAACAGATAACTGGGAAATACAACAGCGGAAGGTTAGACATCTATCTGAGAAGATATCACTCAGTTATCTTATGATTCGCTTAAAGATTCGTGAACTTCACTCAATCAAATGCAATTTTGTTTGGGCCTGGATTGCAAGTTCATTTAAGGCTTCTTTGTATGTTTTTTGTTCGTCACTTCAATTTCTCAAAAAATTGCAAGTTAAGTCCTAACTAAAACGGTCATGTAGAAGGACGAGTGGCACCATTTGTCTCACTGTACAATAACTTGTTTCTCTAACTTACGTACAAGTTATTATATTTTTTTATTGAAATAATATTTAAAAAACATCCGAAAGAAAAACCAGGCTGAAGTCGACATAGAAGATTCCAAAGCGACCAAAAATAGAGGATATCCGGCGTCGGATAGCAACAGAACAACAATAGAATTAGATTAGGACGAAAGCCACAAAAATAGTTCAAATTGTTAGGAAATTACAAATAAGAAAAATACTGAATAACAAATTAACAAAGTAGTATTGAATAGATTACATAAAGTTCTATATTATTATGTTTCTCACAAACTACGAAAAACTTCAATTTGGTTCATTTTATAGTTATTTTTCACTAATTACAAAAAAGTTGGGTTTGCCCTACTAAAGGGAAATGTTTGGACTTATCATTAAGCTTAGTATTTACCCAAAAAACAAGAATCTCAACGCAAGATTGGATTCCCATTTTCGAAATTGCTCAACAAATAACCAACCTGAATATATTTGAAGCTCCAGTGGACAGCTCATTTTTGCAGCATTAACTCTGCAATCATACAATTTGGGTAGGATCGGTTGAGGCAGTTAAACCAATGTTAGCTTTCAATTTCGTGTTTTCGGTTTAGTAACTGGCTTTGACAATTGGCGCTTTGTCTGGGGAAAGCTGAAGCACGAGATAGACACCACGGAGTGCATGAAGAAACAAATTTTATATCTGCAGTCAAAGGAACAGGTAATCCAACCCAATCCTCTATTCCTATCTCTCTTTCTATTTGTCCTATTCAGAGGAGCGAAATTATAAGCCTGGGCCGGTGACCAACTGAAAGTGGGCCAGACAGCCGAAGTTATGGTGGGGTCGTTATTCGAGCATGGGGTTCTAACGGCGAAGCGCAAGGGCACAAAAGGTCAATCACTGACTTTCAGTTCACTTTAATGCCCTTGCTTTATGGGGATCAGAGTGAGTTAGTGTCCAATCAGCGAAGTTATGGTGAGGTCGTAGTTCGACCATGGCGTTCTAATGACGAGGCGCACGGCAAAAGGTTAATCACTGACTTTCAGTTCACTTTAATGGCCCTGCTTTATGGGATTGGACAGTGTTGGCGTCCAATCCTACTTTCACAATCACTATTATCCTTGTACTTCTTTCATAATTCAAACAGGGGCAGAATATTTAGTTTTAATACGACAATCTAACGATAATAATAATAGTTTTAGTTCTGTTTAAGATAATTTTTAAAATTATTACATCAGTTATGTCTTTAAAAATTATAATAATAAACATTTAAAATAATAATAATTTATTTTAAATATTAAAAATAGTATTATGAGATTTTTTTAATCAATTTAAAATTTTCTTAATTTATCCAACTTGAATTTCGAATTTTCTATATTAAAATATTTAATTTTTTTTAAACAAATCATTTTTGTATAATTGTTGTTAAATACTCTGTAAAACTCTCTCTACCTAGTTACTCTCCTCTTTTGAGCTTTAACTTTTAATTACTTTCCATTAGCATTTTGTGTTGACCTTAAAAAAAATTGTTTATCTATAAAAGAGAGGAGGCTGACAATAATTAAGTGGACAATTACAGCTTTTTCCAAAGTTGTCTCTTATCCTATCATTAAAAAGTTCAAATAAGAAAAAAATAAGGACATGGAACAATACATACTAGCTTTTTGTACGTTATTATCACCGATTGTGAGGGGAAATAATGAACTTCTCGTTTTTTCTTTCCTCCATTAGTACTTTTTTTCCTTTATTTTTTGTTTTTCTATTCCTCTCCATTCCTTCCTCCATTAATACTTTTTCCCTTCTTTTGTTTTTCTATTCCTCCCAACCATGGAGGAGGGACTTGCTACTTCTAAACCAATACCACTACAAGAATAATAAAATGAAATTATTGGTTAATGTCATGATTAATCAATACAATTAGACTAATCATATGATGGCAACATGTTAGATTCAAAATTTAGATGGACAAATACTTGGAAACTGAGGAGCAATTGAGTTTATTGTTGTTTTCTGTAAAGCGGAGCGACAAAGATATAGAGGATTAACTACTGCTATTTCAAACCCTGAAAAACCAATATACAGTTCTCAATAGGGTGACTGTATTTAAGATTGGCTAGCAGTAGGGTTTCCTGTGTACTTTAAACATGGTTCAAGCCTACTCATTATAGCAAGTCCATGAACATAGATCCAATAACACTTATGAGATCTTGACATCTAATTAATCGGGTTTTGTAAAAAAATATGTTTATTGTTTATTATGCTAGGCCACAAAATTAATGATAAAATTCTATCATTCTCTCACTTGGACAGCATAACCAACATCATTGACTAACAGAAACAAATCCTCGGATTAATATAACAATATGTGGCCATAATAAGATGTCAAAATAGAGCCAATAATCTCTCAATCATAAGTCCAAAATGAGGTTATAAGTACCTCAACAGTATAGAAATCAGACCCGATAGGAGCTCCGATAACATATATGCAAGATACCCATACCTCGATGACCAAAACATAATGTGTCATAAGGAAATGCACACAAAATGGTGATCCGTATGTGCAAGTCCAAACAAAATGACCCAAGCATCTACCCAAGATGCCAACTGAGATTTAACAAAATATCTCAAAATAACAAAATGAGATTGGGTACAAAATGTCTCCAACAAAATGCCATATATATATAAATATTTAAATGTATCTACGCAGTATATCCAGAAAGTATGTGGCAATTATAAACAAAAGACTCTAGACTGAATAACAAAATAAAAGACAGACTCCCACTAATCAAAGGCATCAAAAGATTTAAATAAACTCATACGGGTTATATGATTTACAAAAGCCTTAACAGTCAAGCCTTTAGTTAAAGGGTCTGCCACCATAAGATCGGTGGGTATATGCTCTATAGGGTCTGGTATTCCTTAACCTTCTCTCTAGCAAACATTTACTTTGTATCAAAATGTTTTGAACACTTGGAGTTCTTGCATATTTGAGAGAAGCCCACCACAGTAGAGTTATCACAATATATAGTTAGAGGACTGGAAACACTCTCCACAAGATGAAGCCCATAAATGAAATTCCTCAACCATATTGCCTGTCGAGTAGCTTCGTAACAAGCCACATACTCTGCCTTCAAAGTTGAAGTTGCATTAAGTGTTTGTTTAACACTTTTCCAAGATATAGCTCCTCCAACAAGCATAAAGATATATCCTGATATGGATTTGTGATCATCAGGGCAGCCACCATAATCAGAATCAGAATAACCTATCACCTCAAGGTGATCAGACATCCTGTAAGTGAGCATATAATCTTTAGTACCTTGTCGATACCTCAGAACTCATTTCACAGCTTGCCAATGACCCACACCAGGGTTGCTCAAGTATCTCCCAAGTACACCAACAACAAAAGCAATATCAGGACGTGTACAAACTTGAGCATACATAAGATTGCCAACAGCAGAAGCATATGAGACCTTTTCCATCTCTGACTTATCTTTATCATTTTGAGGACAATGGCTATTCGAGAGTTTGTCACCCTTTTGGATGGTTGCACTACAAGGATTACAAGTATTCATGTTGAATCTATTTAAGATCCTTTCAATATACCTTTTTTGAGACAAACCAAAATCACTACCAGATCTATCACGATGAATTTCAATGCCCAGAACAAAAGAAGCATCGCCAAAATCTTTCATATCAAAATGAGTTGTCAACATTTGTTTAGTCATAGAAAGAAAATCCATATCAGTACTGGTTAAAAAAATATCATCAACATATAAGACAAGAACAATGAATTTTCTCCAACTATTTTTCAAGTAAATGCATTGATCAACAACATTTTCCTTGAAGCCAAGGGAGCTGGTGATGCTGTCGCCTGCAACCAAATATAAAAGAAATGACTTCCGTTAAAACAAATTAATGTAGCAGCGGTAAGCGGATATCGTTCCCACAAGGAATTTTTAACGGTTATGGAATTACGAATTCAAACGGCACAAATGACGAAAATAAGAAGGGGGGGTTGTCCACTCACGGCAATAACAATAAAAATCACAAGGAAAAATTGCAAATCAAAATACTAATTAAATATGAAAATTCAAGAGTAAAAATACCTTGGTTTCGGGTCACCGATGTTAGCATGCTATTATGGATCCTCGACATAAAATTGCAACTATTAACAAACATTCATTGGGTGCAATTTCTCTTAAGTGTAATGACTAGGAACATGTATCCTAGCAA
>JAOQMS010000180.1:26428894-26440042 GCA_027563885.1 Erythroxylum longipes | reverse complement strand
GCAAAACTCACTATTCACAAATGCATGAGCATGAGATGTGTTAATTTACCACACTTGGACCCGTTTCTCTGGTCCGAACCGTTATCTGGAAACGGGATGTTACATTCAGCGTCTTACCTATCCTCAAATTCTCAATCTTGACTGAGTTCATAAACTCCAAAAATATTTCGAAAGTCTCTTTTCCTTTTTCTTCTCCATTTAATTCCTTTAACCTGCTAGGTAAAGGTAAAGAGTCAGTCTCAACAATAACTATAAGCTCAGTTTTTACCTCCGAGCTAAAAGATGTATCTTTCTCTACTTCGAGCTCCTCCTTAGCTTCTTCGACACAAGCAATTCGTTAAGGGTTGACCTTAAAATTCTCAAGCTCCTCTTCACTTTGTAAAGTTTCCGCATTAATATCCATCGGGTACTCCTCAGGTTGATATGGTTGCTTCTCTTTTCTTTATGATGCTAGGCAGTTGATAGCTTCCATCAATTGATCTACCTGGTTTATCAAGTTCTGCATTCTAGAACTTGTTTCCTACTACAATTGCAAAGTGTTAGCAATATACACATTAACTAATTCTTCCAAGGATGTACCTGAGTCCTGATAAGAAGCTTTAGGTTGATCCCATAGGGAGTGTTTGGTTAGCTTATGAAATGAAATTAATTGATGTTTAGGTAATGGGGGGTTTTGGATCTAATAAGAAAATAAAATGAAATAACCCTAATGAAAACAAATTAAAGAAGACATGCAAAAAATGATAAAATTGGGGAATTCGGTAGGGATTCGGTTCTTTGTTTTAATATCTGCCTACACCCTAATTAAGCATAATTTGTTGATTTGTTGTTCTTTTATCTCTCTTAGCAATTATCGGTCGTAGATTAACAATTAGCTCTGTTAATCCCAATTTTTCCTTAGATCCTAGTTAATTATGAAGCACTCGTTAATTAACCCTAACAATAAGCTCTGTTAATCCGGATTTTTCCTTATATCCTAGTTAATTGCGAAGCACTCGTTAATTAACCATAGCTATTGAGAAACTTAGAATAAGCTCTTTAAGTTTATCTGGAAAACCGCCTTTCGAATAAAAAAATAGACCAACCTAGGCAATAATCACACAAGCTCAGATTATTTAACCTAATTTATGTTATCTTTAATGATTCGGAGCCATTAGTTAGTACACATGAATTGAAAATACAACGATTACGTATTGTATTCAATTCTAGCAATGAGTTTTCATAAAAAACAATTCAATAGAGCATTAAAATCATCATCATTCAAATACCCAATCAATCCACACAAGATAACATAATCAATTCCTAATGAGAGAAAGAAACAACAAATAATAAAAAATACTTAACCCGGGTCGTCGGCATCAATATCTCCTCTGAACCAGTGTCAAAAACTTAGCTTTTCATGGGTCTCCCATGAAAATGCTTCAGCCCCAATAAATTTTCCCTAACCAAAGCCCCCCTTCGGTTCTCTTCTCACAGCCACAAGCTTTCTTCTCTCTTCTGCTCACTATTCACAATTTGACAATTTAAGTTTAAGGTCCCAAGCTACTATTCACTCTTCTCTTATCTTCTCACTTTGTTTCTGTCGCCACTCTTCTGTTTTCTAGCCACTAAGTCACAACTCTTCTCTATATCATACTAGTTGCCTCTCTCTCACTGTTCTATTGATGGGACAAATTAATTTCTTAGGTCACTCCTCACTGTTCACTCAACCCTCTAGCTTACAGCTTATGAAACGTGTGCATTTTCGCAGGACGTCAGCATGAAACACAGACTGCATTTTGGCTTGCTCCTATCTATCATCTACTGTCGTTTTGTTTCATCATTTTAATTTTCTTGTCTTTTAGTTTTCTTGTCCTTGCTCCATGAAGACAAGTAAAAAATAATCATCAGAAAACAACTCAAATGTAATGCTGTCAACTTACTTTAATTTTTTTGCTTCCAAATTATACCTAAAATCATATATGAATTAAAGTGAGTATCCTAAGCATTTTCGTATCATTAATTGATAAGTGTAAATGATTAAATGTATCAATAATTAAATACATATCACTCATGTAAACAAAATCCCAAATATGCAGAACATATTTATACTTGCAATCTTAAAGGGTTCAATACACTTTCATACCCATTTCCTCAATGGTTTGACCATTACTTCACGGGTTATTGTTAAGTCTTTTAACGAGCATCCTAGCCCCAACCTCAAGAGATAACTACCCTTTATGACTCCAACAAAGTTCAGCACAACATAATTTTTTCATACCTTCAGGTGTAAATCAAAGAGAGTAGGAAGAAGAGTAAAGGATTTTAAGATAGAAAAGATAAAATTGTTTATGTTAAAAAAGGCTTTTTATTTCATAGTAGAAATAAAATATTACAAGGGAGAAAGAAAGATTCTAGAGAGCTTGTTTCCTTACATACAGAGGAGACTTATTTATACTAAAAGTTTACACTCAGATTTCAAATCAAAATTCAAAGTTTACGTTATATCTTCTTTGGCATCCATTCTTATTTGAGTTTTATTGGTAGAGGCTTATCTGATTTTAATTGGTAGAGGATATTTCCTTATCTCTTTCTTTATCTCCTTGTTTTTTGTAAAGAATCTTCTGTTTTTTCAAAAGATAGGAGCATCTTTTCTTTACACTGTGGAAGATATCAATTATTCTGAACTGTATATGTTGACTCCAGAATCTTCAACTTTATCTTTTCTTTTTAAAGATCTTATGCCATTTGTACACGCAAGATAGATAATTTTTGTATGTTTACGAAGGTGACAAAATTGTCGTTGAGTTTCAGGATTTGATTTTATCCTTCCTCTTTCAATCATTCCTATCTTCATTTTTACAAAATTTTCTACAGTCATAAGGTCTTTCTGGTTGCAGTTATCATTAATTAGGAGAAATGTGGCCTCCAAACATAGGTTCTAAATCCTTTTTTGAATGAGGCTTTTAGGGCATAGATAATAGTTCTCATACCAATTCCTCTTCGGTAGTGGATATCTGTTCCATTGAACTTGGAAATTTCTTCTCTTAACTTCGTATCAATAGTAATAGGAAAGTGTTCAGATTTTCTTACCATGATAAAATGATAGGCATCATATCTTTCATCTTCGTAAAAATCTACTCCAGCAACTAGAATTTTCAAAATCAATATATCTTTTGGAGTTATCTTTGGGTTGCTTAAATAACAATCTCTGATTCCTTCTTGAATCCATTTAGAGAGTGAAGAAATCTCAAGAAACTTTAAATTGGTTAAATGTTGGATCGGAAAATAAAATATGAAGATTTGGCTAAAACGGTAGATCTCAAAACTTTTTTAGAAATCAAAACACTGCGGAAGCAAGATAACCAAATCAACATGCCAAGCCATACATGATATGATATATGGAAAATAATTATCATAAGAACAAGATGGAGATTATATTACCGATTCCTTTTGCTACAGCTTTAGCTCCTCACTGTGCTATCCTCTCCTTCTTTAGCCTTGCTTTTGAATCATTTCCTTTGTCAATGTATCCTCTCCTTGTTGTTGCATGCTCAACCAATCCGATCTACCACTTGTTCTTCTTGTACAAATTGGTTAACAAGATCCTTTGGTGAGAAAGGAGAAGAAATATTTAGAGGAGATTTTTCTTAGAAGAAAGAAGCCAAAGATGAGACACCTCTCATGCAAATTTCGGCTAACACATGCAAGAAAGGAGAGAGGGTCCAAAAAATGCAAGAACCCCTATCTTACACCTTTTCAATTTTGGTTATGCATGAAAAGAAAGCAGAAGTGGAGAGCATCCAATGCATCACTTCATTCTTTAATGAAACATAATGAAGCCATTAAATGAGACTCTTCTCATTTGTTTTAAGATGGCTATATGAAAAGACCAATAACTTAAAATGACATGTTAATTTCTGTTTTAGTGATGAAAGAAGGAAGATGATCCATCAAATGCATCTTTTTCATCTTTAATCAAATGAATGCTAAAAGGTTACAATACATGCCATCATTAAAAGACAACCATTAAACCATTTAATGGTAAGATCATTACTCCATTTAATAATGATAAAGCATGATAAATTTCATCTTTATTTAGCAATTCAATGCTAAATGTGCAGCTGCTCATTTAGCCCTAATAAAACCGAAATTGCACCTTCCATTTCTTTAAGAATTTTTTTAATTTAATTAATCAAATTAAACCAAAGTCTAGCCCATTTTTAAATGTTCATTTGGGCTTCTAATTAACCATTAATTAATGCAAGCCCAACATTCAATCATGGGTTTTAAAACCTCAATTTATATTTCTTACTTTACTTGATAACCTTCCTTGAAGCCAAGTGGAGAATCTTATTGGACTCAGATAATTCAAACTCCAATAAACCCATAATGAATTTAATCTCATTAGAATTAATTCTAGCTTATTAACTAAATGTCATTCCATTAAAGACAATCATTTGAACTCTTCAATTACTAAATATTATGAGAACACATATTTCAAATAAGATGTATAATTGCAAACCCTATTATGAACCCTATTATAGCCAACCGCACAACAAAGGGTAAAATTACTGTTTTGCCCTTATATTGGTTTTTCCTTCTAAATCTCCCGTTTTACTCTATATGGTGATTAACACACAAGATCTCATCTTGGTGTTAAGACTTAATGGGTAGCTAGTCCATCAAACTCCTGGCGCCAGCTTAATCACCAATCTCTATAAAACTTCTAGAAGTGATGATATCACTATAAACTCTTTATTTGGGTGAATGTTCCCTTATACATGTTTCAATTAATAATTCCAACATGTAGACACTGGATTAATACTTTGTAAAAAATCCATTTCGATCATATCAAGAATTATAATGAAACATATATGAGTTTACCGCTCATCAAGATTGTAATCTATAATAAGCAAATGCTAAAATGTATGCTTTAATATTAAAGTAACGGCCTACTTTATTCATTAAAACATACATGATTCCAAATTCATTTAATAGTGTCATTATTGGTAGTCAACGACTATCATGATATGAAACTCATCATTCCTTTGAAGTAAGCTTCTTTACTTACATGGAGATAAATCACAACACTATAGTCTAAACCATAACCAAACGACCAACTTGATTATTCAACTGTGAATCAATTAATTTATATTATAATAATATACATGTTTCCCATACATCTCTATGTATATGTATATTACTTACAGAAGAATCTCGGTACCTTATGACTAGTTTTATATGCTCATACATATAAAACCAAACTCTTTTGTTTTATTAATAACAAATATTTTCATTACAAAATGTAACTGGAAGAAAATTAAGTTATAAGTAAATACACTTGCTTTCTAAGGCACTATATTTACATAACTCCAACATTAAATAAATTACATTTATGGCACTGAAGTCATACCAATCGCAGATTACTTGAGGATGAGCTCCTACAAAAATTCAATCTAGGATATATCACAAAAAAAGTCAACATAACAAAAATCATTATTTTCTAGAGCGTATGTCTCTCATAATCTCATAATATGCCTAAACAGTAGGATGGTTTTAGGAAAAACTCTCCATCATAATATTTCTCAGTATTTGAGATTTTAAAGAAGTATCCGGTCATAAAGAAATATTATCTAGAGTAAAAGCCTTTGGCTTAGATATCTGTTAAGATATAAGAGAAGATATGGTAGACTCGAATTCCTCAGTTATCTGAACTTTGTTGAGCAATCTATAAAGTTTTTGCTCAACATAGTTAAAATAATTTATCTTAGCTTACCATATATGACGAAAAGAGAGAAGCAGTTCAGCTATCTTAAGATATATTGAGGAAAATTTAGCAATATTTAACAGATCTTTTATCTGTGCTTGACACGTATCTATATCTTCAAACATTTGATTTAATATGCCAAATCTCTCTCCTTAGGGCTAATCATCCCTTGTTAGAATATCTGCGAGAACATTATTGTTAGATTTAATTATTTTAATATTAAAGGAATATTCAACTAATAGTGTTTGTCATCTTTTACATTCAGGCTTAAAAGGAAGATTATTTTGAATGAATGTTTTTACCTAGGTATTATCAGTTCGTAATTAAAATCTTTTTGTTAATAAAAATAATAAAATTTTTGACAGCTTTTGACTACTGCCAATAACTCTTTTTTATTTATATGATATCTCTACTGAGTATATGTAAAAGTCCAAGTATACCTACAAAGAAAGCAAAGATATGCCAAACTGAAATATAATTTCTTGGATTGGAAATAGATGATAAAGGAGTTAAACTTCAATCACATATTCTTGAAAAATTTTCTCAATTTCCATATATATTACAAGATAGAAGCCTAGTTCAAAGTTTTTAGGGTGTTGAATTATAAGTGAGGCAACTAAGTCCCCTCGAAATCAGCATTTCCTTTTTATCCTTCTAATGTTACAATTTCACTGCAAGCCACTACTCAACAGTACCTCAAATGAGGTCTATAAATTTCTGCAATAACATCAATGTCACCATTTATGTGCGTAGGACTATAATCGGTTCATGTTGAAGAGGACTTAGAGAGGACTGTTCTAAGTATTGTCTGGCTACAACAATGCTTCAGAGGATTGCTGCACGAATTGCATCTTTCAAATATGTTGTTGCCTGTCAATGCAATACACAAAAATTAGAGAGAAGAAAATATAAAAGCTGAGTTCGGACATACTAACTGTTCCAGTTTTCGTTACTAGTGGCTCAAATGACAGTATTTTGCATTGATATTAAACAATAGAAGTAATGATCTAGAAGAATCCAGTGTACAATTCTTAACTAATTTGATTATGTTCTTATAGTTTAGTCTTTTTTAAATTTTCCTTTTAGCTATATTCCTTTTTGATATATTGACACCTAGGTTTGGTTTTCATTATTGGCTAGAATACTGTCTAACTATTATAGACAACTTTTGCAGGACAATACAGCAACAGATATTCTATTTTAGATTCTTCCATTTAAGAAGATTTGTCTATGAACCCATTTCATTTATTTGTTCCAGTTTCAATTAACCTTATTATAATCCTAATTTGTTAAAACATAACAGCCCTAATTCATTCTCTACGTCAGGACATCTGGATTTAAGATACATCAAAAGGAAGTAGTACGCGAAACAACAAAAAGATAAGAGGTGAAGAATATCGTCAACAACAAATTCTAAAACCATCATGATTCATGATACCTCCTATTTCATCCAATATCCAATTCTCGTCCTCTAAGGTGTCTTGAAGCTAGGAGAATTATGGGAACAACACTCAGTTAGTGATGTCAAAAGCCAAGGGAATGAAATTGTCAAGCAAGTTGCTGAATAAGATGCGATTTTGAACTCAATCTGCTTTTATTAATGACTTAGACACTGTCAAAAGCGAAATTGAATGCATCCGAACTCCTTGTACACAGAAAAAAATTCGAAGTCCTTGCATCTCACGATCCGTGTCATTGCAATTACAAAGGTAAATATTAAAGGTCTACATCTTACAGTACATCTGCAGAAGTAAAAATCAGAGTAGAAAAGCTCAACCTTTCTGGTTTAATGTTTACAACTCGCATTCCTAGTGCATATGCTTGTGCTACAGAACAAAACACAGAATTTGACACCAAACGTAAATAACGGCAATTTTGTTTGCTTAGAGAACTACAGACAAGTACACAGGTGCCCCAATTTCAGAGATATCAATAATGATGGTTTAAAATAGGAAACGTCCCAGTGTTGTTACTAAAGCTTTGGGAGACATACCTGAAGCGACGGCGACATTTCCCATAAAATTTGCAGAATATTTGACCAACAGAGGAGGTGTTTCTTGAACCTGTGATTCAGAATCTATTAGTTGTCGTCCATCTGCATATGATTCAGTCCTTGTTAATACTTTGGAGGGTTTGCTGGCACGAGTTGGCCTGAATTCATTTACCGCTTTTGGCAACTGAGATATAAAAGTTACAGCAGAATACTTGGAACAGTTTTCTACTAAAGATTCATCAATGTTCCCAAACTTAAACAGAAACTTGGAAGATCCTGATGCAGATTTTATTGTTTGCCTTTTCTGCGAAGGAGCGCTCTCGACAATCTCTTTGCTCCTGTCTTGACACGGTTGAACTTGCACAGACGAAGATAACTGTGTCCTCGGGTGTTGCTTGAAATTGGTAACAGAAAGAGCTGCATCAAGATAAGATTTCTTCAGCTCTGGACATCGTAATGCCGGCGGGGATGAGGAGGAAGACGGTTCCGATGTCGTCGAGGAGGAGGAAGAGCAGGAAATCGATATACAAGGAGAATAAAGACCATTTACTAAGTTATGATCAGTCAAATTTGTAATAGAGTATTGAGTTTTGGAGTCAAGAAGCTCCTGGAAGTTGGGTGGTGCAGATCTCCTCCCATCAAATAGTAACTCATCTAAATCAGCAAGATTAGGATAAGAAGCACATGACTCGGGTGTTATTGAAAAAGAATTTGTCGACGGAAGAGATTGCCCAGATGAACGTTTCTTGTGATCACTATGAATAGCTGTGCCGGATTCGAAGAGTAGCTTCCAGTAATCGGACTGGTCATGTGAGCGAGGAACAGGACTGAATTTGGGAGACCCGAAAGAGTATTTTCTCTCTTGAAGATGATTGGAGGATGACTCCAAGATGTTTCTAAAATATTCGTTGGGGTTGCTTGACGGAGGATGATGGTGGTGGGTTTGCCAAGAAGATCTGCTGACCGTCGGAGATGTAGGATTCGAAGCTCGATCATTTTGCTGCGGTGACTCTCTCTTCACCATTATTGCTTTCGCTGTGGATTTTTGGCTTTTGCTGATACTGTATGGCAAAATGCTGAAGTTAATTTGTTTAATTTTATAGATTATTAAATTAAAAATGCAGGAACGGAGTCGTTCTTTATTGTCAAAGTCAGAACCTAAACTAAATGAGAAGGAACGAGCCGGCAGGCTCCTCGTCCCCAGATCACGATCATGCTTGCAGGTGAAATATCTTTATTTATTTCACCTTATTGAGTAAAAATCAGGACTATTCAAAAGCTTCTTTTCTTTTCTTTTCACCCTATTACGGTCTAATTTCGTACTTTGTTTCTTTTCCTATTTACATATTAGGCGATTTGACGTTGCGGATAAGATACTGTCAAATTTGATAGAATGATTTACCTCCTATATAGTTAAAACTGAGGCAATATCATCAAATTTCAAAATCTGTTGGGTGGTATGATATGATTGAGAGTGATTGTTAGTGAGCTATCAGCCGCGAGAACCAGTGGTACTTTCTACTCTACTTGGGAGCAGCATAACGAATCACTATTTGACACTGTTACACACAATTTGATGATATTGTTCAGCTCTAATGAGAATTTTGGTTACTATGTTACTCTATTCACTTGCCAAAGCTTCATGCCACGAAATTTAGGTTTTATAAATAGTTCAAGTAAAAAATATATTTTTAATCACAGAAACTAAAATATAAGCTAGAAATTAATATTTCATAATATTTTAAAAGAACCATAATAATGTATGCTAGACATATATTACTTTTAGTACTATTTTTATAGAATATTGCTTGCATTTTAGATAGATTTCAAAGGATTTAATGCATAATTTGAGATGTATTGTCATTTTTGGTCTTATTTCTACCTAAATGGGAAAAGAAGAAAAATTAGAGAAGAATTGAAGCAATTTTTTAAGAATTAAAGAACAATCTTAGAACACGGAACTTACACGCCACCATGTTAACGATCGTATTTAAAGGTGGTCGCTTATGTTTCTCCTATGCACCTATACACCCCCATGTTGCCCCTTTGATGATGAACGCATTTTTCTATATGCTTCTATGTAGTTCCCACGTTGGTGATGATCTTTTTCAAAGAATTTCCTAGAGAACACGACCAACTATATAGACCTATGTTTGGAGTCATCTAGCTCATTAAAGTTAGACTTTCAAGTTTTAAAGAAAAAGAGAGACAAAAAAGATAGAGTTCTTTTGGCCTAGAAACATTACAAAGTCATTTTAATGTTGCTCAATATTGGTTTTGATCATGGCAACATCATTCTCTAAGGATAGATCAAGATTTTAACAAAAATTCTTTGGAAGATTCAAGAACAATAATTTCTTTATTTTTTTGTGTTGATATTCTTTGTTTGATTATGAACTAAATTAGAATATAGATTTAGGTAAAAACAAACCTAGGATATAATATAATTTTATTGATAATGGATTTAGCAAAATACTTAGTTTTCTTGTAATTTATCCATATTTTTATATTGATTTAATTAAGGGGTGAAAGTGAAAGATTCAACTATACTTGATTCATATATAAAGATTAAAGAGATGAGATGTTTCTTTAGGTCACAAAATGAATATAAAGAGTTAAGTGTGAGCTATACAAGAGAAAGTTATCAGATCATTCTAGGTTAGGGTAAGATCTATCAATAAAATTCGTAGAATAAATTAAAGAACTTTTAGCTTTTTTAGATTCAAAATGGATTTCAATTGATTAACATATAAATAGAAGTTTTATGTCTTGAGAGAGAATATGGCCTAGGTTAGAAACTCTTATTGGTCTAAGAAGCTAAAGTAATTCACTAAACTAAATCTAATTAATTCATTGACTGATACATTCGTGATCATTTCTCTGTTTAGTGTTTAGACTTGTTATCTATTTTATTTTCTTATTTAATTACTTCTAATCATTAGTATAACTTGTTAGGTTTGTAAATAGTAGGTAGTTAATAAACAACCCTCGTGGGATTTTCTCGTACTCGTCTGCGCTAACTACAGTTATGTTATAAATTTATAGTAGCAAAAATATTGAAAAATTTTGGTATTATTGTTAGGGATTAGCATTAAATATTTGTATATTTGCAATCTGACTAGACCAGACTTTTATTTTTTGTTTTGTTTCAATTTTATTGTTTATTTACTAAATTTTATTTATTCTTTTTCCTTTGCAGATTTCTTCTTATATGCATAATTCCAATAATCATGGGAATCTTGTTAAGCCAGACCTTAAGATTAGATGAACACTATATATAAGAAAAAGACTTTAAAGGAGAATAAAAGTTATGGAAGCAAAGATGGTTATAGAAAATATGAGTTCATTGAAGGATTTTGCTGTACCAAATGCCAAAGGCATCATATATAGGTTGGGGTCTTCAGAT
>JAOQMS010000180.1:26384376-26395931 GCA_027563885.1 Erythroxylum longipes | reverse complement strand
CATAATTGGTATTTAATTAGAATTATTTGTAATTCTAATTAAAGTTTAATTGAAATTAGAATTTAATTTCAATTAAACTACTAAACTATCCAAAGCTTTTTATAAATAGGCTTAAGCTCTATGTAGCTAGTACTTCATGCTTAACCCTCTCTGTAAGAGTTACAGAATTCTCTCAACTTGTTTTGTGAATACCGTTAGAGGCCGAACACTTGTGCGGCTACGGTGGTTGAGACGGATCAGTTTTGGGAACGATTCGAAGGATACAACAAGATTAAGATCAAGCTTTGAAATATGGTATGAATTATGTTTCCGCTTTATTATAATTTGTGTTAATCATTTTATAGAATTAAAAAGATCTTGATTTTTGAAAAATCAAAGATTGCGAAAAAGTACTTTTGTAATTATTCCACTACGGTCGAGATCAAATTTCGACCTAATTTTCCAACAGGAAGATCATCTCCAATCCTAGTTTTTGACATCCCAATAAGAAGGTGACCAATTGTCTGAGAAACATTACGAGAAGGACTTGTAGGAGTATTAAAGTATAGAATAACAAGAACAAAAAAATTATAAGTGCATTAAGTAAAAATTAACTTGATTGCATAAAACTTACAATTTCAACCACAACATGAATAGCATAATTACGATATTATTTTAAGAATGTTTGGGAAGAGAAAAAGAAATAAAGTGAATAATAATAACAATTTTTTTTTTCAAATATTCAAAGTCATGGGAACATAAACCCATACATTTGCAGCTTTGTGAAGAGTCAAAGTAATATAAACAAAGATTAAAATATTATGCTTTACCCCTAATTATATAGATGTAATACCATTTAACCCTTAATAGTAAATAAAGATTAAAACATAAAGCTAAAATTATAAAAGAATTAGGAATCTATGGAATTATACTCATAGGCCAAAAAGATTCCTATCAACTTGTAAACACACTTTTTTTTGGTTATTATCGTCATCATCCAGTCTGAAATTCTGCAATGAAACGAGATCTGAAGAGGTCCTGTAGTACGCAGCCTTACTGCTACACAGTAGAGAGGCTGTTTCTGGTAGACCCATATGCAAATGAGACAATATACAAATAATGTCGGTTACAGAAAAATCAACATAAAATAAATGAAAAATACTTGAAGGGGATCAGGCTGCGCGAGTTAAAAAGGCTATCAAATCTAATCCCTCCTTTTCTCGTAGTAGGTAAAATAGCCAGCCTCAGAACTCCTATCGAAGTAGTGTCCCTCTACACTTGTTTTGTAAACTGAACAACCTTCCCAGTAGTGTAATTTCTAGAAACTACTTTACTGCTTTTGAATATCATCAGAGGATTCATCGGAAGAGGTAAAAGACAGAGTTGGGCGGTTCTTGGAGAAGAGATCTAAATTCTCGTCGGTGTCCCTGTAACGGCGGTCAGGATAGGACATACTGTTCCTGCCTCCAATCGGAGATTCTTTGAGATTGGTGCTTCTGTTGTTCATAATGTACCAATATCTTCTTTGTTATAAAATTCAAAATTTAGAAATAGCCTACATATGATAACATCACATATACACAGGATCAATAAAAAGAGAAATGAGAAAGAAGGTAAAGAAAAAAAGTTGAATGAGAGAACAATTGGATACGGTGAAAATTGTTAAGAGGGCGAGCTTTCAAACTATTCGAGAAATAAGAAAAGAAAGAATTTTGTGAAAACGACTTGTCTTTTTTTATGCTTTTTATATTTAATTTTTTTCTCGTACGATTGGAAGTCAAACCATTACGAGGAAAAAAGAAGATAATTAGTATGTAAAAGCTTTGTTTTACGTTCTTCAAAGCTTTTCGTGTCGAACATTGTTGGCGTACAAGAGGAATCTGAATCTGAAGAAAAAGAAGAAGGATTGGATTGGCAGCAGACTAAATGGTGAAGAAGGAGTTGGAAGATCATCTGCAATCCCTGTCTTTGACATCCCAACGACCTTTAACCAACACTCCTTTTGGTTTCAACAGCAACAACGTGCAGTCTAAATCCCCAAATATCTTTCAAAATATCCTTGATTTCGCTAACAATCCGTCTACGCAGCCTCACCCTCATTCTCAAAGTGACAAGAAACGCTCGTTTGGGCGCCCAAATATTTTTGTTCAAATCTTAGATCTCGGCAACAGGGTTTCATCCTTGTCTTCTCATTCATACACTCCAGTAGAAAGTCAACCTCCCGTAAAACTGTCTCTTGATACTTCTCTGTCACAAGAACCTAGAAGGAAACCTGTTCCTTTACCATTCTCTAAAGCCAGAATCTCTAAAACCTCTGATCCTTTACCAGAAGCTTGTGCCGAAGAAAATACTTCAAATACAAACCCATTAGCGTCTTTGTCACTATTGGCGCCCTCGCCCACAACTATACTTCCCACGGCAACTTCTGATCATGATAGCTTAAATGGCTCAGGAGCGCCCCTTCTACAACAGTTATTTTCTTCTGCACCTGCTGATGATTCAAAGTCTGACTTGCTTGGAAAAGAAGTACTTGCCCTTTTATGCAAAGAGATGGTTAAGATTATGGCCAGTGCTCCTCCGATTCACGGTAAGTGTACGAGATTAGGATATCAATTTTTAACATGCACGTAAAGTATAAATTTTGCCGATGACCTTCAAGGTCTGTGCAGATTGCTAGATCTGTTTTCAAACATCGTGTTCTTTTTGTCGAACTTTGGTAGGAAGTAGAAAGTGAGCAACTTTTTTGAATTTTAATAGACAATTTAGACTTTTTATTTATGTCAGTTTTCATATGGAGCCCTCATTTTCGAACTTCGGTGAAACGGAGGTCTATTTACTACAACCAAGAACTTATCTTCAGTCAACTGGGTTTTTTTCTCTAAATTCTCAAATGGTCTCCGGAGAGGTGGTATTGATTGCTCAGAACCTCATTCTTCGTTTTATGGAGTAAAATTAATTGATTATATCGTTCAAGTCAGCTCACATTTAAAACCTTGTAAAGCTCTGAGCACCAATCAATTTTATGACAATGATATTGCATCTGCTTCGGTTGAAGGGATCAGGCTCGGATTTCAAGTTTGAACATTGCTCAATGCAGTTCCCTAATCGAGATGTCTAATCTTGCTGTACTTGTATGTTTGAGGTTGCTTTTATACGAATGCTTATTTCACTTGCAAAATCAATCTATGCTGACGTTGAAACATTGATATGAGCATGTTGTGGACATAAATGGAAAAAAAAAAAGGATCAGCCCTCGGTAAGATCTCAAAAGTCAATAATGGAACGCGCGTTTATGTGCAATAATCTTATCTACATCTTTTTTATAGATTGCGGAATTTAATTAATGGTTTATTATTGAACATCCTGGTAGTAGTATACTTTTCAGATAATGTACATCAGCACATATCAATGGTTTTTTCACTGAAGTAATCCTGTCAGGCTTAGTCTAACTCCTAATTGTCGATGGCAGACATCAGGTTTGATAGGTGTAGCTCCTGCAATAGTCCTATCAGAGGTTGCTGTAGAGAAACTATGCTTTCTTGTCTTTTGAGGTCGTCTTCTCTCTGAAATGTTGTCACAATTGTGCATTCTGTGCATCTCCCTGATCGAATTTACTGTCAATGCTCTGCTCTTTGTATTGCTACATTGGCGCAAGATCAAGAAAAACAGCAATGAGGTCGTCATAAAAGCATAAAGGGCAGGAAGACGAGCAATGTCGCTTTGACAGAAGCAATATTTCCATGTATTTTTTTTGCAACAGGAGGATTAGCCAGTCGCAGGAGTGTGGACTTCCATTCTGTCCTTGGTGATAAGCTTTTGGTGTGCACATTGGTTTCTGTTGTTTCTTCCATATTCAATAGATTTTAGAATTAATCTCAAATCTACCAGAGTTGTTTTACATATGGCTCAGACCTGCAATAAAATTCATGCTTAGCAGTTAATAGCTTTTTACAAAAGAAAAGTTGTGGTTGGAATAGGCCAGTTATTGCATATAATATTATAAACGGGAAAAAATGGAGAATAGGAGAAATAAATGGATATTGTTAGCAAATCGTACTGTGGACGATCAGCTACTTGGAATGAGTAGACTTAGTGAGCAAATGCATTGCTTTAATATCTGGCAACTTTTGAGCTCCTTACTGTCGGCCTCTTCAATTGCTTAACCTTTAGAATCACAATATGTATATATATATATACATACACATATATATACATATATCACCAAGGTTCCCGATATAAGTCCTTTATGGACAGGAGACCAATTGATTAACTTGAACCTGTAACCTAATAAACTAATTTTAAAAAAATAATTATTTTGGAAAGAATTAAGTCTATTTCTAGCACCTTTACCTCTACCTCTAAATCTAATAGTGATAAAACAATTATTAGTAATAGCAAAAGAGTAATTAAAAATTTATTGATAATTAGAAAATTTTTAAATAAAAAATAAAATTTTGTGGTCGTCAAAGTTTAAATTCTTCCTAAAAATAGATTACATAATTAAAGAAAGAGAAAGAGATATCAAAACCTTTTGAAATTACATATTTATTATTACAAAATTTCATAAATAAAAATAAAAATATTTAATTATATTCATATTGGATTAGTATAGATAAAAATAAAACCATAAGCTAGCCAAAGAAAGATTAAATACTTTAATATTAATAATATTAGAAGATGTTAGTTTCTATGATTTTCAAGACTCTCTTTTAAGCTGAGCGCAATCTAGTCTTTGTAACGATCCTAGTTGCTTTGCAGGCTATCAAGACCTAACAATATCTCTTATAAACAAAAACATTTTAGATGCCATAGTATTCAAATAAAAGCTCACTGACGAATATACGATCGATTCCTTTAATACCAATTTATAAAATAATGAGCACAACTTTCTTTTCTAATGTCTTGATATAATGCCAAAAGGTTGAGACCTTATTTTTACATACCGTCTTAACGAAGTCCAAAACAAATAAATGGATAGATATAAGTCTTCCCAATGAATTGATTTTTGAAGGAGTAACAGAACCTGTTCCACTTGTACCTTTGAGTCCAAATACACAAATAAAAGAAATAAAATAATTTAAAGATCACAAAGTAAAACTTTCTTTCAATAAGAAATCAACAAGCTCTGTATTTGATAACAATGCCTCTAAATATATTATTGATTTATAATCTATCACATATATTCCTAATAAAAATCTATTAAGTTACTTGACTTACTTATAGTCCAAACTCTAGCCTACATGGAGTAAATTATAACAAAAGTATTCCAGAACCTATTTATAAAAATACTCAAGATAGTGAACTCAAATCACCTCCAACTTCTCTGCTACGCTCCACCTTCTCTACTATGCTCTTATGGAACCAAAAATATAAACAACGAACAATATGTATTAGCAAAAGATTATGAATTAAATAAAAAATATTTATATAAAGATCTCTACTCTTTTTTTTTTTTGAAAAAATAGTTGTATTGATTACTAAATAGAAAATTAGTTTTTGCATAAAATACAAGCATAACAACCGAGAGCTAAGTTCCTAGAGAACTTCTAATCCAACAGGCTTTACAACAAGAGGGTAATAAACCTTAGATGACCTCTTTATCATTGAGTTCTAAGAATCATAGATTGTCGAGAATGAAACTATGTTCCTTCATTCCAGTAAGTATTGCATTAAAAAGGAATTCATTTATCTCCCTTTGTTCTGAAACGTAAAATTATTCCTTTCCTTGCAAATTTCATACACTAATGTTCAAAAGTAGAGCTCATGCTTGCATCTCCATCTACTTTACATAATCCATTCCATCATTCCTTGCCAAGTAGAATTAAATTCATTTCCATAAATAGTTAGAATATTAACATTGAAAAAATATATGGTCAAGTGTTTCAGAGGAATTAGAGCAAAGATAACATTTGTCACAAATATTTTATCTAAACATTCTGGCCTTAGTAAAGAGTTTACCATGGATAACCATCAAAAGGATGAAACACATTATTGAGATAACTTATGGGAACCATACCAAAAGAAACTAAGGGACTCTAGGATTCCTAAACCTTAGTGTATCTCTATAAGACATGTTTGAAAAGTTCCCAGAAGAATTATTAACCTAAATAGATACGGTTATCAAAACCTGAGCTTCTTAAGAATCCCTATACCAATCTTATTTAACTATCCTTTATTTGCTAATTAAGGTTAAAAATGTTCTTAGAAATAATTTTCTTTATAGTTGCATCAACAAAAACAATTACCCTTAAGTAGGAAAAGAAGTTATAGTCCATTAAAGGACCTAAGGAGCTCCAACTATCAAACCAAAAGTTAACTTTAAAGTCATCCCCTAATATGGTTCTAAACCATGTTCTGACTTGATTCTTAAGCTTAAAAATACGTCGCTTGTCAACAATAATTTCTTATTTATAAGAATTCTCTAAATTCACTTTATCATAAGTTAGTGTCATATTATTGAGTGTCAAAGGGATATCCACAATAGCACCTTATTTCTTTGGAAGACATACAATTTTTCAAGAAACTTTAGCTATATAATGAGTATTATATGTATCAGTCCAGAGGAAATTCCTTATAATTTCCTTAATAGTCTTGATTAGAGAGGAAGGAAGAGCAATATGAGTAGCCAAATGAATATAAAGAGATAACTCTCACCATAAAGGAAAGAGATCTTTTACACTAGTTATCAATCCTTTGCTTAATTATATGATTAAGGGAAAGAATTTAGAGTATATAGGTCTTTTATAAGAAATAGGAATCCTCAAATAGGTTGAAGAAAATTGTTTTTCTTTAAGATTAGTGATGGATGAAAATGAACCTAACAAATGAGTTGTAAAAGATGAGATAAAGAAATAACTTTGCTCCTTATTCGCGAGAAAACCAAACATGCTTTTGAAAATCTTAATGGAATTCATCATAACGTTTATAGAGTGAGAATCCATATCTGAGAAGAGAAGTAGATCATTAATAAATGATAGACTATACCTTAGTCTCTTACATTCTTATTGAATTTCATGCAATGTTTAATGTGCCTTAGAAAAACTTCCATACTAAGAGCAAACATATAAGGAAAAAAGGGGTCTTTTTTCCTTGTTTCCTTAGCCCTTTCAAATATACCAGTTTGGATTCCATTCAAAATACTATAGGAAACATTTGTGAGACATTAATCTGTCCAACCTATGTAATTTTTATGGAATCCAAACATGAATGATTAAGTCGTGATTTATAATATGAAAGGTATTTTTAAAGTTCGCTTTGATTGTGCAGCATTGATGAGAACTCTTCCTTTTATAATTCTTAAATAATTCCTCAAAAAGAAGCATATTATCCTTATTGTCTCACTTTCTATGTTTGTTGCTTGTGTACCATTAATAAGTAATGTGTCAATCTAAATGCAAGTAGTTTGGAGATGACCTTAGATATGAAGTTGTAAAAGGAAACTAGTCTAAAATCCCCAAAGTAATAGGAATAGGAATCTTTGGAATAAGATAAATAAATTCCATTAACAAGTTCCCTTTATTGAAGAAACTTAAATACCTCTATGACCGGATCCTTGATCAAATGCCATGATTTTTAAATAACAATTCATTAATACCATCTGGCCCTAGAGACTTACTAGGTTTGAGGCTAAGCAATGCTTTCTCCATATCCACATAAGTGAAAGGTGATTAAAGAGTATCATATTCATCTTAAATTTTATCCCAAATGAAGGAGTTAATTAGTAACTTGTTAGAAGAAGAGTTATCCTTAGTGTCAGATATTTTATTGAATTGTTTGAAATGAAGCCTTAACGAAGTCATCCTGAGTAAAATTAATTAAACCATCCTTTACTTGTAAGGAAATAATTCTATTTTGCTTCCTTCTAGCTTATAAAGATTTATGAAAAAATGAGGTATTTCTATCTCCCTCAATAAGCCATTGAACCCTTGACCTTTTCTAAAATATTGATTAATGAACTTACATAGCATCTATCTATGCATGCATAGCTTCCTTCTCCTCTTTTTAAAGTTTTTAGTTCGTAAGGTCAAAATATGGTTAAAGTTGGACTCTATTGAGTATATCTCTGATGTCTATCACCATTGGCATGATTGCTACTATATTTAGAAAGATTGAGAGCTTTGAGTGCTTATTTTATGCATCTAAGCTTTCCATTCCAAACATATGATGGGGATCCATAAATATTCACAATTAGACACTTTCATATGGCTTCTTCAAACCATGCATCAAAAGTGAAAAATTATATTAAATCTAAATTGAAAACGAAACCTCATTCTATAATCCAATTTACTTATAAAAATTGGAGAATGATCTAATAAGTAAGGATCATAAAAACAACCTTATGATCTTAAAATATGGAGAACCATATTGAATTCCTCAATGCTCTATCTACCTTCTTTCTTAAGAACTAGTTCTGTTGCTATTTATTGCTCCAAGTTTAGAAATCACCTTCAAATTTGAAATCAACTAGCTTAATGTTTACGGTGAATTTAACCAAATCATTTAAAAAGTTCTTTAAATAAACATTGTCTTAACTTTATGAGGATTAAGAATACTATTGAAATCATTCTCTACTAATAATGGAGCCTGAATACTGGAATTTGTTGTAATGTATTCCATAGTACAATTATTTGAAAGGAAAAAAATAGAAGTATAAATGAAAGACACATGAATGATAGCTTTGGAATGCATAAGAGCCAATTAAAAAGAAAGCATTTGATCAATAATGATAGTGTTTAGAACCTTCAACCTCTTATAACCGTAGGCTATTACTATTCTACTGTAATAAAGAACTCTACTCTTTGTACAATAAAGATGAAAGAATATGGATCTTTTACTTACTTCTTAAAAGAAAATAAATTAAAGAAGATTACTATAATGTTGTCCAAAATTATAATATACAAATTATCTTATTTAATTGGTGTGAAGTATATGCCTAAAAAAACATAATATATCCTTTAAAATTTTTTTGACATAATAATTGAATAAAAACTTGAGAAACTACCTCAAGCGAAAAGATATAATAAAAAATCCCTATGCTTTATGAAATTAAAATTCTCTATAAAAAATGATATAGTTTCTTAATTCAAAATTAAATATGAAAATAATATTATAAACCCAAAAGATATTAAAGGATTATATGTCAAAATAACAATACTAATTACTAATTTTATGTTATAAGGAGATAACCTTTCAATAATATAAGAAAACTAAGAAAATCCTACAGTGATGACAAAAAGGACTTTGTTAATTGCTAAAATTAAAAGGGAGTTGAGAAAGTTCATCTACCTTCTATATTGTTCAATTACCATCTTGGCCTTATTAATTTCAACTCAAAATTTTTTTATGGTAATATATCATTGACAGAATCCTCTTCTCCTTCCCCACTTAGAGGCTTACCTTATAAGGAACTTCTCTCTACACCTAGAAATTTAGGTGATAATTTAGTATTACTATTAAAGGGTCTACTAGAAACTCATGTAAAGGCACCATATATGTTAGAAGAAAATTTCTCTACTCTTCCTAATTAGATAGTAAAGGTCTTTAGTATGCACACTACCAATGAAATAAACCTTAAGAACCTCTCTTTGACAAAAGGAATGACATGTTAACCCATACAGGTAGTTGAGATTCTAACTTCAATATCTAAATGGATTAAGCTTATAGCTCCGAATAACATTAGGTTAAGCTCACTTACTTGAAATTCTCTTAGTAGATGATATCCTTACCCTACCCCCTATTTCTCCCTCAATTGAGGTCCTTTAGGCTGGAGCTAACTTTTGGTTGTCCTCTCTAATAGTTTTCTTCTTGGAATAGAGACCTTCTTTGCCTCAAGTCCAATACTTTCCCTCTACAAAATTAAGCAAGCAAAGTTTGAAGAAAATAATGCTTATAGAGAATGAGGCATTTACCTTTAAGTTCTTAGGAGACATAATTTTGATCTATATTATAGACCAGTCTCTATGGCATATTAAAGGATAGCTTATGTTCCTATGATAGTGGAGATCATGTATGGAACTAGCTAGCCAAAGATAAAATAAAAGTTATACCTACGTTGATTAACTTATATTTTGTTCCTATCGTGTATAGAATATTGAAGGATTAAGCTACCTTAAAAGTTTACTAGATAAACACCTCTATTTTAGACAATCAAACTGCTAAATTGGATAATATGGTATATGCATGTATGTTCATTAAATAAAATGGTATGAAAATTTTCGAAAAGCTTTATTAGTAATGAAGTTAAATGATGTTAGGGAGTTGAATAAGTTTGAAGTGCACTTATCTTGTATCTAGAAACCATCATTTCAAACAAAATGTTAGAAACCTCAAATTAGATTATTTGTGATAGCTCTTTACTAAAAGTTAATAGGCTATAGGGAGAACAAGCTAATAAGTAGAGAATAAGTAATTTCTCGTAGTCACTCATAAGAAAACTTGGATGTCTAGCCTCCTAAATTAAAGCTTTATAAACTAATGAGTCTACAACCTTTGTATAAATGAACTTGGAAAACCTCTTCCTAAAGACAGAACACTCCCATAACCATTAGAAAAAATAAAGGGTTGATGAGCAACAGAATAAAAAAAGTTAATTATTAGTCCAAGCATATCCAAAATAATGATAAAAAAGGGGATTATTTAGATATTATGTTTACACTAGGAGAAGGGCTAAAAAGCCAAAATTTGAGGTCCTTCTTAGCTAATTTCTTTCTTTTTTTTGGAATGTTAGAGGGCTAAATAGCTCTATAAAATAATAAATATTTAAAGATGTGATCCTAGAAAGGAAGCCTGTATTTCTAAGACTTTTGGAAACTAGAATAAAAGATGGCAAGCTTAAGGAAATTTTGAATTTTTTCGGTTTTAAATGGTTTTTTCTAAAGCCATTCCCACCACTTTAAACGGAAGAAGCTTGGATTTATGATTATTCTTTTAAGTTAATTTCTTAGATTATGTAGGTCAATAATTCCATATTAAATGCTACTTTGAATGGTCTAATTACCTGGATTTCAAAGATATAAATTATAAGATAAAATTTAACTTATTTAAGTAGGAATTCAAAGCTTTGGCTATTAAATGGAGATCTGAATTTTTTTCTCCATTCCAATGAAGTTAAAAGGGTAAAGTTTAATTTCAAAAATATTATAAAATGAACTTTATCAAGTGACTGATCTATTAGGGGTTTTGGATTTTAACTATGTGGGGCAGTTACTCACATGGTCCAATAACCAGCAAGGGGATTGGCTTATTAGAGAACAATGGATATAGTGATGGTTAATGACTTCTAGATAAGGCACTTTTCTAGGCTATTCTGCTTCCTTTGTCCCTCACTTTGCCTTGGATAATTCAATAATAAAGGTATTGAATCTTGCTTTTTCTTTGACACAGTCTCTTTAAATTCTTTAATTTCCTAGCATTTATAGAAGGGTTTAAAGAAGTGGCTAAGGCTGGTATGGAGCTAAGAATAGTAAGATGTAAAGCTTTTAATATCATGAGGAAGCTTAAGGAAATTAAGGAAGGAATAAAAGCATTTCAGCATAAAGTCTACTTAAACATTGCAGCTAATCTCTAGGCAATTAGGA
>JAOQMS010000180.1:26371711-26384276 GCA_027563885.1 Erythroxylum longipes | reverse complement strand
CCAATGCAATTTTTCATTCACACAAAGCAAATTTTTCATAAAACACATTTATTCACACTAATACCGGGAATTGTCATGAATGCATATACAATCATTTACATGTGCAAAAATTCACTATTCACTATTCACTATTCACTATTCATGTGCATATATGAATGCATGAATATAGCAATGTAATGTTAAACACTCCTAACCCGTTCCAAATTACCATATTACCCTTCCCATAGGTAAGGGGATGTTACATGTTGGGACCCTACCCCTTGTGAGACACGTGGCCGACGTCCTAAGTGACATCTGGACGCGCATCCCACAACGGTGGAGTGCCCTCACCAGGACAATCCTCAAATTGGAACTTCATCTTGACCTCTTCTTAACATCTTGTCCCATGATTTGCACTTATCGTCTAAGTCCTTAATTATTTCTTGATCCTTAATAGCCACTTCTCATTGAAAAACCCTTAATTAATGGTTTCTGTGATTAACTCCAACCAATTGACTGATTGATCACACTGGCTTAACTTCTTCTTTGTATCGTCTGTGTTTGGTTTGGCTATCATCTGAGTTTGCTTATGGTCTGCATTTCCTTTTGTCTGTCTTTGACTTTTATCGTCTGGGTTTGACCTCCTATTGTCTGTGTTCTATCTTCTGTGGTTGACTTTTGTCGTCTGTCTTTCTATCGTCTGACTTTCTATCGTCTGCCTTATGACGTGTAACACCCCATTCCCAACTGACATATGCACATGTGTCCATCAGATACACGTGTACATGCCTGTCAGAAATGACATGTTAACTATCTCACCTTCACTATACATAACATGGCATTATACACTACATCATCAATCACATATTTTAAAAACCCAAATTGTTATCACATTATATCATACCATGATTTACATTGTTTCATATAGCTCAATATCATCCATGTTTATACAACATTATCCTATGAACATAAACAACTTAGTACACACTACATACTATAAACTCAAAAGAAACAACTAAGTCCTCAATCCCAGTTGACCGACCTTTGCACCAAATCTGACTGTAACAACTGCACAAAATATGCTTCTACAAAATCTTAGAAGCTAGGTTGTCTCACTCTCGAACCTGGAAAGCAATAGTACAATTTTGATGAGTTTTGCGAACTCAGTAGAGTAACCATCCTCGATAGTTCACTCTTGTTATAAAACAAGATCAATCATAAGAGTTAATCACACAGTTCAAGCCACTTGACAAGTATCAAATATTATCACTGATAAATCATTTCTTAGTTAAACAGTTAAATCATATAATGACATTCACACAGCTTTGCAAATCATTCAATGAAATCAATTTATATACGGATGCGATATGTATGAGACTCACATTCATTTTTATATTGTTGTGACTGTGTGCTTTTACAGTATCCCAAATTATCGGGCTCAGTCAGTCAGTCTGTGATTCCATAATCACAATGAGCCATAGGCTCGAACCACATATGCGGGAGCTTAAAGCTCTTATCAGTAACAGTATCAGTAGCAACACCAGTCACAACTCGTTAATATTACATGTATCGGAATGAAGTGCATGCCATAGTTTAGTTATCAAATTCAATCACTCTCATTAGTATGTAATATAACAGTATATCAGTCACAGTATCAGTTATAGTAACAATCACAGTAGCAGTGGTCATCGTACTAGGTCCAGCATTCAACTCTTCAGTTGAGAATCAGAAAATCATTTAGGCAGATGCATTCACATTCAATCAGCACTTCCAATATCATTTTCATGCATCAAAACGCCTCGGACAAATATTGTCTGGTATCCAGTACACAATCAACACAATTAAGTACAATTCAATAAGATCGCAATACAGTTCAATAAAGTACAAAACAATATAGTGAGACCATCTTAGGTTACACACTGTATGCTCCAAACATCTATTGCCTTGATGTACTGGCAATGTCTGGATGCTATCGTTCAATGCGTTCCTCTATACAGACAATACATTCACATATCACAATATTGTACAATTTTATACTCATTTATGCACATTTATGTATACTGAATATGTACAATGCATGTTCATGACAATTCTGGGTATATTATTGTAATTTTCATCATTAAATCAATTAGATATCAAAGCCCTCATTAATTACATTTGGTACTTGCAATTTGGATCTAAATAAAACAATGTGAAATCAATATCATAACCTAATTGACTGCTTCAGATTTTCTACCCATATGATTTCGGGTCAACTTTGCATAATTAATATGATAGGGTAAATAACAAAATTAGGCAAAACTTCCTTCTGAAAAGTTGTGCTACAGTGTGTCTTAAGTTTCTAATGACTCCAAGATCATCCAATTTGATTCATTATTCAATGAGTTATGCACAAAATGCCACAGACTGTGCACATTTGAACTTTTGGCTAATATATGATCATACCCTGTGATGGTTCAACTCATATCTTTCAGCCCAGATACCCAAAAATTACAAAATTTATACCAATTTAAATCTAAGAGAATAATATACAACTTTGGTGAAGACATATTAACCTAATTCGGCTCATATCAATACATTTTATTCAATAACCATAGAACAAGATTTCTGTCCCTGATAGTGCTACAGCCTAAGCTGAGACTCAATTACGTGCCAATTTTGAAAATTATAGAGACAGAATTAAAATTCGACTTCTTCACAAAAGTTGTATACATATGTCTATAGTTTAATATTAATCAAAAATAAACTCATTCAGATATCTACAACTCAATTTATAATTATAAAACCGAAACATGTTCATGAAAATACTCCAGTTCTTAACATTCCAGCAGACTTCCACACTTTCATTATATCAATCACTTTCAAACCAATTCAGATAGCTCTAAATTTTTATGGAGATAAATAAAAATGTCTTAGTATTCTATTGGTTTAAGTTTCAAGTCATTTGGAGTTCGTATGAGAAAGTTATAGTCAAAAGACTGAGAGCTGTTTCAATGAAATACTCTAATTCCTAATTTATACATACAACCACCACCTTTTCTCTCTCTAAGACTCAACCTTCATCTTCACCGAACTGCACTTCTTTTCTTCTTCTTTAATCCATTATTTCTGTACACCATCTCTAGCTTACATTCTCTGTATCTCTACTCCCTTTCCTAGTCAACTCACTCTAAAAACAACTTAAAATTCAAGATTAAATTCAACTATCAAAGACAATACTCATTTACGGACATCACCATTCTACTCTTTCTCACTGCTGTAGCTTTTCTCTTACAGCTGCAACTTCTTTCCTTCTTTCTTAACCATTATCAAGCAATCATTTACGCTACCATAAAACTTCGAACATGACTTACTTGATTCAATGAAATTGTAGCTTAAAAATTCCAGATCCTCATCCTCTCAAGCAAACAAACATCAAGTCATCTTATGCTCATCTTCAGCTAGCGATTTAGTAGTGGAAGAGTTAGAAACCAAGTATACAGACATGCATAATAGGTAGTTTCGGTGATGGATGAAAAGAACAAAGAAGAGCTTTAGTTGTTGTTTTCGGTGGTGAAGGAGAAATGAGAGTTGCATACGTTTTCTCTCCAAACCAGCTGAGTATGTGGATGGCTAGCTCACTGACACATGGCACCCATGCATGTGGGCTATGTGTCAACCTCCCATTTGCCCCTTCTTTTGTCTAAAATACCCTAAATTTTTGGAAATTTCTTAAAATTCACCAAAAATTCTGAAATAATACTAATCGTCTCCAAATAAAATTTCAATGCAAATAAGTCACAATTCACATTTTTAATTGTATTTTTTATTTTTATTATTATTATTATTTTAACAATCAATTTTACCCGGAAAAAGTCAATGAATGCATGTACAATTTTTTTTAATGCATCAAAATAAATATTCACATATGTGTGAACATACAATAATGCATGAGCATGAATTATGCTTCCTAATTTCTCATTAATCTCTAATAAACACCATTTTAATCTTAGGTCAAGTAACGGGATGTTACAATTCTCCCCTCCTAACAAAAATTTCGTCCTCGAAATTCTTACCTGATGATTCAAATAGGTGGGGATACTGTCGCCTCATATGATCCTCGGTTTCCCATGTTGCTTCCTCAGTTGAATGATTTCTCCAACGAACTTTCACTAATGGAATCACTCTGTTTCTCATTTGTTTTGTCTTAGAACCCACTATCTTGATCGGCTCCTCAATATAACTCAAGTTGCTATCAATCTCAATATTTTGAGCTGGTAATACATGTGTTGGATCAGATCTATATCTTCTTAACATGCTCATATGAAACACATTATGCAATTGAGACATTTCGTTAGGTAAAGCTAACCTGTATGCTAAAGGTCCAATCCTCTCAAGGATCTCATAAGGACCAATGTATTTCGGGCTCAACTTGCCCTTTTTACCAAATCTCAGTACACCACGCTAAGGCGACACTTTCAGAAACACTTTATCTCCAACATTATATTCCATATCTGTTCTATGCTGATCCACATAGCTTTTCTGTCTATCCTGAGCCCTTTTATTCGACTTCTGATCAATTTCACCTTCTCTATAGTATCCTGTATCAATTTTGGACCCTCAATCATTCTCAAACCATCCTCATCCCAGTATAGAGGTGATCCACATTTTCTGCCATACAACGCCACATACGGTGCCATTCCTATGCTGCTATGATAATGATTGTTATAAGCAAACTCAATCAATGCTATGTACTGATCCCAAGCTCCCTAAAACTCCAATACACATGCTCTGAGCATATCTTCAACAGTTTTGATAGTTCTCTCACTCTATCTGCTATACTAAAATTCAACTGTGTACCCATAGCTAACTGTAAGCTCTTCCAGAATCTTGAAGTAAATCTGGGGTCCCTGTCTGATACAATAGACACTGGAACCCCATGCAGTCTAACAATCTCAGTTACATATCTCCGAGCCAACTGTTCTAATATATTGTTCTCCCCTACTGGTATAAAATGGGCTGACTTAGTTAATCGGTCCACCATAACCCATATTGCATCATTCTGCCTCAGAGTCTTAGGCAATCCCATTATAAAATCCATAGTAATTCGTTCCCATTTCCACTCTGGAATAGGCAACGAATGCAGTTTTCCAACTGCAGCCTGATGCTCAGCCTTAACTTGTTGGCATGTTATACATTTAGAAACAAACTCCGCTACTTGCTTTTTCATTCCAAGCCACTAGAAATGTTGTTTCAATGTGTTATACATCTTGGTAGTACCAGGATGCATAGCATAAGTGGCCATATGAGCTTCTTCTAAGATTTCCTTCCTCAGATCATCAACATTAGGCACATATAGTCTCTACTTTAGCCACAACGTATCATCTCTAAATTCAAACTCAGAATCTGTATTCTTCTTAAATTTCTCAATCAATTTCGCCATTTTTGGATATTTACTCTGTACTCTTCTGATCCAATCATGCAACATTGGCCTCAGTTTCAATGTAGCTGTTTGTCAATGCTTCACTTTGTTCTAAATTCAACTCCACATTCAGAGCTCTCAATTGTATCAGGCTTGGTAATCTCAATAACTGGATCTGAGCTATACTGGTATTCGACTTTCTGCTCAAAGCATCAGCCACTACATTAGCCTTCCCTAGATGATACTCAATTGTGCAATCATAGTCTTTTAGTAACTCTATCCATCTTCTCTGTCTCATATTCAGCTCTTTTTGGCTTAACAGATACTTTAAGCTCTTATGATCAGTGTATATCTGAAATGTCTCGCTATATAAGTAATGTCTCCATATCTTTAGAGCAAAAACTACTATTGCAAGCTCTAAATCATGTACTAGATAATTCATCTCGTGAAACCTTAATTGTCTCGATGCATAGGCTACCACCTTACCGTACTGCATCAATACATATCCCAATCCCTGATGTGATGCATCACTGTATACCACATATCTGCCGGATCCTGATGGAATAGTTAACACCAGTGCTGTAGTCAACCGATATTTCAACTCTTCAAAACTTCTCTGGTACTCGTCATTCCATCTAAATGCGACATTCTTCCTCAGAAGTTTAGTCAGAGGAGCTGAGATTAAAGAAAACCCCTCGATAAACCTCCGATAATAACCAACTAATCCAAGAAAACTCCGGATCTCTGATACATTCTTTGGTGTCTCCCATCTCATTATTGCTTCAATTTTTACAGGATCAACTTGAATACCATGGCCTATTACTATATGACCCAAAAATACCACCTGATTCAACCAAAATTCACATTTACTGTATTTTGCATACAATTGTTTTTCTCTCATAGTCTGCAAAATTATTCTTAGATGTTCAGCATGTTCCTCATTACTTCTTGAATACACCAGAATATCATCAATGAACACAATTACAAACTGATCCAAGTAGGGTTGAAACACCTTGTTCATTAATGCCATAAATGCAGCTGGGGCATTCGTCAACCCAAATGGCATTACTAAGAACTCAAAATGTCCATACCTGTATCTGAAAGCACTCTTCGGTACATCAACCTCTGCTATCTTTAGCTGATAATATCCAGACCTCAAATCAAGCTTAGTAAATACTTGAGCTCCCTGCAACTGATCAAATAAATCATTAATTCTAAGCAACGGGTATTTATTATTCACTGTAACCTGGTTAAGTTGCCTGTAATCAATGCAAAACCTCAAAGTACCGTCCTTCTTCTTCACAAATAACACTGGAGTGACCCAAGGTGAAACACTGGGCCTAATGAATCCCTTCTCGAGCAACTCCTGCAAATAAACTTTCAACTCCTTTAGTTCCACAGGTGCCATCCTAAATGGGGGAATGGATATGGGAGCAGTACCTAGAACTAAGTTAATTATTAACTCTATTTCCCGATCTGGAGGCAAACCAGGTAATTCAGCCGGGAACACGTCTAGGAATTCCTTAACTACAGGAATATCCTGTACATTCTGTTCAACTCGAGTATCAATCACGTGGGCAAAATAGGTCTCACATCCACCATACATTAACTTCAAGGCACTAATAAATGAAATCATTCTAGTTGGCACTGCCTGGCTAATGCCTCTGAATACTGCTCTTGGTTTATTAGAAGACTCTAAAATCACTTCCTTCATATAATAGTTCATGATGGCCTTATGAGTAGTGAGCCAATCCATGCCTAAGATCACGTCTATCTCCTTCAACTGTAAAACAATCAAATCTGCTGCCAACTCTACCTAGTCAATTCGAATCAGACACTTCTTACAGACCTCCCCAAGCACTCTAGTACTACCAATTGGTATACTCACCTCTAATCCACATCTCAAGAATTCTCTATCACACTACAATCTAGATGCCATGTGTGGCGTGATAAATGAATGTGTAGATCCAGGATCTAGCAGTGCATAAACCTCAAACGTAAATAATGATAACACACCTGCAACGACATCTGGAGAATACTGAGCCTCCTGTCTCGTCATGGCATAAACTCTAGCTTGAGACTGCGGCTGATTGCTCCACACCTCAATCCTCCTAGTAACACTTCCAGAACTCATCCTCCCTCTGCCACGACCTCTCTGCCCAGTTCCACTGGCTCGGCTCTGCTGAATAGTAGGTTCTATTACTCTACTCCCTCTACCACCAGGCCGTGCTCCAGACATCAATGTACAATCTCTGATCTAATGATCTTGTGAGCCACATCGAAGGCAGGCTCTTATCAATCTCCAGCATACACCACTATGCTTATTCCCACAATACTGACAAGCTGGAAACTGACCTGATGTTGCACCTCTATTATTCCCAATCTGAGTAGAACCACCACTCTGTCTGAATCCTGACTGTCTAGATCCAGCTAGTGGCCTAAATGTTCAGGTCTGACATTTACTGAACCTTCTACTAGAACCACTCTGAGACTCGCTAGGCCTCTTTTGACCAATCTCTGATCTCTGCTCAGACTGACTGTCTCTCAACAATTGCTCCATTCGAATCGAGGCTACTCTGAGTTCAGTGAAACTACTCAGGTCAGTAAGAGCTAGCCTTGTCCGAATCTCCATGTTCAGGCCTTCTTCAAATCTCATGCATTTATCTGCCTCAGTAGGAATTAAGACAGAAGCATACCGCATCAGTTCATTGAATCTAATCTCATAATCTGCTACAGACATTCCACCCTATTTCAGAACCATGAACTCCTTCCTCTTCCTCCCCATGTATACCTGGGGCATATATTTTTCTTTGAAAGCCCTCAGAAAGTCTCCCTAAGTCAATGTCCAAGGCCTGGTGGCATTACTGGGAACAGTCTTCCACCATTGATAAGCCGGACCTTGTAGCAAAGAAATGGCGTAGTCAAATTTTTCGTCCGACTCACAGTACATCTAATCAAATACTCATTCTATCCGCTCTAACCATCCCTCAGCTTCTGCAGGTCTGTACTGCCATAGAAATCTACTGCTCCCTACTTTCGCAGTTTGTCGTACCTCCTTTCTCTTCTCTCAGGAATTCTTGGAGACACTCGCTCAGGTCAAGATACTGATGACTCTCTACTGGCTCCTTCCGATCTCAGGTCAGCTGAGTGTTCCATTGTTCACCTACGCCAGATAACCTATAATACATAATAACTTCAATTAATATTCGACATTTCCACAACATTTCACACTTAATACCATCACATATCCCAATGGATGCCAAACCATGCTCTGATACCAAAATGTAACACCCCATTCCCAACTGACATATGCATGTGTGTCCATCAGATACACGTGTACATGTCTGTCAGAAATGATATGTTAACTATCTCACCTTCACTGTACATAATATGGCATCATACACTACATCTTAATCACAGATTTTAAAAACCCAAACTGTTATCATATTATATCATACCATAATTTACATTGTTTCATATAGCTCTATATCATCCATGTTTATACAAATTTGTCCTATGAACACAAACAACTCAGTACACACCACATACTATAAACTCAAAAGAAACAACTAAGTCCTCAATCCCAGCTGTCTGACCTTTGAACCAAATCTGACTGTAACAACTACACAAAATATGCTTCTACAAAGTCTTAAAAGCTAGGTCATCTCACTCTCGAACCTAAAAGGCAATAGTGCAATTTTGATGAGTTTTGCCAACTCAGCAGAGTAACCATCCTCGATGGTTCACTCTTGTCATAAAACAAGATCAATCATAAGAGGTAATCACATAGTTCAAGCCACTTGACAAGTATCAAATACTATCACATATAAATCATTTCTCAGTTAAACAGTTAAATCATATAATGACATTCACACAGCTTTGCAAATCATTCAATGAAATCAATTTATATGCGGATGCGATATGTATGAGACTCACATTCATTTTTATATTGTTGTGATTGTTTGCTTTTACAGTATCCCAAATTATCAGGCTCGGTCAGTCAGTCTATGATTTCATAATCACAATGAGCCATCGGCCCGAACCACATATACGGGAGCTTAAAGCTCTTATCAGTAACAGTATCAGTAGCAACACCAGTCACAACTCGTTAATATTACATGCATCTGAATGAAGTGCATGCCACAGTTTAGTTATCAAATTCAATCACTTTCATTAGCATGTAATATAACAGTATATCAGTCACATTATCAGTTATAGTAACAGTCACAGTAGCAGTGGTCATCAGACTAGGTCCGGCATTCAACTTTTCAGTTGAGAATCAGAAAATCATTTAGGTAGATGCATTCACATTCATTCAGCACTTCCAATATCATTTTCATGCATCAAAACGCCTTGGAAAAATATTGTCTCGTATCCAGTACACAATCAACACAATTCAATAAGATCGCAATACAGGTATCTAGTACACAATCAACACAATTCAGTACAATTCAATAAGATCGCAACACAGTTCAATAAAGTACAAAACAATATAGTGAGACCATCTTAGGTTACTTACTGTATGCTCCAAACAGCTATTGCCTTGATGTAGTGGCAATGTCTAGATGTTGTCGTTCAATGCGTTCCTCTATACAGACAATACATTCACTTATCACAATATTGTACAATTTTATACTCGTTTATGCACATTTATGTATACTGAATATCTACAATGCATGTTCATGACAATTTCGGGTATCTTATTGTAATTTTCATCATTAAATCAATCAGATATCAAAGCCCTCATTAATAACATTTGGTACTTGCAATTTGGATCTAAATAAAACAATGTGAAATCAATATCATAACCTAATTGACTGCTTCAGATTTTCTACCCATATGATTTCGGGTCAACTTTGCATAATTAATATGATAGGGTAAATGACAAAATTAGGCAAAACTTCCTTCTGAAAAATTGTGCTACAGTGTCCTAAGTTTCTAATGACTCCAATATCATCCAATTTGATTCAGTATTAAATGATTTATGCACAAAATGCCACAAACTGTGCACGTTTGAACTTTTGGCTAATACATGATCATACCCTCTGATGGTTCAATTCATATCTTTCAGCTCCGATATCCAAAATTACAAACTCTATACCAATTTAAAGCTAATGGAATAAGATACAACTTTGGTGAAGAATTCTTAGCCTAATTCGGCTCGAATCAATACAGTTAATTCAATAACCACAGAACAAGATTTCTGTCCCTGATAGTGCTACAGCATAAGATGAGACTCAATTACGTGCCAATTTTGAAACTCATAGAGACCGAATTAAAATTCGACTTCTTCAAAAAAGTTGTAGAAATATGTATCTAGTTTAATATGAATCAAAAATAAACTCATTAAGATATCTAAAACTCAATTTATAATTAGAAAACCGAAGCCTGATCATGAAATACTCCAGTTCTTAACATTCCAGCAGACTTCCACACTTTCATTATATCAATCACTTTCAAACCAATTCAGATAACTCTAAAGTTTTATGGAGAGGAATAAAAGTGTCTTAGGAGTCTATTGGTTCAAGTTTCAAGTCATTTGGAGTTCGGATGAGAAAGTTATAGTCAAAAGACTGAGAGTTGTTTCAATGAAATACTCTAGTTCCTAATTTATACATACAACCACCACCTTTTCTCTCTCTAAAACTCAACCTTCATCTTCACCGAACTGCACTTCTTTTCTTCTTCTTTAATCCATTATTTCTGCACACCATCTCCAGCTTACGTTCTCTGTATCTCTACTCCCTTTCCAAGTCAACTCGCTCCAAAAACAACTTAAAATTCAAGATTAAATTCAACTATCAAAAACAATACTCATTTACGGACACCACCATTCTACTCTTTCTCACTACTGCAGCTTTTCTCTTACTGCTGCAACTTTTTCTTTCTTTCTTAATGCTTAACAATTTACAAACCTTAAACCATTATCAAGCAATCATTTACGCTACCATAAAACTTAGAACATGACTTACTTGATTCAATGAAATTGTTGCTTAAAAATTCCAGATTCTCATCCTCTCAAGCAAACAAACATCAAGTCATCTTATGCTCATCTTCAGCTAGCGATTCAGCAGTGGAAGAGTTAGAAACCAAGTATACAGACATGCATAATAGGTAGTTTCGGTGATGGATGAAAAGAACAAAGAAGAGCTTTAGTTGGTGTTTTCGGTGGTGAAGGAGAAATGAGAGTTGCATACGTTTTCTCTCCAAACCAGCTGAGTGTGCGGATGGCTAGCTCAATGACACATGGCACCCATGCATGTGGTCCATGTGTCAACCTCCCATTTGCCCCTTTTTTTTGTCGAAAATACCCCAAATTTTCGAAAATTTCTTAAAATTCACCAAAAATTCCGAAATAATACTAATCATCTCCAAATAAAATTTCAACGCAAATAAGTCACAATTCACATTTTTAATTGTATTTTTATTTATTTATTTATTTATTTATTTATTTATTATTATTATTATTATTATTATTATTATTATTAACAATCAATTTTACCCAAAACATGTCAATGAATGCATGTACAATTTTTTTTAGTGCGTCAAAATAAATATTCACATATGTGTGAACATACAATAATGCATAAGCATGAATTATGCTTCATAATTTCTCATTAATCTCTAATAAACACCATTTAATCTTAGGTCAAGTAATAGGATGTTACATAATGTGTCATCACAGACGATTCCTTGCATCTGTGTGATGACGTGTCATCTGTGCGATGATGTGTCGTCTATGTGATGACGTGTCGTCTGTGTGCTGACGTGTCATCTGTTTGTGACGTCAATACAGACGATACACTTCGTCTGTGTTTTCCTTTGCCTCTATGCGTGACGTTAGCACAGACGATACACTTCGTCTTTGTTTTTCCTTTACATCTACCCTACTTAATGCAAACATAAATCTTCTCAACCACTCTCATTTGTTCAAATCCAAGGACAGAACACAGAAACATAAACACCAACTACTTCTCAAAGCCTCAAACTCATTTGATCACCACATGCAACGCGAAACTTAACATTGGTCATAAACATGAGCAGAACATACATATATTTCATTCATCCTCAAACAAATATTGGTTATACAAAGCTTTAATAACCTCTTAAGCCACAATACATCAATACACTTGGATTAGTAAAGCTTGAAAGGTGGCTAAAGCCTTAAGTTCTCAAAAATCTAAC
>JAOQMS010000180.1:26336224-26364518 GCA_027563885.1 Erythroxylum longipes | reverse complement strand
TATATATCCCTTTAGTTTGGAGTTGAAATTACTAGGATGCAAGACTCTCAAGGATTATACCCAAGCTCTATAATCCCGTAAGTCACTCTTAATGAAAAAGGACAAGGATAATTGCCTATATAAAAGGGATAAAAACTCCAGTTTCTTCTTCAACAATATCTTGGCTAAGAGAAACAAAAACAAGTAATATTTATGTTCTTAGCTCCATATCTGGTATGATTGTTTATTTTTCTCCTTTTAAATTTATTGTTATGCTTATTTCCTTAAGAAACAAAGATATATGGACAATTTGCCTTTGTTAGAATCTATTAAAAGTAGAGTTAACCTTTTGTAAAATAGAGTTTTTTTGGTATTAGTAGGTTACTGCTAATTGTTTCTATCTTGAGGAATGTTTATATTCATCATAGCTCTCTCTTTATCCTTCTGAGAAATATTACTAAGAAGATTGAAAAGATCACAAGGAACTACTTCTAGAAAATGAAAGTAAAGAATTCAAAAGGGGTTAAGATTAAGTGGCATGAGCAATATCTTTCTAAACATAAAGGTGCATTAGTTTAGTATCCTTATAATCCACAAACTCATATTTTCTTGCTAAACTGATATGGAGGCTTTTTAATGATAAGGAGGCACTCTAGTCTAAATTAATATAAGAAAACTATCTATCCACGATCAATTTTTGACAACTTAGAATTGGTAGAGAACTGTTCTATTTTCTGATCTAAATGCTCAAGCTTAGAGATTAATTTTAACCTTTTTTAAGAGCTTGATAGAGGAAAGGCAAGCAAAAATAGTTCTATTTTAGCAGGTGTAATCTTGATCCCTTGCATATAAGGAAGGACTACACTTAACATGATAATCCACCTCTTGGATAAGGTAAGTTCCATAATCTTTAAAGAAAAATGGTTTGTAACTTTAGAGGAGCAAGGTGCATTGTTGACAACTTGCCTACACTCTAATTAGATCTTAATTAGTAGCAAAAAGTCATATGGGTTAGGGACACCTTATAGACATTCACTAATAAATCCTATTTGGAGATATTTAGACCTTATTCTCAAAAAAAGTTTTATGGTAACATCTAATTTGATTAAGAACTTTATCCCCTAAGGCCTCATTTATTAGTTAGCTAGAATTGAAGCTAAGGCTATAGATAAGGGATAGATGCCATAGAATTCTAAACACCCTATTCTTATTGAAACAAAAGACCGTTTCTTCTTCTAATGCCCTCATTATTAGATAATTTGGTCTAGGATTCAACTACTAATGCAATTATATTATGGAAAAAGGGAGTGCACACATATTGTTAAATGGGGTAGTGAAATTATGACGAGCTTAAAGCATGATGCTAGTATGTTTAGAACCACCTTATTATCTTGCATATATTAAATATGGATAGAAAGGAACATCAAACTCCATTACGGCTTAACATTAGACAAGTATATAATTTCTACTGAAATCATCTATTAGATAAGGGAAATTATAATTGCTAATAATGCTTATTTGATACCTAGCTATGGACTGTAACTTAGATAATTAATTGTCTTTTCTATTACTTTGATATTTAAATTTGTATTGTTTTAGCTAGTGAACTTCTACCTAATAGTTAAAACTGTAAGGCTCCAAATTACACCCTAGTTGGAATGTTACATGTTCATGAAAGTATATGTGATAGGTGTTAAAATTGTGATATGATTGTAAATTACATATGTCTTGAATTTTGGGTTAATAGATCATACTTAGTGAATTGGAATTAATTAATACCATTAGAGGGTTGAAATATTAAAATGGACATTTGGACTAGGAAATGTCTATTGGTAAGATAAGTTGGTAAATGAAAATTAGTATGACTAAGCCTATACTTTGAATGACATTTAGTAGCATTGGTTGAGTGACAAGTAGCCTGATTGAGTTGCGGCATTTGGCAGCATGATAAGAAGACAAGCGGCTCACTCCTATGTTTGCCATGTAGGAAACCCCATAAAAGGAAATTTGTCCCTTCAAATTTAGGACACCTAGCAAGGCAAGAGCTGAATCACTCCAGCTCATTTGGTGTTTTAGCAACCTTCTCACTATCCTTTGCTCCTCTCAACTGAAACCTCTCACTCCCTCTCAACTTCTAGAATTTTGCTTGATTTTGGATCATCTTCACTTAGAATCTTTGTAAGTTATTGCATTAAGAATTAGGTCTTGCTATTTTCGATGCTATTGTCTTGTTAGTGCTGAAATTTGCACCTTAATCTTAGATGTGTGCTGATTGCTTGGAAGGGATGGATTAGCTGGTTCTTTGAAGTTAAATAGGTAAGGGAATTCTAAACTTGATAGCATGCATTAATACAAGTTTTATGCTAATTGAATTGGCATGAATATATGTTATCATGCCGATAAAATAAGTTTTAGAAAATGATACTTCAATACTAGTTTCTGGTTTGGTTTTTAATGTGTGAAAGATAATGAACTATGAGTTGCTAATTGAATAAGTTTGAGCTAGAATTGAAGGTGATTTTGATAAGGAATTGAAGTATAATTAGTGTAAAATTGTGGTATAACTAATAGACTATTATAAAGATGTTTTGAATTTGGTATCAAAATGATAGAATCTAGAAAAGTGCAAGAAAATGGGCACGATCATGGCACCCATCCCACAATCGTGGACAAATGTAGAAGCTTCTATCACAATCGTGGGGTGATACCCCACGACCATGGGTAGGGTTTAGACAAGGTAAATTCTAATTTATGCATTTGTTGAACCATAAGAGGACAAGTCACTTTAATGTGGTGTATTTGGACATGATTAAGGTTTGTAAAAAGAACCTAGATGATGTTAGATTAATTGAGTAAAAGTTAATTTAGTTATGGATTGTTAATTGAGCTAAAAACTTAAAGAATATGTGATTATTTAATAATGTGTCTAATGTTAAAATATATGGTATTTTTGTTCAAAACGAATGTGTTCTTAGAAATACAAATATGTTCCAAGGGTTTTATGTGATGTGAATTGGATATGGATGTTTGTAAATTGAGAATTTCTATAATGTTATGTAATATGTAATAACTTAATGTTTTGTTGATATATTGATGCAAATGCTTATGTTTGTAAGGCATATTGAGTTTGATCAAAAGAGAGTGAATATGTTCAATTTCAGAAAAATGTGATAAAGACATATTTTATATACTACATTACTTACTTGTGAGTCTAAAATATTAAATGGATTGTTTTTAAAATTGTGAAGTCCTAGTCGTGGTAAATAGGCATGCCTAGAAGGGTCTACAGCTGCTCCTATAACACTTCGGTGTCTTTTGTTATTGACACTTCGGTGTCTCTTGATAATGACACTTTGGTGTCTCCTGATATTAACACTTCAGTGTCTTCTGTTACCGAGAAATAAGTCTTTCCAGTTCTGTGATACCAATCATAGGTATCTTCTATTCTAGTCCCATTACCCACATATGTAAAAAGGATTAGTAGGCTATTCTGTTTGTGTTTTGATATATGTTTAGTTCTAAAGCAAGTTAAGTTCTGATTTGATATAAGTTATGTTCTAATACTTTTATGTTCTGTTATGATGTAATGGTGTTATGTTCTGAAATACTTATATGTTTTGTTTTGATGTAAGTATATCTTGGTCTGATGTATCATATACTGTTTTGATGCAAATAATGTTAGATTACTCTTTAATTTGAACAATTAAAGATTGATTGGGATATGACATAATTTAGTGCATGTGAATGCTAGATGATTGTTAAAAGTAGGAACCATTTTATATCTTATTTAGTTATTCCCCATTAAGCTATATGCTTAGCATGGTGGTTTTGTCTCCATGTAGGTTTTGAAAGAAAGATTTAAGGCTGAGACAACCACAGTGGCCAATGAAGGACTTGATATGCTTGGAAGATGTTTTGTTTGAGTTTTATCTAATAATATAAGACATTTTGTATTTCGTGTAAATGGTTTGTAATCACTATAATACAGGATGCATTTGGATTTAAGGCATGTATATGTTGATGGTAAAACCTATCTACTTATTTTACGCTTAAAAACTGCAAGTGAAATGGTCATGACTTGTAGTTAAAAAGAGCAGATATCAATCCCACAGTGATTGATGCCTAGACAACAGTTAATTTAGACAAGACATTGTTTTAGAAATGAAATTGTTTAATGCAAAAATATGGAAAATTAACTTAAAATTTAAAGACTAACAAAAAGCAATAGACAATACCAACTTATAGGACAATCGGAACTCAAAAATCTAAATACTAGAGATTACTTTTTTTCCCCTATTTTGTCTCCCTCATATTTTATTGATTGAATTGTGTCTCACCCTAGATTTCCGAATGTATTAATTAACCTCTCTCAAGGTGTAAGTAATTGTCCCTAATCGAATTAAAGGGAATCAATCGTATGATCTCTCAACCTACCCAATGGAAATAACAATGTAAATAAAACTAAAAAAACATACAAAATGAATCCTAAACTATAACAATAATCAACAATTATGTAAGAAAACACATGCCAATTACATAGAAAAACATAAAATAATGCACACCTATCAAAATTCACACACTTGAATCTTTGCTTGTCCTCAAGCAAAATAAATACAACCAATCAATTCTATCATTTCATCTTCACAAAGATCTAAGCATACAATCCCTCAAATTTAGACTTAACTCAAATATTAAGTTAATACACATATCATGACTACTTTTTCATTAGTGTACGTAAGCAAACTCAACAATTGACACCATCACTCAAATATAAGTAAAGATGTAAAATGAATTTTCCTCACAGTTTTCACTCATTTCTCTCAAGTGTTTAATGGTTAGTGTTTTACTCAAACTTTTTATAAGAGACTACACTACCTTAGGCTTACTAATACACTAATTCTCCTCTACAATGATTGCATGCATAAATAAATCAAAAGGACTTGTTTAGGGCTGTAATGTGGTAAGGGTTAAGTTGGGGAAGGAGGGAAAAAGGGTTAAGCATAAGCATTAGTAAAGCAAAAAGCAGATATAAAACAAGATACAAAAAACATAATTCCGAGGTATACAAATTTAACTAATATTATGCACTTATTAATGCTACTCACTTGTTCTTCCTTTGTCTTTTTCTTTTCTTATTTCTTTTTTCATACATTTTTTCATTTTTCTTTCTTTTTCATCATATATGGAAAACTATGAATGTAATAGCAGATAAATACAATGAAATCTACAGGCAGAAATACACTTAACTCATCTCGGTAAAATTTTCACAATGATCCCAACTCACGTATTACTTAATACTCTACTAAGCTTATGAATGGGTAGATTAATAAGGTTTAATGTTTTAAAATTTTGAATTTTTTCAAGAAATAAAAGGTTAAGGCTTAATGGGGGTAGCAAAGGATAATATAAAGGGTAAGTCATTTAAGCAAAGGGTTAAAACAATAAAAAGGGCCTAAATCATCTCTATTAAGCATGCATCCAGTAGACTTAAACCGATTCAAAGCAAGTTCAGAAGGTAGTAACTTAAGGAAGTAACACTCAATAAATAAATAAAATGACTATAGATAGAGTCATATGGCTCAATCCTCACTTTGGCTCAAATGAAAAATCATTATGCATCTCTACACTACCTCGTTGTTCAAATGTCAATTTATGACTAAGCTTATTGTTCAAATGTCTGCATTTGGGCGCCAAGCTCATTTAGTTGGGATGTCATTTGTTGTTGATTGGCGTCCATCTGGTCGAGAATTTGTTGCAATTCGTTGACCTCTGCTGGTGCACTTGGTTCTGCTTCTACTACGTCCTCCTTTGGCTCCAGAGCTGTTCGGGATGTGAAGGGTTGCAGCTATGTTGGTGCCCCTCCTACTTCTCACTGTAATACGCGTCTGAGGATTTTGGGAACTCTAAAATCTCAGAATTTCTCAAATACGATATGTCAAACATATCGTGTGGAGTTGTATGCAAATTCTCCATATTAACATTATAAAACACACCCAAAGCAGAAGCAATATGAGAAATCCCAAAAGACAAACTCTTTTTTATTAACCACTCTCACTATTGATCAAAAAATCCTATAAGGTGTGTTGATTTTAATTTTTCGATCCATGCACCATAAAAGAAAAGTTCTTTGGCAAAGCATTTTTTGCTTTCCATTTTATTAAACACATCCAGACACATAAATTTGTGTAAAAGTAGATGCTTAGCACTCTGAATTAAAGAATTGGTGCATTGTGTGAGTCAAAATGTTCTTCACCCGTAAGAGTATTCCAATAAGAATCGACATCAAAATCAGCATGACCATTTATAATTTTTTCATTTGAAAAATTGAAAATTTCACGCATGACAGGATAATCAAGTTTAAAATATTTCCAGCTAACCTAAACCAAAATACATCCATTTTAGGGTTATACTAGATTGTTGCGTAAAACTCTAAAGTTATAGTAGCATAAATAGGTACATCGCACCATACAAACTTATTCTACCCTATATTTTTTGGTAGTTGCTCAAGTTGTTATCTCACTCCTATGTTCTCTTATAATTCATCAAAATACCTATGAGTGATTATTTCTCTAGCCCTAAGGTGACGGAAACATATACCTTCTTCTTCTGAATAAATTGGGAAAGGAGAGCGGTAAGTCGCCGCTAAATCACTCTTGCCTTCAACAAACTTGACGGTAGACTTCGTCAGTTGGTTTTCAAGCCATCATCTACCTTGGTGTCATTGTGTGAGGAAAATCTACAAAAATGAGAGCAAAAGAGTGAAATTCGACTTTTAGAGAGAGAGGGAGCAAAATCTTGCCCAAATCCTTGAGTGTTTTGAATTATTAATGCATGAAAAGATGAAAGGATTGTAAGATTAATGAAAAGATTGAAGAAAATACTAAGAATCTAGAGGAAAATTTAAGAGTTTTAGAGAGTGGGAGGAGAGAAATTCGTGGGTTAGAGAGAGAGAGTGAAATTTTGAGAGTGGGTGAGAGAAGAAAATGGGAGGGAAGTTTAAGTTTCCCTCCCGGACGGAATTCCCAAGATCGTGGGAATAGAAACTTTTTGGAGAGATTTCCTACGATCATGGAAATCACCACAATTCCCACGATTGTGGGTTTTCTCTCTAGAAAGTTTCTGGAGAGATTGTGTTTTCTCTCCAGAAACTTTCTGGAGAGCTTTCCCACGATCGTGGGAATCACTACAATTCCCACAATTGTGGGAATTCATGATTCTCACAATTCCAAACCTTCTTCCAAGCTTAATATTACTTCTCCATGATCCCACAACATACAAACACATCAAATTAATATCATCAACAAGAATTTTGAAAAGAAAAAAAGTTGAAATTAAAACAAAAACTAAATTGAACATCAATTAAGCTTAATTCAAACATGATCATAATTAAAGAAATCCAATGAACAAATAGACAAAGACAATCAAAAGAAATTAAACATCCATGGGTTGCCTCCCATATAGCGCTTCTTTAACGTCAATAGCTCGACTCTCCTTGATGCTCATGGTGGCTTAAATGACTAGTATGGTATTAGTGTGCAAACTAATCTCAAACTCTGTAGATGAGCTACCTTCATATGGACTCCCCCATCTTTGTTGTTTTCCTTCCTACGCCTTCTTTTGTACGATCATTTCTTCTTACATGCATTCCTAGGGTCCTCAACATCTTCCCATCTACCTTGGGGTTCAGGTTCTTTGATGTTCATTGGGGACGAAGGAGCATGATAATTTTTCTTGATTAACTTGAATGTTAACTACTCCTTTCCTACTCAGTATTAATTCGCCCCCATCAACATTAATAATTGAACGGGCAGTAGTCATAAATGATCGCCCAAGAACCATTGGGGTTTCCTCTTCTTCTCTAATATCCGGTATGTAGAAGTCTGTTGAAAAAAAGAATTTGTCAATCTATATTTGTACATTCTTAATAATTCCCTTCAGTAAGTGTACCGTTCTGTCGACTGTTTTCACTAATGTCTTAGTGGGCACTGGCTTTCCTAAACCTAGCTTCTGACTAAATAAGTAGGGAATTAAGTTGATGCCAGCTCCTAAATTCATAAATGCTCTGTCTATCTGAACTCAATAAATACTGCACGAAATAAAAAAATCCCCTGGGTCTTCTTTCTTTTGTGCTATAAGTGAGTTTCCTTCTAATATGTGTTCTTTGATCTCTTTTTTCACCAGTTCCTTCAACGAGAGTTTTGTTCGAAGTTGATTGGTTATATTCGACATCTCACTTAACTCACCATTCTTAGAATTCCTCATTGCTCTGCTTGAAGATGACTTCCGCTGGGTAAAAGTCTGATGTGGAAGTCCAAGTTGAAGCTCCTTGATAAGCTCGCTTACTAGTTCACTTAGAAAGACTTCCACAATAGTTTTTCCTTTTCTCTTAGCTCCTTTTTGCTTGTCATTCTCATTGTCCTTTTTCTCTATTTGAGTAATGGACATTATTCTTTCCTTTGTATTAATTTTAGTGTTGCTCGGTAGGCTACCTACATTTCGAGAAGACAACATGTTCGCAAGTTGCCTATTTGAACTTCTAGATTGTGGTTGGAAGATGCATGATTCTTTAGGATTTAGATAAATTTCGCTTCTTTTGATTCTCTTCCTAGTTAGCAAACATCCTTTTCTAATTCTCCTCTTGAGCTACCAATTTAGACCCCAACACTTCTATCATCTTGTCCATTTTTCTTTCCATTGTTCCAATTCGATCTTGTTGAAAATCTGGTGGTCCTTTTGATATTTACTGGCCAACTGCATTGTTATTACTTCAAGAAAAATTTGGATGGTTTCGCCACCCTGGATTATAGGTATTAGAGTACTGATTATTACCTTTTTGTGGTTTGCCCAGGTAACTTACCTGTTCAGTACTACCGACTCCAATAGAAAACACTCTGCTAAATCATGGTTGCTCTGCCCACATAACTCACTCTGAACTTGTATCGCCTTAGCTGTCGAGGTAGATGCTCCTTGCATGTTGTTTAGCTTCTTTGTAAGAGTTATGATCTGAGCCTTCAAGGCAGTAACCGACTAGATAGGTGTCATAACTTTTTGTTCCTTCTGTCCCTGTCTGCTTCTCTCACTCGACCACATGCAGCTATTGCTTGCTAACTCCTCTAATAGATCATGATTTGTTTCCACAATTTTCCTCAATAATTAATCTCCTGCTACTACGTCGATGGTTCCTCTATTGCTTGGATTCACTCCATTGTAGAATGTCTGAAGTAGGAAGTCCCTCAGCAGGTTATGATGGGGACAACTTCTCTGAAGTTCTTTAAATCTCTCCCAAGCTTTGTAGAGAGACTTCCATAGTTTTGCTGGAAATTTGTTATCTCCTTGATAATCCTCACCGTCTTCGTTAATGGGAAATACTTGGCGAGGAATGCTTAGGTGAGCTACTCCCAATTCGTAATCTGGCCTGAATTTAGAGAATTTTACCATGCTTTAGCCCTATCTTTCAGCGTGAATGAAAATAGTCTCATCTTCACCGCAATGTCAGAAATTCTGTTGAATCGAAATATGTCGTAGATCTCTAAGAAATTTACAATATGGGCATTCGAATTCTCATTGGATAGCCCGTAAAACTGCACACTATTTTGTAGAATGTTAAGTAACACTAGATTTATCTTGAAATTATTTGCTTGGACCACCAGTCTCGCCACTCCTTGAGGACTAAATCCTAGCCTTATGAAATCCATCAGAGTCCTCTTCGGTCCTCCTTGTTCTCCTTCTTTAGCCATATCTTGCTGTGAAAAGTTTAGATGCTTTACCCTTATTAAGTCTCCTTCATATCTTTTGATGTTAGGAAACTCATCTTCACTAACTTCTTTCGTTCTTCGTGTGCTCCTTGTATTCACGCACCTGCAATTACACAAGAAAAAGTATCAAAAACTCTTACATAAAACTAATCTAAATTAAACTAGATGCTAAACAATCAATCCCTGGCAATGATGCCAAAAATTATTGATGGTAAAACCTATCTACTTGTTTTACGCTAAAAAATCGTAAGTGAACGGATCGTGACTTGTAGTTAAAAAGAGCGGATATTGATCCCACAGGGATTAATGCCCAGATACCACTTAATTTAAACAAGACTTTATTTAAGAAACGAAATTGTTTAATGCAAAAATCTGGAAAATTAACTTAAAATTAGAAGACTGACACAAAGCAATTAACAATACCAACATGTAGAACAATCAGAACTCAAGAATCTAAAGACCTGAGATTACTTTTGTTTTCCTATTTTGTCTCCCTCTTATTTTATTGATTGAATTGTATCTCACCCTAGATTTATGAATGTATTAATTAACCTCTCTAAAGGTGTAAAGAATTGTCCCTAATCGAATTGAAGGGAATCAATTGGATGATTTTTCAACCTACCCAATGACTTTGCTGATTCAACTAGCTATTAAACTATCTTATAGGTGATCAATTGACTAGTCGAGATCTCTCTTCTAAATATTTAATTAACGTGATGATTGCTAGTCTATAGGTTGCCAACTCTCATTATATAATCCTACACGAATTTATCTTACTCACTCTCTCGATTTGTTGCAAGATAACCAATAAAATCCGCAATCATCAAAGACAACTTCATTCAATTCAATAAAACAGGAGTTCTAACAAAATAGTTCAAAACCAATCTTTAAAACTAAATCAGCCTAACATGGTCTCCATAACATCATCAACATTCAAATAAACCATTTTACAAATAATGGAAGAAAGAAAAACACAAAAAATTGGATAAAAGGAACTTCTTCTCTTCTTTGCAAAATCTGGAATTTTGGATGTTGATGTGCTATTTTCCCAAATCTTAATGATGATCCTTGACTTCAATCCTTCCTCAAGGCTCCAAACATGTGTTCTTCACTCAAGGATGGTGTTTCTACAAAAGGGTTTCATCTCCCTTTGAAGATGGAGGGTTAATTGTGCTTAAATAGTCCAGAAACCCTCAGTTTAATAAAGCCCCGCATATTGTCTGAAGTTATGCTTCCCACGATCGTAGGAATTGGTCAAATAACACTTCCTCTTTTCTTTTCCTCTTTGATTTCTAACTCAATCTCCATGTTGCTCCATCTTCCTTCCTATACAAAAATAGTCAATTCTTACCCTAAATTAACATCAAACATAAAAGAACAACAATAGAAATCAAACTAAACAAAAACATACAAAAATGAATCCTAAACTACAACAATAATCAACAATTATGCAAGAAAATACATGCCAATTACATAGAAAAACATAGACTAATGCACACCTATTAGTATATGATAAGGACAATGTGTATATTATGTTCTTTATATAACACAACTTATGTAATATGAAGTATGTCGCCTTATTTTTTTTTCAAGTGTTGGAATATTTTGATATGTTTTAGGTATATTTTATGTGGCATTTGCATATCGTTCTAAGGGGTATGTAGGTATTACAGAAACCCCCAATGGGGTTATGACTTATGTTTCTTATTCCTTTCTTGGTGTACAAGCTTTCAAACTTATTTAATATAATTCTTTCAATTTACAAAAAATAAAATCTATTAAGTATCTAATGTTCATACCTATGAGGTGTCAAGTAGTAATTCAAATCTATTTAGGAAGAAAGATAGTGAATAATTTCTTATAGCTATACTAAAAGGAATAAATGAAAACATTGTCTCTAACTCTCCTACATCACAAACCTTAAATACCTTAGTATGAAAAGAAATAGTAAAAACTAGAAGCCAAGATAGAGTAAAAACTAGTAATTCTTGAGAAGTAAAGTCACAAAAGCTTAACATGCTTAAAAAAGATAACAATATGTAGAGTAAGAATTTTTAGCCACCTTTACCAATATTAAATCAACTTCAATGGAAAACTATACCTAGACTGTATAAGCCCATTTCCACTAACATAAATTTTGAAATACACCAAACTTCTTGTAGCAAATTAAGCATACCATACCATCTGTTTATGAATCTATTATAGACAACATGTCAGAATCTAGCATGTTAAACATACAACAAATCTAGTATATTAAACACCTTACAAAAAGCAATAATAATTAAGAATGATATAGAAGACAATGAAGAATATTTGATCATTATATAGCTGACTTATAAATAACTTGATCCCTATGAGAGTTAAAAGGATGTTGAAATTACCACTTACCTTAATCTTAAAGATACAATGTATTAAAAGCAATAAAAGTAGATAGAGAAGGAGAAACAATATTAGATGAAAATAATAAACATATGTAAGATATTCTTAAAAAGAATATTGCTTAAGGAAGAATCTAACCCTTTTAAGAGGAGAAGTTCCTTGCAAGGTTACTTTCCCTTTTAGGATAAAAAGTTAAAATAAGATTAGTGAAATTATAATGAACAAGTACCTTATAATAAAATAAAATATGAGGAATTAGGAAACAAATTTTTACTTGATCCCTACACCTCCTAGGCTTCATTTTTTAAATCACCTTCAAAGTGTTCATCGAATTCTTATTATCTGATATGATTAATGCTTATGATATTTCTTGATCTAGTTTAAACATTTGTAACTTTTTATTAATCCTACAATATTTAGTTATATGACATTTCTTACAATTTTTGATATGTTTTTTTGTTTTATTGAAGAAGGATTATTTTGTTACTTGTTTCAATGGAAATTTTTGTTTTGGATTCCTATAGAATATTTTTAGTTTCCAATTAAGAAATTTACTCTCTTTTTAGAAATTTAAAAATTGAACTAATTAAATAAGAAAAGAATAGTCAAAACATAAGTTGTTAGAACAACTTATCTTTATAAATAGTGATGAGCATAAACTAATTATGCCAACCAGGCTATATAAGTAGAGATTAAACTAACAAAATGTCATTGTTGAGAAGATGAGGAAATTCAATAGCTGAATCATATGAGTTTAGCCTCAACTTTGCTATTAAGGGGAATCCATAGGTAAGATAACATTATTATTTTTTTGTCATAAATTTTTAAAATTTATTATAACTACTATAAGTTTTAATATCATAAGTAACATCCAACTATTGATATAATGATCCTAATTGTTTTTTAAATTTGAACATTTTATACTTCTAATTTTTGTAATTTTATATCTCGGCATAATTTTATCCCTTCCTTTTTAATATAACTAATTAATTTTCCATATTGTTATTTATTTCAGGTTATTTTGGTAATTATAAAATTTTCTGTTCTTATTTCTAACTTTTTTTAAAAGTGTCTTTACACCATTTATGTTCAAAGTATTTTTTAAACCTTAGATTTGATCATAACTATGCTTTCCTATCTTTCAAATAAGATAGGTTTCTTATGTAAAAATATTGACAATATTAAGGGGGTGACAACATATTGCATAAGTTTATTCATTTCTTCTAATAATATTTCTTTTTAATTTAGTCTTATTTCTTTGGATATATCATATCTTGGAAATTCAATTAAGTGGTAATCCCACCATTACTTTAATTTTCTTGAGAAGCATGATGTTGATAAATTAGCTATAGTTTGATAAGTTATTACCAATTGTTTTATATATACATTTGCAGCCATTTAAATTTTTTTATAATATGTTTAATTTGCTATATTTAGACATGTTGTCAACATTTTGTTTAGAAATAGATGTTGCACTATATTTGGTTTATTTTTGAATGTCAAATTTGCATTCAATATTTATATTAAAGGAAATAGGCTTATGGGGTCTAGGTGCAATTTTCGTCGAAGTTTATTTATTATTTATAAAGATGGTTAGAGATTATCATCCTCCATATAACTATCCTTTTATGGCATGATAAGGATCTATGACTTAACTGTTTAAGAATTATTGGATTTTATTCTAGCTCATTTTTTAGTTTGCATTACTTCTTTTTACATTAAAGTATTCAAGGTTATGACGTAGAAGCATTAGGAGAGTTGGCAATAATGTTTTCTATTGATTTTGTATGGTATGGTAATTCTTCACCATACTTTTTTTAATTGAATTATTATTGGATGCTCCGTAGGTATAAATAGTAGAGACTTAGTAAACCCCTTTTCTTATGATCATTGTGGGATTTTCTAAGTTTTTTATTCTAAAGAGTTTTCCTACTAAAATATGTAAATAACTATTAACATAGTTATTTTGAAATATAATATTTCAAATATATTTTAGGTTTTATGCTTTCATTTTTCATGTTTAATTTTGAGAGAAGAGGCTATAATAATATTTTTTTTCAAGGAATTTTAATTTAGAAAAATGTTGGTCTTTCTAACCGTATCTTTTCTTTTCTTAAGTAGTTTCCAAAGTTTTTATTATGCTATTATAACAAATTTTAGGTAAATATATTTGGTAATTGCTTTGGACATATATTTCAAACCACCCAAAGAATAGAATATGTGTATTAAATTTTTTAATGAAATTATAGTACTTTTCTTAAATTTGTTTCCATTGTTCAAGGAAGTTACTAAAGTTCATATTCTTTTATCTTTATCATATAAAGAGTAGAAATCATTATGCAAATATTATTTATTATATTTAGTCTTTTTCTAATATATATTTTGTTGTTTACATTTTTGGTCATTCAAAAGAAAGTTGGAGAAGTTATAGGTGATTAGTGTTCTCTATTGTAAGTGTTCCTATGAGCAAGTCACAAGATACATTAGATGTAATAGCCCAAAATATTAGCAGTGGAGTATCTTAGAAGATCTTTATTAGGAATATTTATTACAGTGTTTATTTTAAAGATTCTTTCATAAACAATTGTAGATGTTAAGGCGTTGTCATAAAATATGGAGCTCATTGATTCCTACTAAAAGAAACTTTTAATTTTCCACACTAAATTGTTTTATTTCATTTATTTATGTATTTGGAGTCAAAGGTAGGGGTAAATAATATTTATTCCTCCTTTAAGAATCCATTTATCAAGAAGGGTTATGTCTTTCCATTTATTGATTTAGATTCTTAAGTATTAAACTTTGTTAACTTGTACAAATAAGATCTAACCTTTTTGGCTATGTATCAAGGATTAAAAAAAAAAAGGTTGTGTTCATAGCTTTATGATGAATTTTATAAATTAGTGGTAAATTAATTGATCTTATATTCATCCTATAATGGGGAATGTTTAATCATAATATTTTTGTCTCTAGAAGATATTATTAGGTATGGATAGTAATTAGAAGAACTGAAGCCATTGCGTAGACTAAATTTCATTAAACTTAAAAAGAAATCTTAAAAGTCAAAGAACCCAACAACTCTTAATGCTATTAATATAAATGTTTTTAATCATTCTTTGGTTAAAGGTTTCATTCCAAATTTTACTAATCCAATATGAATATAGTTAAACAAAATTTATCTTTTATTTATTCTAGAAATTTTATGATAATAAATGTATAGTTTAAAAGGTCTTAATATATCACTTATTATTTTAATAATGTAATTCCTTTTCTAAAATAAGTTAAACTTTGAAGGTTGATAATTGGTCTATTTGTAATTTATGAAAAAATCTATTATCAATATAGTTTCTATTGTCAATGGTTTATCTAAAAATTATATAATTTATATTAATAAATGATCTCCAGAAGGAGTTACAACTTAGAGCAGTCATCTAAAAGAATTCTTAAGTTGTAAATTGAAGCATATATAATAACTTCCAACAATTTTATGTCTAACTAGTAGCTTTTGCATGAATTTACCTAAATACTAAAATACCAATAACTATGAGCTTCTATATGTTGTAATTTTTCTAATACCACTAATAAGTTAGCTTCCTTAGGTCTTACAACTTCAATAGCCTATTATGAACTTATAGAGTATGCTTAAATCATTTTCAACTTCTTCTTCTATCTATGCTTACTATAAATAGAATCTTATGAATAACTTTGATCCTCAGCATGATGATTGGTTTCTTCTGATGGTGCATTTAGTAATGTTTATTCTTGCTTAACTAAAGAAATCCTATAGGTCTTTATGTTTTTATGAAGGAGAAATTTCTAGTTCATACCTCTTTATTTGATTTGTTTTATTTGAAGATGCTTGAGTATTAGTATCATATTGTATCTGAAGATTTATCCATTTATTTATCCACTTATAATCCATATTTACTAGCCATACTTAGTGAGATATAAAATTGTATTTTATTTGTTAAAATAAATGTTCTTGCTAATGTTATAGTATTTATACAAAAAGTTGGGCTATCTTGACACTTGTTCTTTAATATTCTCTTATTCTTTTTTTCCTTATAGCATAAACTCCAAAACTCAAAGTAAAATTACAGAGGATATGATCAATTTTCAACAAATGCTAACTACTTAGTGACCAACTAATAATTGTTTTTTCATTATTATTAAATTTTTTTAGAGACACCAAGAATAGACTAAGATCTTGTAAGAATTCCATTTTTAGGAAAATTAATCTCTCTAGCTATAGGTTCAAGTTAACTAATAGATTTATTGGCTATAAATTACTTATACCAAGACCATTAACCCTTAGTAGAAAAAAATTAATGATTATTTCAAATTTATTTTTTAAAAAATAAAAGAAGAAACTTCATTAATAAAGAATGGATTTACAATATAAAAAGAGGCTTAAGGGGAGTAACCTTTAATAAAAAAGAGATATGGTAGTTTTACCTAGTCATGGTTTTAGTTTAAGTTGCAAATACAAATTAAATATTCAAAGAGGAAATCAAGTTAGAGCTATATTTCTCAATAGTAAGAGCTCCTTGATACTGTCGATGGTTTCAGTGATGAAATATTCAATTGTTTTGAACTTAGATTTAAACCTTCTAACATTCCTTTCTTTCCAAATGATCTATGCACACATGCCAACAGTTGATATGTGAACCTAATCAGGAAGTGATTTTTAAGTAGAGGGCCATTGAATAGCACTAGTGAATGTGTTTACTTAAACAGACTAGAAACATTTTAGTTTAATGGACTCCTATATTCTGTTGATCATAGTGTACATGAAAAATAAATGGTCCCTTTTTTCGTTATATGTTGAACAAAATGGACAGGAAGTATTGATATTTAGGTACCTGATTCAATCAGTAGTGTTGAATATAGTTTGGATAGTAAGCCAAAGAAGAAAAGAGGTTTTTGGAGGTAGCATTTTGTTTCAGATGATTATGGGCCACTTGACAGCGCGTCATGATGCTAGTCAAAATAAAATAACTATACTACTATTATAGCAGTGGTGAGTCTAGGTCGATCTCACAGAGAGTGTGTGAAAATTTATTGAAATGAGGGGGTTTTGGATTTAGAAAAAAAATGAAACTAGATTAATAAAAACATAGTAAAGAAAACATGCGAAAAATGATAAAAATGGAGAATTCGGTAGGGACCTGGTTCTTTAATTCAATCTCGACCTACACCATAATTAATCATATTTCATGGATTTGTTATTTTCTTACATCTCCTAGAAACTATTAATTGTGGGTTAGTAATTAACCTAATTTTTCCTTAAGTTTTGTTTAATCAAGATACGATCATTAATTAAACCTAACCACCGAATAACCTAGTATGCGATATCCAGATTTAATTAGGAAGTAGCATTATGAATTAGGAAAATTGTTTAATCACGACAACTACCACATACGATGCATCATTTAACCTAGGTCATGTTATTCTTAATGATTACGAAGCATTAGTTGCTACACATGAATTTCAACATAATAATTACAGATTATATTGAAATTCTAGGAATGGGTTTACAAATGAAAGATTCAATGAATGCATTAAAATCATCTTTTCACAATACCCAATAGGTTCATACATAAATAACTGAAGAATAACGAAAATCTGATTATCCATACATAAAACCCAAATCAATTAACCTAGGATAACATAATCAATTTCTAATGAGAGAAAGAAACAAAAAAATGGTGAAATACACTTAACCCACTTCAACGAAGTCGATGTCACCTCCGAACTGTTGTTGGGAACTAAGCCTTCTATGGGTCTCTACAAAGAAAATGCTTTATGCATTATCCATTAATTAAATTAATACTTTGCATGGCCATGTAAATCTGTGCAAAATCCATGTAGCCTATGTTCTTCTTCTTTGTGTTTCCATATTTCTTATCTTTTATTTTTCTTCTTCTTTCTCTATGAAGAAAAGTAAGAATTAATCTTCAAAAAATGACCAAAATATAGAGCTTTCGACTCACTTTAACTTCTTTTCTTTCTAATTGTGCCTAAAATCACATATGAGTCAAATTGAGTATCTTAAGCAATTTAATGTCAATAATTGCTAAGTGCTATGAAATAATTAAACAATCAATTAAGCGCATATCACCACTACACTTTTAGCTTCTTCACTTTTAACAGGTCCCTTATGAGTTTACTTGAGAGTTAATGAATAAGCCAATTCTTCTAATAAAATATATTCAGATTGAGGGGATTAAGAGGATATGTAGTTTTAAATGGCCAAGACTAGTAGGGAATTGCCAGTTGTTCCCATTGATGAAAAATTCTAGCTTAGTATGGAGGGAGAAGTTGATTGAATTCCTTAGCATGCTTTAGAATTAAATAAATGCACCCTGACCTGATTAGTTATTGAACCAAAGAGATATTAGCTTCCCATTCCCAATTGTGCAAGATATATCATCTTAGACCATGTCTTCAAGTGAAGTAGTTGGTTAAGGAAGTAATAGTTTATTACACTCTTACTTATTTCCTATATATTTCTACCTTTAAGAAAGTAGGAATGTATCCACTTAATCTATAGAGAATTCCTATCTGCAAGTATCCACCATAGTCTTTTAAGAATGAGAGTTTGGTTGGTAAGTTTGATTAAAGAAATACTTAGACCTCCCTCTTCTCTTCGACAACATAAACTTGACCATTTAACTTTAGCCCTTCCCTTTGCACCATTTGAATGATTCCATAAGAAATCCTTGAAAATTCTTTCTATTGTCCTAATAACATTCTTAAAGAGAAAATGTGTGAAATTGAATAGATATGTAGTGAGTTGGACGCAGATTCAATGAGTTGGAGTTTCCATGCGAAAGATAAAAAATTATTCATCCGGAAGTTGATTCTTCTTAGGATTTTCTCTATAATTGAACTGCAATTGAGGAAGGTAAGTCTCTTGGTTGAAACAAGAAGTTCTAAGTATAGTAACAGTGGTGATTTCACCACCATACCAGTGATTAAAGCAATTTGAGAATCCATAGAAGAAGCTTCCTTCAAGATTATGAACTGAATTTTGTTAAAGTTAATCTACGAATTAGAAAGAACATTGAATTTGTCAAGAGCCTTCATATAGCTTTAAATTGACCCCAATTTGGCACTACAGAAAAAGAAGCAAGTCATTTGAAAAAGATAGGTTAGTTAACCCACACTTCTTACATTTTTATTGGTATTCAAATTTTAGATTAGTAGCCACCTCATGCTTGATTATGGAGTTAAGCATTTCCATACATAAGATGAAAAGGTAAGGGGAAAGAGGATCCCCTACCTAAGTCCTTTTTTAGCCTTGAAAAAATTGATGGGGCTCCCATTGATCAAAACTGAGTAGCTAACAATAGAGATACACTCTTTAATCTAGTTGATGAATAATATTAGAAACTCATATGCCTATATCATCTTCCATAAGAAATTCCAACTAACACTATCAAAGGCCTTATGAAAGTCAACTTTGATAATGCAATTGGGATTTGAGTTAGCTCTTGAATAATATTTAAGTAGCTCTTGCATAATTAATGTGTTGTCTTCGATTTGTCTGTTGCAAATGAAGGCACCTTGGTTATCATTCATGGGTGGAGTGATTGTCTTCTTCAATCTTGTTACAAGGATATTAGAAATAATTTTGAAGATAAAATTTATATATACAATGGGCCTAAAATCACTAAAGCAGGAGAGGTTAGTTCCTTTTAGGATCAAGCATGTGAAAGTTTTCTTGGTTTCTTTGAGAAACAAACCCTTGGAGAAGATTTATTTCACTGCATTTTAAAAAAAGGTCTATTATGTCCCAAGATTTTTGGTAGAAGTATTTATTTGGTTCACCTAGACCAGGAGCTTTCATTCTATCCATCTTGGAAATAGCTTCCTTAATCTCCCTATCATCAACAAAACCTTTTTTCTTTTGCTTTATTTAATATATTTTTATTTATTTATTTAATATATAAAGATGTAGAATAAATAAAATGCTTAGAACATTGAAAAATCAAGCAAGGAAAAGATTTTATTTTTTATTCTTCACGTCCCAAATTGTGGTTTGGATCATTAGATAAAAACCCAAAGATCCTGATTCTTTTTAGTATATCCTATCTAAGTATATATAAATATTCTATTTATCCAAGTATATATAAATAATCTATCTATTTTTAGTATATCCTATATAAGTATATATAAATATTCTATTTATCCAAGTATATATAAATAATCTATCTATTTTTATATATAATCTAAAGAGATTAGTAAATAGTTTAGTTAACATGTCAAAATCCACCTGGTTTATTCTCTTTGAATCATAAGGTGAAAGGGCACAGGATTCTTTAGATTTATGAGAGTTCATTTTTGACTATCATTAAAGCTTTATTAGTGAAGCCCCTTAAGGAGTATAGGATTTTGAGTTCCTTTCTGATTTCCTTCAGATTTTATATGTAGATAAATTACTTGATTCCCATAAAGAAGCATTTGACTCCCTTCTTGCAATCATCATTGAATCCTTTTTTACTAGGAAAAATTGTTAAATCTCAAGGCATACTTCTTAGTAGAAACCTAAAATAGATTCTAAATCTTGATTGGAGTGTGATCCAAGAAGAGAGAATCTTAGAATATTGCATTGTTTTGGGGGAATTAGGCTAGCCATCTTGCATTAACTAGAGCTCAATCAAGTTTCTTTTTGATGAACCAGCTTGAACAGTTTTTATTAGACCAAATATACTTATATGTTGAATATTTTAGATTTGTAACTCCCAAGTCTTCCACACATTGCTTTAAATCTTCATAATAATTATTAAGATTGTGGTTGCCTAAAGCCTCAAAACTATATAGCATCAAGTTGAAGTTGCCATACATTAACCAAGTCAAGTCAATACATCTGCTGAAGTTTATAAGACTGTTTAACAGGTTTTCCCTTTAGAATCTGAAGTTACTTACGTAAATAAAAGAAGTAATAATATTAAGTTTCTCTTGCGAATAGGATATTATGAGATGCATGACTTTATCAATAGAGTTAAGAAGTTCCCCTCGACTGTCATCAGCTTTGTAGCATATGATAATTTTTTCCATATGTATGATGTGATTGATTTCTTAACTATTTCTAACTTGACCTTAGAATATTTAACTTACCAACATTCTCTAACTTTATGTTAGTTTCAAGTAATCCTACTATAAGAGGCTTATCCCTTATAACAAAATCCCTTAAAGAAGCCTGTTTTGTAAGTAATTTAAACCTCTAACATTCCATATTGGAATTGACATATTAAAGATGTTTGTTTTTGGAGCCTTTACCCTTACTCCTTTGAGATCTTGTCTTATCCACTGTTTGAAATTGCATATTTGGATCCTTATTATTAGTTCTAACATCATTACTAGATTAGTTGCTTAGTGGGTGAGTTTTTTTAGCTATTGGTGTCACTATATTGGTTTGACAAGTTGATAAGGAGTTAACTCTTGATGAGTTATTTCTAGTTTTTTCAACGGAAGGAGTAGTTTTAAATATAGAATCATAGCTAAATTATGGAAGTTGTTTAGAGAATTTGATAAGTTCTGTTTTTATAGGGCAATCACTTGATTAGTTTCAAAAGTCTCTATAAGAGTTGGATCAAATTTAACATTATGTTTCTTTGCATTTGTTAGAGGCTTAATGTTATGGCTTCCCTTAACCTTTGTGCTAAACATTGCTTCCTCATTTAATTCAGTCTACATTAGCTCTTGAGAGCTTCCAGTTTGAAATGTTTTACTATTTTCCTTCCTTTTCCCTTAAAGTTTATAAGTTGATTTCCAATGGTAGGGGATAATAATGCTGTCCTTCTAGAGTTTATTCCCCGCCTTTAGTCTCATTATTGGGATTTCATTAGGAAGCTCCTTGGAGATTTAAACACTAACATATATATGAGCATATCATATTCTTCTTTTTTTGGAAGTGGTCTAATCAATAGAAAGAGGTTTCCCTATGAAGCTGGCTAAGGCACTTAATCCTTAAGTAGTCTAATACTCAAGGGAAACTTTATAGAAATTAATCCAAAGTGGGATGTTCTGAACTTTGATAGTTTCCAACTTCAAACTAGGTTTTCAAACTTGAAAAAATATAGGTTGGTTCCCAACATGCTAGGGACCTTCCTCGAGAATTTTGTAGGCTTGAGAGGTTGAGTCAAAGGTGAAGAAAATAAGATTATCCTAAGTAAATAGCATATTAATAGGTCATTTGTTTTTCCATATCCTTTCTGCCCATTTATGGATGATTGGGAAAGGAGGTCTTTGATTAAAGAAAAATCCAACAAAGTTAGCTTCCCAACTACGTGCACCCTTTTCTAGTTTTTCTACCTTAACAATGAGTTTTCCATCTATCTCCAAGGTTTGAAAATGAGGATTAAGGCTTAGTGATTCCTAACCAACTTCTTCCAGCTTTTTTGTGGAGTGTGAGCTAAAGGAGATGTGGAAAACATAGGTTATAGGAAAGCTTGATTTGGTGGAGGGTCTAGAAGGGGACAAGTTAGTAAAGCTGGAAATTCATCTTTGCAATTGTTAGTCGAAGACTTCATTGTCATGAACTAAAGCTGTGAAAGGAAATAAATAGCTTTGGTAGTTTTGAAAGGCTGAAAAGAAAGGTTCAAAGATAGAATAAAAAGTAGATAGGAGTTTAAAGTGGTAGTGGTGAGACTAAAGTTCCCCTGGCAGTAATAAGGAATGAGGTTGGATCTCCAAAGAAAATGTAGAAGTTGAAAATGTATTTTCACTAGATCATTACCTATCTAATGTAACTTAGCTCTTATATCAATAAGGAAATGCCAAAAAGTGATGAAATAAAACAAAAAAGTTAAGAGAAATTTTAGGCACTTTAGGATTTAAAAATATTTCTAATCTTTGCTTTTTATTCATCTACTCTTTTTACTTTTATATATCATATCTTTGATTTTTAGTTAAGTGTTAAACTTGCCATTCTTTTAATTGTCTTAAAAATTCCATTATTAATAAATCAACTATAGCATGATTTGATGTTCTCGATTGTGCTTAGTATGCATTTAAATCCATTATATATTTGTTTTAGTATGTATAATATGTTATTTTAAAAAATTTATTTTTGTAATATTACTATTTCTTTCATTAGTATTAAATGTTGGCCCTCTAATGGTTCTTATAAAGAAATTTATTTTTAAGATAAATAGACTCTCTGATTATAAGTTCAAGCTAACCAACATATTTACTTTATAAAAGAAAACAAAACCATTTTTTCTCAATTGTTCTAATTTCAAACAGCTAATTTAAATCCAGAAGAATTTGTCTTCCACAAAACCTTGGTGTCAAATCATGATTAAAGATTGTAGGGTGATTTATATAAGGGGTTTATACTTATCAAACAAAATATAAACCTCTAGCTACCTAATATTAGGAATGATTATGACATTACAATATTTTCTTAATTTATCTATGCTAATTTTCAATCTTTATAGCCTTTCTATATCTTATAGAAAAGAAATCTAAATCAACATGTCAATTAAGATGTCATGACCACTAGGAAGTTTGCTTATCAAAAAGTATGAAGAAAACATGTTCAAATATAAGACTGTTATATAATAACAAACAAAAATTAAAAGCTAACTTACAAATTAAAAGCTTTATAACTCTTAGATGCATATGTTTCCAATCTGAAATAGCCATTAAGAATTATCAAAAAGTAAAACTTATTTAATAAAAGTATATTTTGAATAAAATTTATTCTCAAATTATTTAATTTAGAAACAACATAAATATTTTCACATAACATTATTGAAATTCTTTTTTATAGAACTAAGGGAGGCTCTAATAAATATTTTGATGATAAAAAAACATAAGAAAAACTAAGAGAAATTGCCTGGAAGAAAAATTGATGGTGGTGAAAAAATTGAGCTAAAAGATACAATGGTTAGAGGATGATAGGAATAATTTTCTACTGAGGTATAGCGCGACTTGAATATTTAAGTTGGTAATTAGGACCTTATATCTCAATTTTCAACAATGTCATGTTCCTATAATGAAGTTTATAATATCTATATAACACTATGTATGCTTTAAATTATTATTAATAATTTTATTAATAGGTAATTGGGCAATAAGAATATTCACTTTGATAGTGAACCTTAACTTTAGTAAGGAATTCATGAGTTCTGAGGCACTGATTGGAGTTTTGACATTCCATAAGCTCTAACCCTTTATATAGTATGTATGCACCTATTTAAGCCATAAGTATTGTTTATCTAATCTCCAAAGCCTCTTTTTAAGATGGACCAGTTAAGCATTCTAATAAAAAAATATAGAATCCACCAAGTTTCTTGAGCATGCACACCTCAGACCACCTAAAAGCTTTTCTATTTCTTTAGTCACTATTTTAGGAAACAGAACATGTAAGGCCTAATAGTTAGTAAGTGAGGATAGCACTAAGTTTATCATTTTACATCTGCCTACTGGATAGAGAGAGTTTTAGAGCTCCAGTTCTCTATTTTACTCTTAATTTTTTCCATAAGAGGTTTAAAGTCAGAGATAGTAGGCTTGATAGAGGAGATGGGAACTAAAAGATATTTGACATAAAGATGAGATTCCTTAAGGCTTTTGATGGCAGAGATTCTTGTAGACAAGTAAGAGGCATTTGTATAAAAGAAGAAGTTGAATTTTTCATTATCGATGACTAGGCTAAAGATCTTGAACATTTTGCATGCTTTTGATATTGCTATGATTGATTTGATATCTTCTTTGGAAAACATAAACATATCACCAACAAACCTAAGGCTTATAATGTTGAGTTTATTACATCTTGAATGAAATTTGAAGTTTCAATTCCTAATGCTAGTTTTTTTTAACAGAATTGCGAGAACTTTTGATACTAAGGAGAAAATGCAAAGGGAAATGGGATCCCCTTGTCTAATGTCTTTAGCTGTAAGAATTGACTTAGTAATTTATCTATTAATTAAAAATTTGTATAAAAATGCAGTGACACACTGAGGCACCCATTCAATGAAATTGTTAGGGAATCTAACTACTCTTAAGGAGTTGAGTATGAAACTCCAATCAGTAGAAGCATAAGCTTTCTGATTCGAAAGCACAACTTTTGCAATTACTTTCTTATTGTATTGCTTGAATAGCTCTTATGTTATAGATATGTTGCATCCTATATGCCTCTTTATAATATATGCACATTGTGTAGGATCAATTAAACAAAGAAGAATGGAATTTAATCTATCAGCAATCACCTTAAAGATGATCTTATATATAGAAGAACAATAAGAGATAGGCTTGAAGTATCTTAGAGACTTATATTCCTTACCTTTAAGGATCAAATTGATGAATGTGTTATTAAGCTCTCTGAGGAGTTTTCTATTATTGAAAAATTCTTGAACTTCTTTAACAACTGTTTTCCTCATGATGCTACTTTTGTTTAAAAATAAGATGCAGGAGCCATCAAAACTAGGAGATTTATATTAAGCTAGAGATTTGATGGATTTTTCAATCTTAGTTATTAAGAAAGGAAAAGAAAAATCTTACTTTTCACTTGCATTTAGTTTATGCTGGACAATTTTGTTCTACAAATCTAATTGACGATGTAGCTGATAGGTGCACATTAATCTATGTTTTTCTATGTAATTGACATTTGTTTTCCTGTATAATTGTTATAGTTTAGGATTCATTTTGTATGTTTTCATTTAATTTGATTTCCATTGTTTTTCTTTTATGTTTGATGTTAATTTTAGGTAAAAATTGACCATTTTTATGTAGGAAGGAAGATGGAGCAACTTGGAGATTGAGCTAGAAATCAAAGAGGAAAAGAAAAGAGGCAGTGTTTTATGATTGTGGGAATCATAATCTGAGGTAATATGTGAGGCTTCATTAAACTCAGGGTTTTTGGAATATTTAAGGATAATTAAGCCTCCATCTTCAAGGGAGATAGAACCTTTCTGGATAAACACAATCTTTGAGTGAAGAACACATTTTTGGAGCCTTGAGGAAGGATTGAAGTGAAGGATCATCATTAAGATTAAGGAAAATAACACATCAATACTAAAATTTCCAGATTTTGGTAAAGAAGAGAAGGAGTTCTTTTATTCAATTTTCTGTCAGTTCCACTTCTTCCATTCTTTGTAAAATGGTTTATTTGAATGTTGATGATGTTATGGAGACCATGTTAGGATGATTTAGTTTTAGGGATTGCTTTTGACTTATTTTGTTAGAGCTTCTACTTTATTGAATTGAATGAAGTTATCTTTAATGATTGTTGATTTTATTGGTTATCTTACAACAAATCGAGAGAGTGAGAAAGATAAATTTATGTAGGATTGTACAACCAGAGTTGGCGGCCTATAGACTAGCAATTATCATGTTAATTGAATAGTTAGAAGAGAGATCTCAGCTAGTCAATTGATCACTTGTAAGATAGTTTAATGACTAGTTGAATCGGTAGAGTCATTAGGTAGGTTGAGAGATCATCCAATTGATTCCCTTTAATTTGATTAGGGACAATTAATTACACCTTGAGAGAGGGTAGTTAATACATTCAAAAATCTAGGGTGAGACACAATTCAATCAATAAAATAGGAGGGAGAGAAAAATAGGGAAAAGAGTAATCTCTAGTTTTTAGATTCTTGAATTCTGATTGTTCTGCACGTTGGTATTGTCTATTACTTTGTGTTAGTCTTTTAATTTTAATTTAATTTTTTAGATAATTTACATTAAACAATTTGGTTTCTTAAACAAAGTCTTGTCTAAATTATGTGGTGTCTGGGCATCAATCCTTGTGGGATGATATCCACCCGTTCACTTGCAGTTTTTTTGAGCATAAAACAAGTAGATAGGTTTTACCATCAATAAGTTTTTGGCGTCATTACCAGGTATAAATTATTTAGCATCTAGTTTAATTTAGATTACTTTGATTTAAGTGTTTTTGATACTTTTCCTTGTGTAATTGCAGGTGCACGAGCACAAGGAGCACGCGAAGAATGAAACAAGTTAGTAAAGATGAGTTTCCCGACATCAAGAGACATAAAAGAGAGTTAAGAAAGGCAAAGCGTCTAAACTTTTCATAGTAAGATATGGCTGAAGAAGGAGAACAAAGAGGACTAGAGAGGACACTGATGGATTTCATAAGGCCAGGATTTAGTCCTCAAGGAGTGGTGAGAATGGTAGTCCAAGCAAATAATTTTGAGATAAAGCTGGCACAACTCAACATTCTACAAAATAGTGTGCAGTTTTATAGGCTATCCAACGAGGATTCAATCACCCATATCGCAAATTTCTTAGAGATCTATGACACATTTCGATTTAATAGAATGTCCAATGATGCAGTGAAACTAAGACTATTTTTATTCATACTAAAAGACAGGGCTAAAGCATAATACAATTCTCTGAATTCAGGACAAGTTACGACTTAGGAGCAACTCGCCTAAACATTCCTTGCCAAGTATTTCCTGTTAATGAAGACGACAAGGATTATTAAAGAGATAACAAACTTCCAGCAAAACGATGGGGAGTCTCTTTACGAAGCTTGGGAGAGATTTAAAGAACTTCTAAGAAGCTATCCCTATCACAATCTACTGAGGGAGTTCTTCCTTTAGACATTCAATAATAGAGTGAATCCAAGCACTAAAAAAACCATCGACACAGCAACAAGAGGTTCATTAATGAGGAAAACTTTGGAAGCAGCTTATAATCTGTTGGAGGAGTTGGTGAGCAATAGTTGCATGTGGTCGAGCGAGAGGAGCAGATAGGGACAAAAGGAACATAAAGGTATGATACCTATTGACTCGGTTACTGCTTTGTAGACTTAGATCACGGCTCTTACAAAGTAGCTAAACAATATGAAAAGAGCATCTACCTCAACAGCTAAGGCGATACAAGTTTAGTGTGAGTTCTGTGGTCAGAGCAACCTATTGGATCGGGAAAAGAAAGCATGCCATATTTGGAGAATAGGTAGACCTCAAAACTTTTTATAAATATTATTTGCAGCAGAAGCAATATATCCACTGCGCTATCCTCTCCTTCTTCTTGTATCCAAAGCCTTTTGCTTTTAAATCCTTTTCTTTGTCAATCTATCCTCTCCTTGTTGTTGGATCCTTAACCAATTTGATTTACCTCTTGTTCTTCTAAGACAACTTGGTTAACAAAATCCTTTGGTGGGAAAGGAGAAGAAATGTTTGGAGGAGATTTTTCTTAGAAGAAATGAA
>JAOQMS010000180.1:26294460-26319576 GCA_027563885.1 Erythroxylum longipes | reverse complement strand
CATAGTAATAATAATATTTGAATTAGAATAATAAATTCAATAATAATAATATGTATTCTTATTAATTCTTATTATTAATATAATTCTAATTATTATAATAATTGATACAAATAATAAAATGTAATAATAATAAAAATAATACTAAATAAAACATTAATACTAATGATAATGATAATAAATTATACAAATAATAAATTTAATAATAATCGAATTATTAATAAGTAGATAATTAATATTAAACTAATAATATTAATTGATCTCATAAGATTAATCAAACTAATTATATTAATACTTATTATTAATAATACTTACTAATAATATTACTAATTATATTAATACTTATTATTAATATTAATAATTAATAATTAATGACAAATTCATATATATACAATAAATTCAAAATTAAATGTTAAATTCGATAAATTAAAACGTCAAATTAAACATTTTATCAAAATTAAATATTCAAATTCTCAAATTAAGACAACAATTACAAAAAACATTTCAAACATCATAAAAGGCATTTTATCGAACACCTCATAGGCAATATGTATAATCTTAATCTAACCACAAATCAATTGCAATTTTCCATTATTTACCAACAATAACAAATATAAACAACAAATAAACCAATAATTACACGAAAAAACCGCAAATATCAATAATAATCAAGCAAGATTTCATCACCAAACACTCACTTTTAACACTAAAAACATGTTTTTTTTTAGAAATAACACACTCATTAGAGAGTTTACCTCAAACAACGCACGATGAGTAAGAAAACAATCGAAAAATGGTTGGAAAACGAGAGAGAAGGGGTCGAAAAACAGAGGGGGAAGGGGGGAATGGAGGGGGCGGTCGGCGAGTTAAAGGCGCCGGATTACCGACGGAATGTACATTCCGTCGATAATCTAGGTTTTCCCTCGTCAACTTCACGACGCAACTTGCCGACAGTTACCGACGAAACACAAATTCCGTCGCTAAAAGAGCGGTAATTTCTAACGGTGGAAACTTAAATATCGACGGAACACTAGTTCCATCGGTAATCAAGGGTTTATATCATCGTCTTTAACAAGACGACGAGGCAAGTTGCCGACAGTTACCGACGGACAAGTATTTCCGTCGCTAAATTTGAGGACCGCGTGCAATCTATTCGCGTTAAAATCGATGAATCACCGACGGAATACATATTCCATCGGTGATTCAAGTTTATCTTCTCGTCTTCATCCAAGGAAGACGTTTAGTTAACCAAATTGATATGATTTACCGACGGACTATGTATTCCGTAGGTATTTAAGTTTCTCAGTTATCTCTTTACGACAGTTTCCTGTTGCGACGGAACACAAATTCCGTCAGTAAATAAAGTTGCCTAAACAATTTTACCGACGGTATCTTTACCGTCAGTAATTGAGCGAAGCTAATTAATTGCGGAAGTAATTCCCGCATTTATTGCCGACATAAGTCCCTATTCCTTCGGTATATGTCCAAAGCAATTAAATTGCGGGAACGGTTCCCACAATTTTTGCCGATGTCATAGGCTTTGTTGTAACTATATGCCGTCGAAGATTTTGCGCGAAATTCCTTCCCTCTAGTGTTGCCGATGGATTTGTGGTTTCGTCACTGTATACGAAAACAACGCTATATTTATCGACGGAATTTATTTTTCTGTCTGTAAATAGCATCAGTTTTGTTTCTGTCGGTAATATTCCGCCACTATTCAGTGATTTTCTTGTAGTGATTCTAGATCGGTAAGCACCCAATAGATTCCTAAGCAGTAGAAGTTTATAACTTTAAGCGTACGTTTGGTAACTAGGAATGAAGATGTGGAAATGGGTATGTAATTTACATTTCTCGGTAATCCGGCCCAGGGGGAATGGAGGGGGCGGTGGGCGAATTAAAGGCGCCGGATTACCGACGGAATGTACATTCCGTCGGTAATCTAGGTTTTCCCTTGTCAACTTCACGACGCAACTTGTCGACAGTTACCGACGGAACACAAATTCCGTCGCTAAAAGAGCGGTAATTTCTAGCGGTGGAAACTTAAATATCGACGAAACACTAGTTCTATCGGTAATCAAGGGTTTATATCATCGTCTTTAACAAGACGACGAGGCAAGTTGCCGACAGTTAGCGACGGACAAGGATTTCCGTCGCTAAATTTGAGGACCGCGTGCAATCTATTCGCGTTAAAATTGATGAATCATCGACGGAATACATATTCCGTCGGTGATTCAAGTTTATCTTCTCGTCTTCATCCAAAGGACGATGTTTAGTTAACCAAATTGATATGATTTACCGACGGACTATGTATTCCGTAGGTATTTAAGTTTCCCAGTTGTCTCTTTACGACAGTTTCCTGTTGCGACGGAACACAAATTCCGTCAAAAAATAAAGTTGCCTAAACAATTTTACCGATGGTATCTTTACCGTCAGTAATTGAGCGAAGCTGATTAATTGCGGGAGTAATTCCCGCATTTATTGCAGACAGAAGTCCCTACTCTGTCGGTATAGGTACCGACAGAATTATTTCCATCGGTATATATCCGAAGCAATTAAATTGCGGGAACGGTTCCTGCAATTTTTGCCGACGCCGTAAGCTTTGTTGTCGTTATATGCCGTCGAAGATTTTGCCCGAAATTCCTTCCGCCCAATGTTGCCGACGGATTTGTGGTTCCGTCGCTATATACGAAAACAACGCCGTATTTATCGACAGAATTTACTTTTCCGTCGGTAAATAGCGTCAGTTTTGTTTTTGTCGATAATATTCCGCCGCTATTCAGTGATTTTGTTGTAGTGATTCTAGATCGGTAAGCACCCAATAGATTCCTAAGCAGTAGCAGTTTATAACTTTAAGCGTCCGTTTGGTAACTAGGAATGAAGACGTGGAAATGGGTATGTAATTTACATTCCTTAATTTTTACTTGTTTGGTTGTTAGTAATGGATAAAATAAGGATTGACAAATTTGGAATGGATTTTAAATAATCATGATTTTTTATGCCCAAGGTAGGTTAGTGTATAACCTGGATTCAAATATTAGGAATAACAAATAAACAGTCAAGGGCAAACATAACTTCTTTTTTTCTTCTTCTTTGTGTTTCGTCTCAACTGAAACTCTCTATTTAAGAATTTAAGATTAGTTTATTTGTTTAGATAATACATCATTTTGATTGATTATTATTAGGATATTATTATCAACATTGCACATTACTTTATTTAATTTAAATCATAAAATAAGTTTATTATGGTTTTTTAATTTTAGTCTTATAACAAAAAAATCATAATTATTTAAAAAGTAATAATTATTGAATCATTTTAAAAAAATTAATTATTTATTTATTAAATACATATTTTTATTAATTGATAATAATACAAAATATTTTAATTAATTATTCACAAAATCAATCATATAGTAATTAAACATAAGTAAAAAATTGTAATTACCATTTTTAGTATTTGATTCCAAACACTAGTGTAATTATTAAATTTTATAATTCCATTTTTAGTGGTTGCATACCAAACATGCATAATCAACAATTTCATTTCTATTTTGATTCTCATATTTCATTCTCATTCCTATTTTTCTATTTCGATTCCTTTATTACTGGTTACCAAACAAGACCTAAAGATATTCCCTTTTGTGGTAACTTTAATATTAGAGGATTATTCAGCTATTCCTTGATCCCATCAAATGTCATCTGATGCCTTTATTCTCAATGAAAGTCCTCAGAATTTTTCAACTTCAAGAGGACTAAAAATTCTTTCTTCTTATTGACCAGATTAGCAATGAACCCCTTAATATAGTTTACCTAGCCTAAAAACCTTTTGATTTTTGTCTTATTTCGAGGAGTTTTTACTTGAAAAATGGCTTTTGTTTTGTTTTTGTCTAATTCAATCCCTCTACGATGGACTAAGAAACCTAGGAAATTTCATGCTTTTACTTCAAAAGTGCTCTTAGGGGATTTAACTTCAACTTGTTCATTCTTATGCTTTAGAAGGCTTCTCTTAAATTCTGGATATGGTCCATATTCTTTTTGGTTTTAACAAAAATATTATCTATGTGTTCATAGCCCTTTGATAAATGGCTCTTGCATTTTTAAGCCAAAAGGAATTATGACCCATTCTAATGTTCCTATTTATCCAAGAAATTTAAAAAGCATTTTTGAAATATCTCCCTCAGCTATAAAAATTCGAGTATAACCAAGAAAGCAATCCATAAAAGAAAATAAGGAATGCCTATTTGTTGCATCAATTAAATAATATGCAATTGGCATCATGTACACATTTTTTAGAATGCCTACATTCAAATTCCTGAAGTCAACATAAACTTTTAACTTGCTATTCTTCTTTACTATAGTTAAAACACCAGCTAGCCACTTAGTATATTTGTTGGTCTAATGAAACCAGCCTTATATAACTTGTCAATCTCTTCTTTAATCTTTAACTCAAATTCTTTTTACCAATGTATAAGTGGTTGGCAATAAGGGCAAATTTTCAATTTTATAGGAAGCCTTTTTCTACCAGACTTCTACTTAACCCTTACATCTTGGTATATTCCTAAGAAAAACAATCCTTTAATTTTTTCTAAAGTTTGACTAATTCCGACCTTAATTTGGATCAAGATTCTTGCTAACAAACAATGTGTAAAATTCTCCTGAATTAATTAAATTTACTTTCTCAAGTGATTCTTAATTTTGGCTCCTGGGGTCGTTGATCTTTCCAGGAGTGAATTTCAAATCCTCCATTTGACCCTCATCCTTTACTTAGAATTTTTCTTCTTTAAAATCCAACTCAATAATTTCTCACCTTTTTAGTTCCTCATAATTCTCCATAAGATGTTCTATTCAAATTTTGACTTTTACAATTGTAGCTACCACTACTTCACTTTATGAAAAAAAATTTCATTAGGTTCTGAAATGGTCAAGATCCCTACCCTATTGATATCAAAGGCAAATGCATCTATAGGAATATAGTATAGTAATGGTAAATATCGATCACACAGGGACTATAAGTACTAGTAATTATCTAATTAATAAATTAAGATGATGATTTAATTTAACAATAATTCTAAACTAATGTTGAACATAAGCAATGACTAGGAACACAAATAACTTAAAGATTAACCAAATTAAATAAGCAATACCTGGGTAAAGATTCCCTTTAAGATTTCTTAAGCCATTAACTTTTTATCATACAATTTAATTAAAGATCATTGGCCTATAGAAATTCCTATGTTATGTTAATATCTTTCTCAAGATTATCAACACCTAATTCCAAGTTGGTTAGCTAAAATTTCTTTCTAGTTAAAACCCTAAGCCTGCATTAATTGATTCACGAATTTCACTGATAGGTTTGACCCTAATCTAAAAGATTTATCTCCACCTATCTCTAGGTTTGCATACAACTCCTTTCAATTATACTAGAGCTATTCATACAAAAGATTTCTTAATCTCAAGTACATGATATCATAAATGAAATAATATCTCAAAAATATTAATTCAGGAAATAGTCAACAACATATAATTGAATCCAATGAAACAATAATCAAATTGCATTAAATAAATAATCAAAACACAAAATTCATCCCAAGGTTCATCCCATTTAGGCACTAAACAAATTTAGCTCATAAAAATAGAAAGCATAGCCAAAGATTCAGAAGCATAAATAAAAATAAGAGAATCCATTGTATATCCCCTTTTCTCTAGTATAATCCACTAAAACCTTGATGGAAATATGCTTTATATCCATCTGTAAGCAAATATCTAAGTCTCTACTGCTCTAAATTTCAAAACTGTAATTAAAACTTGAACTTCTTTAGTTGCCTCTTATACATTAAAATTAAGGTTTCTACATTGGACTCAGTCGTATATAGTGACAATGTCCCTCAAAATCACCTCAAAACTCAATAGTTATATAGAAACATAGTTTCAACAGCTTACACAAGTAATGGAAACAACTGTGTCCTTCACCACATAGGCATATCTAACCTCAACATAGGCAAAAACAACATCTTTCAACCCTGTACACGGTCACAGGAACTTATATGGTCCTTTATATAGACATGTCCACCATCATCACAGGTGTGTCCAACTTTAATTCTTCTGCTCGACTTCCTCTCCTTTCAATTTGTGAAGGCAATTAAGACCTAAACCCGACCTACTTATCTACTTAGTAGGGAAAAGGTTGTATACTATTGAATTTTCCCAAACCCGACATTTCAGCAAAACTATCATTGGGTGTTGTTGTTGTCGTTATTATAAGATTGTAATAACAATGCACTAGAGAAGAGATAAATTTAATGATTAGTATGCACCATCAATCATAAGTGCAATGGAACTTCTCTTTAAAATTCTTCATTATAAGCTAAGTTTCATGCAATCAAGTAAATAAAAATCCTTCAAAGTTCAAAAGCAAATGAAAATTCTTTAATAAAAATCAGGTAATTGGCTATTAATGTGCCTATTATCAATCAAAGAAAAGCCTAAATCTCCAAATTAGTTACTCCTAATGGATATGGTAGGTAAGAGTAAAAAAAATAACCTTAAACAATTACTTAAATATAAATGTCTTTATCATTTTAATGCCTCCAGTTTGACAATGTGGTCACAAAATGGGTTAACTTTTAAGGTTACAACGGGTTTGAGAGCAACTATTTTCTATTGTCCCTCCTTCTTCATACTCTTCTCCTTCCCTAACTAAGCTTTTTCCTTACATCTTGATTCTGATTCAACATTTTCTTGTCTCTTCCTCATTTCTTTGTTCTTCTCAACATCTTGGTCTTTTTACTTCTTGGTAAATATTGCACCTCTTCTTCGTCTACTTTCTTTGTCTTCCTCCTCCAGTTATAGCTTATTAGAGGGCATTTGTGTCTTTTCTATCTTAATTTGTTCCTGCCTTTGCTCTTTTTACTGTTTTTGGTAATGATAATTTGACTGCTTTTCTTTACCAAAAGTTTCTTTCCTTTCCTTGCTAATGTCTACCTTCTAACACGGAAGCTAATTCTATTACTGAATTCTCCCTTTGCCTCTCCCTATAACCCTGGCCATCCTTAAGCCTTAGTGTCTTTAACCTTACCTAATCTTGTTAGAAAGGGAGATAAGGATGTTTCTCCTCCTCATGCCCCTCCTTAATGAAAGAGTAGGAAGCAAGTTCTATACAATCACTTTGACCTTCCACTGCATTACTTCCCTCCATCTGGACAAAATGGGAGATTCATTATTTCTCCAAATATTAAAATAATTAAAGAGGGGGCACAAAGTTGGGAGGCAACCCTTGTTGGTTTATTTATAGACTTTAATCCCCCATTTCTAGTCACACAAAGGTGGGCACAAAACCAATGGAAGAATAGAGGCTTAGTTGACTTGTTGATGTCTAAAGATAACCTCCTTCCCTTTCCTTTTGACTCCCAGCTTAAAGCTCTCAAGGTGGTTGAAAAGGTTCCTTAGCATATATCTTAGTTCCTTTTTTCTTTAAACCTAGCAACTGACATCATTTTGAAAAATGTCAAACACCAAAACATCCCATTGTGGATTAACCTATATAATGTACCTTTATAGTATTGGATAACACAAGGCTTGAGCATGCTTACAAGGCTAGGTCTAAATAACACACTCTTTAAAGATAGTGTCATAGTTTCCTACCAATAGAAACCTTCGCTCAAAGCTTAAGGAAAGGCTTAGAGATCTAAGGGAGAAGTGTTCAAAAAGGGAGATTATTTTGAGTTTATGGGCCTAGATGGAGATGAGAGGCAAGAAGAGAGTATTGACATAGTAACTCCTATAAAAGGTATGACGAGTGTCCAGATTCTACCTTAGTGGAGAATGAAGATATTGTTGCTTCTTGTGATGTAAACAAAATCATACTTCATCTAGGGATGATCAACCTCAACCTTCAAACACATATTACAAAACAATGGAAATAAGGGAGTGAATTGAGTTGAATGCAATTACTACTCCTAAATCATACTACGGGCATATGATAAATAAAGAAGAAATTATAGATAAGTAGTTCCAAAAAATGTAAACGAGGGAATGTCAAAAGAGCAATAGGAAAAGCTTAATTTAAATGACAATTGTGCTTGGAATGTACATGAGTTAAATTGCCCAATAAAACATAACTTTTAAAGGATTTTGTTCTTGAGGAGAAGCCTTCGATTATTAGTCCTTTGGAAACTAAAATCAAAGTTAAGCACATGAATAAGTTTGATAGGTTGGGCCCCTAGTGACGGTTCACCTTTAATCATCAATATCACACTTTTTGTAGAATCATCATTTGATTTATGAAACAGCTTGAAGAGGAATAAAGGAAATTGTTGTAGCCTGGATGATTTGTTGGGACTTTAATTTCACTTTATTCAGGATAAAGGTTAAGACCAATCATAGTTTGAATAACTACACTTAAGATTTCCATGAGTGTATTGAACATATGTAGATGATTGATTTAAAGTTTAATGGTCATATATTTACATAGAATAATAAGCAAAATAGTTTGGTTCGTTAAGAAAAAGCTTGAAAGGGCATAGGTTAACTTTAATTGGTTAACTCATTTCCCTAAATGCAAGGCATGCCATTTGGATCCATTGTTCTTTTATCACACACCAGTTAATATTTAAAACATGTTCCAAAAGGTTAGTAGAAAATCTCATTTTATATTTAGTAACTTCTTAGTGCATGATGTTGATGCTCAGGGAGCCATTTATAAAGGCATGGAAGCACATATACATGCTATTAAGTAGTTACTCTATATGGAGTCATTAAAACATATAGTTTTACCTAGTTTTTCTATATGCCAAAGCTAAAAGGTGAAAGGGGAATTAAAAATAACTTAATGTTAAAATAGCTCTCAACACAAGAATGGAGATAGTGCAATGGAGAAGTTAGTCTCCATTCAATTACTTATTATAAAGAATCCTGGAGATTATAGCCTACTAAATAAGGAAAAGTAACAATTAAAGGAATATTGGCAAGCTGTGAAGTATCACTCTTCATTGATCTAATAAAGATCTATAGTAAATTAGATTTAAAAGGGGGATAGTTGCACCAAGTTCTTTTTAAACTCTCTAATTGCAAGGAAAAATGCTAACGGAATTTACTCAATCTCTTTACCAAATGGAATGGTGATCAGAAATTAAGGTGAGATACGTTAAAAAAAACACTTAACTTCTGTAAACATATCATAGCAACCAAATATGATACAAACTCACCTATGGAGACAATAAGTTCCTTTATATCAAAGAGAATATCAAGTGGTGAAATTGAGAATCTCATTAAGCCTACGGAGGACTCTAAAATAGAAAATTTTGTGTTCCAAATAAATGGAATGAAGGCCTCTAGTCCTGATGGTTTAAATGGATTCTTCTGCCATAAAACCTAGCCTAATTTTAAGCCAATGGTAAAAGAAGAAGTACTTAAAATTTTCTCTAATAAGGTGTTACTCAAAGAGATCCACAATTTTATATAAATCTTCAAATTTAGCTACATTTGGTGATTTTAGGCCTATTGCATGTTGTAGTTTCTTTTATAAAATTATAGCAAACATTTTAACTAACAAATTGAAGTTTGTGCTTAATTCCATCATTAGTGAAAACGAAGGAGCTTTTATGAAGAATAGACTGATAGGGGATAACATCATAATTGTCCAAAATTTGCTAAAAGAATATACAAAAAGGGCTTCCGCTTTGAATTGCTCCATAAAGGTTAATATTCATAAAGCTTTTAACTGTGTGAGTTGGAAGTTCCTACTTCAAGTGTTAGAAGTAATAGGCTTCTTAAATACCTTCATAAATTAGAGCCTGCATCACTTTAACTTCCTTTAGTATTCTTATTGATGGAGTATCTACTGAAACTTTCATAGGAATTAGGAGTCGTAGACTGGGGAGTCCTTTATTCCCTTTTCTTTTCATTTTATGTATAGGTGTATTACTATAGTTGTTGAAGTATAATGTAGCTAAGGAAATAAAGTTCCAATATCATACAAAATGTAAGTTAATCTCGTTAACTAACTTATGCATTGCTGATGAGCTCCTGTAATTTTGTAAAACTCATTTAAGATTAGTGTCACTTTTGATATATACACATTGTAATGATTTAAAGCTATGTTAAGCCTAGGATTTAACCTAAACAAGAGTCACTTTTTATTTATCTCTAGTGCTAATCACTAAGTAACAAGTAGAAATAACAGGAATAATAAGGCAATTCTCACTTTTTTATGTATCTAGGACTCCCTACAAGAACAAGAAGGCTCAAATTCACTAAATGTATTCCTTTAGCAGAGAAAATCTACAAAAGGCTTGGTTTTTGGACTAATAGAGAACTATCATATGGGGTAAACTATAATTGTTAAAGGTTGTTTTCAATTCAATGCACATATATTAGAGCTCACACCTTTTCTATCCAAGGTTCTCATTAGAACCATTTAAAGGAAGATGAGGAAGTTTTTATAGGGTAGTTCAAATACTAATGGTGGTTAATGCAAAGGTGAAATGGCCAGACATATGTAAGCCTTCGGATGAAGGTGGTTTGGGATTAAGTCCTATCAAATGAAGTAAGAAAATCCTTATGGTTTAAAAACTATGGAGAGTTTTAATGGACAACAAAACTCTATGGATGAGGCGACTATGCAGTTATATATTGAAAGGAGCTAATATATGGGTTGTAATCGCAAAACCTACTTATTTTTGGTTCTTCTCTCAGCTTTTGAAGTTGGGGGATTCTGTTGAGGTAAGTATCACTTACAAAGTTGGTAACGGTAGCAAAGAATTCGTCTAGTATAATAATTATACTAGTTATAGGCCCCTTATTTCTCACTAAAAGGCAATAATGGAAATTGTTAGATTGTTTACTTAAGCTAAGGTGAGTTTACTTATTTTTTAATGACAATAAATTGGCTTTCCTATAGAAATGGAACATCCGGTATCTAGTTATACCCCAATATAGCTTTTAAGGACTCTTATCTTTGGTACAATCTCCCCTTATCACACATCTCCAATCAATTTTGCAAGACAAGTTACAAGGGAAGGAACCAACTATAGGATGGAATAATATTTTGTGGAATAAACATCTTATGCCTAGAATAAGTTTTCTATTATAGCTAGCAGTGAAAAATTAAAAAAATTAACATAGATAGATTGGGATATTTGAACCTCTTAGGAACCTTTGTAGTAAGTATAGAAGGGGATGAGACTAAAAAGCACCTATTTTTTAATGTAGTTTTTTAAATTCATTGTGGAGCAATATCATTTGAATATAGAGGTGAATTCTTTTTTTAATATTGTTTACTAGCTACAGGATCATAAGAACTCATTTGAATCTATGAAGGTTGCATATATCATTGCAAAGGGAATGTGCCTATATGAGATATGAAGAGGGAGGAATTATAGGAGATTTATAAGTAAGGAAAGACATAAAGAAGTTATTGTGGAAGTTATCATCACTAGCATAAGGGAGCAACTTATTATTTGCTACTTTGCTATTCATTGTAATCAAAATCTTTCTACCTCTTGGAGAATATAAACTTTTCTTATGAATGGCTTACAAGTAAGTAATGAATTGTAGCTTGTAATGTGTCTTAGTGGTGTTGATGTGTAGAGGGAAACTTTCTAGAACCCTTTTTTCACCTATTCCGTAACCATTTGATTATAATAAAGTATAACATAATGATATATTACTCTTAAGCTCAAAAGCTCACATTTAGGCTTAATGTGTGTAAATAATATGTAATTTTCATTTAGATTAACTATCTTAATGATTACTAAAAATATAGCTTATAAAAGTATGTCTATTCTAAATTTCATCCTTTTTTCAAAAGAATTTAACTTAATAATCAATAATTACCTAAAGTGTTTCGGACATATTTTAACTAAACTGGGACTTTAGTTAATAAGAAAAAATAATAAGGAATATAATAAGCTTATTAATTAAAAATAAAAAATTTTCTAGATTTATTCAGAATTTATTATACTCCTTCCTCACACTTAAAGAAGTACATTGTCCCTAGTGTATGTAATAAAAGCACAAAAAATATAATATCAAAGAAAAACAAAATATAAGGGAATGTTTTTTTGCTATCCTCCATCCCAAATTAAGTACAATAATCCTTGCAAAAGAAAAACACAAGGGGATAAAAAGGAAAAACAAAAATACAAGGAAATAAATAATAAAAATAAAGGTAAAAACAATTTAAATTAAGAGTTTAGTAGGGTTAAGTCTTGTCTAACTATTAAAACAAAAAATAATACATAAAAATAAAAATAAAATAAGAAAAATGTTCAAGTGATGCGTATGAAGTGGCTCGAGCAATCGGTTGTTGAGGAATCGATGATGATGTGATAAATCTAGTTAGTAGAGGAGGTATCATGACTCCAAGGTGTCCTGCCATCTTAACTAGCACCTTGTCCATTTATTTGTCACTTGCCTCCAACTGCTCCACACACCACTAGCTCCCACTGTCTGATCCAAATAGAATGCTACACTTATAGGGTTTGCCTTATTTACTTTTCCAATTGGGCAATCTTCAACTGGTCCCAATGTCCAAGTGGCATCGAAGTCCTAGTTAAGCTTGAACTATCTAATGTACCATCTTGATTTCGAACCCCTTTTGCTGGCTGTTTAGGGAAGTCCAGTCTTGGCTACTACTTATATATATTAGGGCGATCCCATCTGCTACAGCAGCTACCTAATCTTCCTGAGCTCTAACTATTCTGTAAATGTCACTTGCTGGTCCCTATCTTCTAGTATCTATGTTTATGTTCTTGATGATATCTAGACTCAAGGAAACCATAGTACTAATTAGCCTCATTAATGGTAATCTAGGAATGAATCCCATCCTCTTTGCTAACCAAGTCACATGTAGTCCAATACAGACCATCCCCACGTTTTGGTCCTTGTAATAATGTAAAAAATATTAGGTCAAAACATGCCCTAAATGGATCAAAATTCTCTCACTCATACTCTATAACTACAAAATATATGTGTTCCCTATAACTCCAAAGCTATTAACCCGCCCACTCAATATATGACTTAGTATAGCATGAATATACCTAAATAGGGTGTGCCTCAATGTAGATGTCTTAATAGTGGTGTAGTTCTATTTGTTGTTTATTCTACTCAGAAAATGATGAGCCCCCTTCCTGCATGGTAGATCCAGTTAAAGATGCGAGTAATCCTAAGTTTCCATAAATTCTTGATCATATAGGCCCATTGTCATGGAAAACTCAGTATAGCTATCTGTATCCTCTCACCCAACATTTGGAATTGAATAGTGTTCGTCTAGTTTCAACTATAATGGACCTTCTTCAAGAAGAAAGTGTAGAAAAATTGAGTGTGATTTCCTTGTATATAGGCTCCACTATCTAGAAAAATCGAGAGCATGCTCCAACACTTATAAACTTATGAACTTGTTATGCCAAACCCATTCGTTCCAATGCTTCCCATTCAATGTACCTACCAGCTCAAATTTCTTGTCCCTCATTCTCTGAAATTGGATTTCATAGGCTTCGATATGAAATCGAAGCATCTCGTGGCGTGATGTCGAGTGGCCTCTTGAACTGATGGGGATTGGGCTCTAACTGGGTCTCTGGAAGAACCTTCTCCTCTCTAGCACATTTGTATTTTTTCCTTTTCTCTCCCTTATTGCATTACTTCTATTCTTCTTGTCATTATGCCTAAAATGAAAAAAAAAAAGTGAAAACGTAATAATAAATATGTTAGATAGCAAATTTCGCCACACTTAACCCATACAATCACTATTAATTATGCAATTGCATAATAAACATAATTAAAAATCAAATTAAACTTAAAAATGAGCACAATTACAAAACACTTAAAACATTAACCTAACTAAAAAATTGAAAAAAAGAGTGAAATGTGCATTAACAAAATACAATAAGGTTAAATTAACAACTACTAATTGCAATTTATAGAAGTTAGAATTAAAATGAACTTATATGAATACTATTTGAACAATTATGCCCTAAATTATGAAAAAATGAAATCGTGATAAAATTAAATAAACTAGAACTAACTAATCAAATAAAAACGTAATTTATGTATAAATTAATAAAGCACCAAGCAAATCATATAATATGGTGAGCATGACCAAAAATTCCAAATTGAATTTCACCAAACTTATGGCATTTAAACCTAATAACCCATAAAGAAAAGCATGAAATTCAACTCAAAATTGCAAAACAAGAAGGAAATATGAGAATCTTAACTTAGATCGTAGTAAAATGTGAAAACCAAATTTAGCTTGCGATTAAAGACCGATTAAAGACCAAATTCATTGGCATGGCATAAAAGATACAACATATGTGTTATGTATAGAGCTTGAGGAAACCCGTAACCATTTGTTCTTCAGTTTCCATTATTCCAAGGCAATGTAGGAAAGAGTCCAACACATGCGAAACCCAATGAACCATACACATGAATGGGAATCAACGTTACATCGATTTATATCCTTGTCCGATTTTAGACAACTGAATGTGGTGCTGCTTAAGGCTGGTTTTGAGACAACCATATATTCTCTTTAGAAGGAAAGGAAGAAGCATCTTTATCAAGGTCACGGTAAGGATAAATACCAAGTTATAGACAAAATTATCAACTGGTTAAGAGTAGCGATTATTGCTAAGAACTTAAAGAATCAACCCAATTTGAACATCAAACGTAAATGGAATTTATAATTAGTTGATCTTTTTATCTTTGCTAGGAGATGATGTTCTCCTTTGTACATTGGATCTTAGTTTTTTATCTAACATGAAACTTATGGTAATGGTTTAATAATTTTTGCTATTGTGAATATATTATCTTTTAATTTTCAAAAAATGTAAAAACCTAATGATTTAGTGGAAGTTCCAAGACCTGATTAAGAGAATCACCTAAAATCCAAACACAAATTAATGAAAAATGTAATAAAACCAAATGGGTTGTCACAAATATCTTGGAATACCTAGGCGAGGTCACACAAAGGAAATCATATAAAGCAGAGAGAATTAATAAGAAGAATAGGCTAAAAAAGAAGAGGAAGGCTTAAGTTTTTAAGTAATCACAGTTAGAAACAGTCAGAGTACAAGGTCGTGTCTAACGACTATACATAATACTATGACCATGTAGGGCTAGACATAGGCATGTCATGTGACATGTTTACACAAATTATATGACATTGTCATGTCCTACGACCATGTAACTCACTGAGCTTGTGTGGGAAATTTTAAAAACTTATAGGGATAGATATGGACATGTCCAGTGACCATATAAGTCACTGGGCTAGTGTCTACTTGGAAAACAACATAGATTTGAGGATGTTCATAAAAATAACATAAAACAAGCCAAATGTTAACAAAATCCTAAAATTAAAGTCTAAAGGAATTAAAATAAAAGAATTGATCCAACTATAATTATATTAATTCTTGGGTTACCTCCCAAGTAATGCCTATTTAATGTCATTAGTTAGACATGCCTATACATAATCAAGTTGGTTTATAAAGGTTAAGCTCCTTCTCCATCACCATGGGTTCATTACTATCTAAGTAAGATAATTAATCTTTGTTCATAAGGTTATCCTCATCTTCCTTTACACCTTGAACGATACACAACTCTAGTGGATCTTTATAAACAAATTCCTACACAACATCTAAAATTGAAAATCAATTGTGTCAATAAAATAGAAAACATCATCATATTTAAAGGAATGTATCATAGCATTAGATATTTTAAAGGTAACCTCTTCTTTCTCAATCCTCAGTATTAGTTTTCCATCATTAACATCAATAATGACTCTAATTGTAGTAACATGATTTCCATATTGAGGGCTAGAGCATTAGTTGTCATTGGAATTCATGAATTTACATTTCATTCACATTCACATCATTAGCATACATACACATGAAATATGAACTAGAATACATTACAAAGATGAATATGCAATCAATTGATTTATTCTGGGGTATGAAAAGTTTAAAATGTTCATTATGTGAATTGTAACATGTTTATGCCTTGAATTTTAGTATGATTGAGCACAAGTAGTAAATTTGGAATTAATTGATATAAGTGAAACATTGAGGGATTATAATATATATTTGGTCTAGGAAAAATGACAAACAATAGAATAAATTGATATATGAAAATTTGGATGATTTAGCCTATAATTAAGTGACATTTGGCATTGATCATTGTGGGACAAATGGACTAGTAAATTGATGACAAATGACATTGTTTAATGGAAAAATGCTTTCTGTACTTAATTGAAATGTGACCTAGCTTTAATGGTAAAATATGGCAGCAATTATGCTTGATAAGTGTTGAACATGCCATAAGACACATGGCTATTCAATTACATGACACCTAACATCTTAGTTGGTGAGTTTTTGCAGGAGTAAATTTAGTTCAGCTCACTTTCTCTTCTTCTTTCTTCACACACACCACCCCTCACTTCTTTCATCTCCCTATGTACGTTTATGCTTATGTCCAATTGCTATACAAAAATCCATGTTTTACCTTCACAAAGTTAAGTAAAAGATTAGCTTGAAATTGCCCACATGTTCTAGCCAAAATCCAACCAAGTTGTACCTTGAATATGTGATGTTTCTGCTTGCTTGGAGTACTATATTGGCTTGATCTTTTGAGTTGGAATTGGAGTTAAACATGTAAGTAAATGATTAGTTTTTATAACATGTTATAATATAGAATTGATGATGATGAATTAGGATGAATTACATATGATGTTAATGATTAAAGTGTGCAGGAATATTTTATACGGAGTGTTTTACTGAACATACATCTGTATTTTGGCTATAACTTGATCTGTGAATATCCAAATTGGATGATATTTGATTTAGAGTAAACTAGAGACTTAGAGATATGTTTTTTATGATGGAATTTAATTTTTAATCTATCCTTAAAAGTCTTGAAATTTTTCATGAAGTTGAGAATTGTGTTCTGTCGAGGTATGAATACATTCTATAGATTTTTATTTATAACTTGCATGATACTGAAACAAAATGCATGAAATTGATGTCATTAGACACTTAAGACATTGTGGAACATTTTATTATGAGAATGTGTTGTCTAAATACCTCATTATCTAAGTCATAATGGTCATACAAATCTGACCTAAAATCTACTTAAGAAAATCTAGAAAAAAAATGCAGAACATGTGATATGGAAAAATATGAAATAGGTACTGTTTCGGGGTTTATGAACAATCATGAATTGTTGAACTATGTATTGATGTTGCTGAACTGAAACTGAAGTAAAAATGAAGGGTCATCAATTGTACATGATATAATTTTGATAATAACATGTATGATTAATGGATTTAGGATGAAAAACAGGCAATGTGCTGGAATATTATGAATTGGAGAATTTTCATTGAACATGTTTTGGTATTTTGATTATATCTTGATTTCTAGACTTCCAAATGAGTTTATTCTTGATTTAGATTAAACTAGAGACATATTTCTACAACTTTCTTAAAGAAGTAGAATAATGATTCTATCTCTAAAAATTTCAAAATCTGGCTTGAAATTGAGTCTTTGCTTAGGTTATAACACTACCCGAGACAGAAATCATGTCCTGTTGTTATCGAATAAACTATAGTAATGTAGGCTGAATCAGACAAACTTATCTTCACAAAATTTGTAATTTATTCTCTTAGCTTTCAATTGGTATAAAGTTTGTATTTTTGGATATTTTAATTGAGAGATATGAACTGTACAACTTGACGGCATGATTATGCACTAGCTAAATTTCAAATGTACTTAGTCTACAGTATTTTGAGCATAACTCATACAATAATGAACCAAATTGAATGATCTTAGAGTAATTAGAAACTTAAGGCATAGAGGAAAAATTATTTAGAAGAAAGTGTTACATAAATACAACATTTTCATGATGATAATAATCATGCAAAGTGGACCCGAAAGTGTTCTTAGACAAATCTAGACTGGTCAATTGAGTATTGATATATGAATGAATAATGATAAGGATCCCGGAATAGTCATGAACATACATTTTACATATTTCATATACATAGACATGCATAATTGAATACTTATACCATTGTGCAAAATTGTGATATGTGTAAATGTGTTTTGCATGATATAGAGAAGCATTTAGAGCGTCATCATCTAGACATTGCCGAGACTTTAAGTCAATAGCTTTCTGGAGCGATTTGTGAGTAACCTAGATGGTCTCACTTAATATATGTTTTCTATAGATTCTGTACTGAATGCGGAATGAATTGTTTGTATTGATTCTGGATATGAAGGTTCGAATATTCTGATTGATAAATGTGATATTGAAGTGTTCCTTGAATGTGAATTTGGTGAAATATGTGTTACTCAACATGTTTTCTTTAAATTCCGGACTAAGGCCCGATGATATATGTATATGGGACTAAAAATGTGATTGAATGGGAATGAGATTGAAAATGGGAATGATTGATTGAAAATAGAATTGATTGAATGTGAATGAGATGCATTTCATACATGAATGCATGATCAGATAATGATAGTTGTGATATGAGTAGCCACTGAAAATGAGCTTAAAGCTCTGAAATGTGGTATAGAGCCAAAGGCTCGATATATACAGTGAGCCTTATATCGACAACGGGTAAGGGACAATATCAATAAGCCTAGTATCCACAATAGATACGGGACAATTTAGGCACTCAGTCACAACAACATAATAATTGAAAGTGAGTCACTTGAACATTTCATATGCACTTCTTAAGTGTAATTGACTAACTGAATTGTAATGTGAATATGTAATTAAAAGAGATTGGGATATGTGCATTCTATGATATGTGGTGCAAATTTTTAAGTGAAAAATTGTGAATTAAGTGCTTATATGATTTGATTTGTGGTATGAATTGGGTGAACCATCAAGGATGGTTACATCATTGAGTTTGCAAAACTCGACAAAATTGCAACATTGATATTTTAGGTCCGAGAGAGGACATTAGAGACAGACAGACTCTACAAGAAGACTAATTCTTGTATTTTTGTCAAGAAATGACTCAAAGGTCGGTCAGCTGATACTAAAGGATTAGTTCGTAGTTTATGTGCAATTCCTTTATCAAGCAGTGTGCTATGTATAGGGATTTGACATTGTATATATTGGATGGTTTGTACAGCTACAATGTACATTTGGTTTTTATGAAATGAAATAAGGAATGCAGTTAGTTTTAAAATTTGGTGACTTTTCTGTATAATAATTGATGCAATGATTAATTTGGATATGTGTTTGTTCTAACATGTCATTATTATAGATTATATACTAGAATGTCCACAGGGTGTTCTGGTATGTAATTTATGGTAGTGGGGAGTTACATTTTGGTGTCAAAGCGTGGTTAGCATCTATAGGGACATATAGAAATGTTAGACATGAAATATAGTGAGAAATGTGGATGATAATTGGAGTTATTGTTTATGATAGGTCATCCAACATAGGTGATCAGGAAGGACAGTCAGCTGACTTAGGATAGACAAGAGCTAGTAGAGAGTCTTCTATGCCTCGACTTGAGGGAATGCCTCCAAGAGTTTTTGAGAGAAGGGAGAGGAGGTATGACAGGCTACGAAAGCAGAGGGCTGTGGACTTCTGATGAATTATAGACCCTGCAGAGGCCGAGGGATGGTTAGAGAGGACTGAGCGAGTGTTTGATCAAATTGAAAGATTTGATTATGCAGTCTCACTATTGCAAGGTCCAACATATCAATGGTGGAAGACTGTTCCAGGTAGTACCACTAAGCCTTGCAATCTGAATTGGGGAGACTTTTTGAGGGCCTTCAGGGAAAATTACATGCCAAAATCTACCTGGACAGAAAGATGAAGGAATTTATGAATCTAAAATAAGGCAGAATGTCAGTAGCAGATTATGAGATCAGATTTAATAAACTGATGGGTTATGCAACTACCTTGATTCCTATTGAGGAAGACAAGTGCAGGAGATTTGAAGATGGGTTGAACATGGAGATTCGGACAAGGCTAGCTCTTACTAACCTGAGCAGTTTCACTGAGCTCAGAGCAACCTCAATCAAAATAGAGCAATTGTTTCGGGACAGACAGTTTGAGCAGAGATCAGAGTCTAGACAAAAGAGGCCTGGTGAATTTTAAGGCAGTTCTAGAAAAAAGTTTAGTAAGGGCCAGAATAGACCATTTCGACCACCGGTCGGATCAAGACAATCAGGGTTTAGGCAGAGGGGTAGTTTTATACGATCTAGCAGTGTGCAGTGTCAGGTCAGATACCTAATTGTGAGCACTGTGGGAAGAAGCACAGTGGTGAGTGTTGGAGATTGTCTGGAACTTGCCTTAGATGCAGCTCATTTGATCATCTGGTTAAGGATTGTCCTGCTACAATTGGAACCCAGTCTGGTATGAGAGGGGGATCAGTGAGTGAGACTACTATTTAGCCGAGTTGAGCTAGTGAAGTTGGACAGAGAGGCCGAGGTGGAGGTAAAGTGAGTTCTGGAAGTCCTTCTGTCAAGATTGAGGTTCGAAGCAATAGACCCCAGTCTCAAGCCTGAGTATATGCTATGACCAAACAGGAGCCTCAGAACTCTCCAGATGTCATTGCCGGAGCATTGCTTATCCTTGATTATAAAGCATTTGCATTGCTAGATCCTGGATCTACGCATTCATTTATTGCACCGCATCTGGCATGTAAGTTGCATTATGGTATAGAGCAATTGAAACGTGGATTTAAGGTGAGTAAACCGATAGGTAGTACCACTGTGATTGGGGAATTCTGCAAGAGGTGTTTGATTAGATTTAATTAGGCAGAATCAAAAGTAGACTTGATTATATTACAGTTAAGGGAGATAGATGTCATTCTAAGCATGGATCGACTTACTGCTCATAGGGCTATCATGAACTGCTACACTAAGTAGGTGGTATTGGAATCTTCTAATCAACTGAGAGTAGTTTTTAGAGGTATTAGTCAAGTAGTGCCAGCCAGGCTGATCTCATTTATGAGTGCCTTGAGGTTGATGCAAGGTGGACATGAAGCATATCTGGCCCACATTATTGATACTAGAGCTGAGCAGAATATACAGGACATTCCTATTGTTAGGGAATTCCTGGATGTGTTTCCTGCTAAATTGTCTGGTTTACCTCCAAATCGGGAAACTGAGTTCACAATTGATTTGGTTCCGGGTGTTGCTCCTATATCCATACCTCCATTTAGGATGGCACCTATAGAACTAAAGGAGTTGAAGGCTCAACTACAGGAGTTGCTAGAAAAAGGTTTTATTAGACCTAATGTTTCACCTTGGGGAGCTCCAGTTTTATTTGTAAAGAAGAAAGATGGAACCCTGAGACTGTGCATCGATTATAGGAAATTGTATCGGGTCACAGTAAAGAAAAAGTACTCGTTTCCTAGAATTGATGACTTATTTGATCAATTGCAAGAAGCTCAGGTGTTTACTAAGTTAGATTTGAGATCTGGGTACTATCAGTTGAAGATAGCAGAGGTTGATGTACTGAAGAGTGCATTCAGGAGTAGTTATGGGCATTTCGAGTTTTTAGTAATGCCGTTCGAGTTAACTAATGCCCCAGCTTCATTTATGGTTTTGATGAATAAGGTGTTTCAGCCCTATCTGGATAGATTTGTAATTGCGTTTATTGATGACATACTTGTGTATTCAAAGAGCATAAAAGAACATGATGAGCATCTGAGATTGATTTTACAGATTATGAGGGAGAAACAACTGTATGCTAAATTTAGTAAGTGTGAATTCTGGCTAGATCAAGTAGTATTTCTAGGTCATATAGTATCTGGACAAGGCATACAAGTAGATCCAATGAAGATAGAGGCAGTGATGAATTGGGAAGCTCTAAGGAATTTATCAGAAATCCGAAGCTTCCTAGGATTAGATGAATATTACCAGAGGTTTGTCGAGGGGTTCTTATTGATTTTAGCCCCATTGACAAAACTTCTAAGGAAGAATGTAGCATTCAGATGGAGTGATGACTGTCAAAAGAGTTTTGAGGAGTTGAAATATCAGTTGACTACTACACTGGTGTTAGCTATAACATCGGGAATTGGTGGATATGTAGTATATAGTGATGCTTCGCATCAAGGATTGGGATGTGCATTGATGTAGAATGGCAAGGTGATAGCCTATCCATCGAGAAAACTAAGGTCGCACGAGATTAACTATCCAGTATATGATTTATAGCTAGCCACAGTTATTTTTGCTATAAAGATATGGAGACATTACCTATATGGAGAGACATTCCAGATATACATTGATCACAAGAGTTTGAGGTATCTGTTATGTCAGAAAGAACTGAACATGAGACAAAAGAGATGGATAGAGTTATTGAAAGATTATGAGTGTACAATTGAATATCATCCGAGAAAAACTAATATGGTGGCTGATGCTTTGAGCAGAAAGTCGAATACCAGTGTAGCTCAAATTCAATTATTGAGGTACATTGGTATTCATAATGAGGCATTAATAGCCACATTGAAACTGAGGCCAATGTTACATGATAGAATAAGAAGGGTTCAGACCAAGGACCCTAACATAGTGAAACTGATGGAGAAAGTTAAGATGAACCCGGAGTCTGAATTTGAATTGAGGGACAAAACATTATAGTTAAAACAAAGATTACGTGTGCCTAATGTAGATGATCTGAGGAAGGATATCTTAGAGAAAGCTCATATGGCCGTTTATGCTAAGCATCCTGGTACCACCATGATGTATAACACACTGAAACAACATTTCTGGTGGCCTAGAATGAAAAAGTAAATAGCGGATTTTGTTTCTAAATGTATAACATATCAGTAGGTTAAGGCTGAACATCAGGATCCAGTTAGGAAGCTATATTAGTTGCCTATTCCAGAGTGGAAATGGGGAACGAATCACTATGGATTTTATTATAGGTTTGCCAAAGACTCCGAGGCAAAATGATGCTATATGGGTTATAATGGAACGATTAACTAAGTCGACCCATTTTTTACTAGTGAGGGAGAATAACTCACTAGACCAGTTGGCTCGGAGGTATGTTAATGAAGTGGTTAGGTTGCATAGGATTCCAGTGTCCATTGTATCAGACAGGCATCCCAGATTTAATTCGAGATTCTGGAAGAGTTTGCAGTCAGCTTTGGGTACAAAGTTGCACTTCAGTACTACATTTCATCCTCAAACAGATGGACAAAGTGAGAGAACAATCTAGACTACTGAGGATATGCTTAGAGCATGTGTATTGGAGTTTCAAGGAGCAGGGGTTCAATACAAAGCGTTAATTGTGATTGCATATAACAATCATTATAACAGTAGTATCGGGATGGCACCATATGAGGCATTGTATGGCAGGAAGTGTCGATCGCCTCTGTATTAGGATGAAGAGGGTTTGAGAATGATTAAAGGTCCGGAACTGATACAAGACGTAGTGGATAAGGTCAAACTTATCAGAAGATGAATTAAAGCAACTCAGGATAGACAAAAAAGCTATGTAGATCAGCTTAGAAGGGATATGGAATACAATCTGGGAGACAAAGTGTTTTTTAGAGTGTTGCTTTGGCGAGGAGTGCTGAGGTTTGGTAAAAAGGGCAAGTTGAGCCCTAGGTACATTGGTCCTTATAAAGTCCTTGAGAGGATAGGACCATTGCCATACAAGTTAGCTTTGCCTAATGAGATGTCTCAGTTATATAAAGTGTTTCATGTGAGCATGTTAAGAAGATACAGATCAGATCCAACACATGTATTACCAGCTCAAGAATTTGAAGTCACTAGTAATTTGAGTTATGTTGAAAATCTATTTTAGATAGTGGGATATCGGATAAAATAGTTAAGGAATCGGCAAATTCCTATGGTGAAAGTTCTATGAAGAAATCATTCAAGTGAGGAAGCAACTTGGGAAACAGAGGAGCATATGAAAAAGCAATATCCCTACTTATTTCATCGATCAGGTAAGACATTTGGCATTGATCATTGTAGGACAAATGGACTAGTAAATTGATGACAAATGGCATTGTTTAATGGACAAATGGTTGTTGTACTTAAATGACATGTGAGCTAGCTTTAATGGTAACACATGGCAGCACTTATGCTTAATAAGTGTCGAACATGCCATAAGACAAATGGTTATTCAATTACATGACACCTAACATCTTAGTTGGTGAGTTTTTGCAAGAGAAAGTTTAGTTCAACTCACTATCTCTTCTTATTTCTTCACACACACCACTAAAACCCTCACTTATTTCATCTCGCTATGTATGTTTATGCTTATGTCTAATTGCTATGCAAAAATCCATGTTTTACCCTTATAAAGTTAAGTAAAAGATTAGTTTGAAATTGCTCACATGTTCTAGCCAAAATCTAATCAAGGAATGTGTGATGTTTCTGCTTGCTTGGAGTACTATATTGGCTTGATCTTTTGATTTGGAATTGGAATTAAACATGTGAGTAAATGATTAGTGTTTATAGCATGTTATGATAGAGAATTGATGATGATGAATTAGGATGAATTACATATGATGTTAATGATTCAAGTGTGCAGGAATATTTTATACGGAGTGTTTTACTGAATATACATCTGTATTTTGGCTATAACTTGATCTGTGAATATTTAAATTGGATGACTTTTGATTTATAGTAAACTAGAGACTTAGGGCTACATTTTCCATGAAGAAATTGAATTTGGAATTTGTCCTTAAGAGTTTTGAAATTTGGCTTGAAGTTGAGAATTGTGTTCTGTCGAGGTATGAAAATAGTCTGTAGCTTTTTGTTTATAACTTACATAATACTGAGCCAAAATACATGAAATTGATGTCATTAGACACTTAAGACATTATAGAACATTTGATTAGGATAAGGTGTTGTCTAAATTGTTAGTTTATGCCCTACAGCCAATCATTTTGGTTGTAGTTTAGTGACAATTATTAATAAAGGCATTCTTTATCTTTATGTATTAATATTTTATATTTTAATACTAAAGATAAAATCCATGGAATAATTATTGTGTAATTGAAATCATGATGAGATCATAATTATGAGATTCAATTTACACTTATGTATTATTCCTAAATGTTCCTAGTTGTAGTTTGATCAAGACTGGATATTGTTGAAATGGTAAAACTAGCACACATTATGTTTCTTTCTTATAAAGAAAGTAATTATG
>JAOQMS010000180.1:26280563-26294360 GCA_027563885.1 Erythroxylum longipes | reverse complement strand
TTTCTTTCTTATAAAGAAAGTAATTGATCTCATAAATTAAAGTATAGAGATACTTAAAATAATGTGTGGGTGATTATATTTACACTTACGTATTATTCCTAAATGTTCCTAGTTATAGTTTGATTGTTGAAATGGTAAAACTAGCATATATTATGTTTCTTTCTTATAAAGAAAGTAATTGATCTCATAAATTAAAGTATAGAGATACTTAAAATAATGTGTGGGTGATTATTAGAGGATAAGTCACTGAACTGACCTGATTATGAGAATTCTAGATGGAATATTACTTATGTGTTTATGGATTATCTCATAATGATGGTTGTGTAATTGATCCTCAGACTTGACATTTCCAAGGTATCTAGTAAGGGAATTACTATGTTTTGATACAACTTATTAATCATCCTAAGATAATTCAGTCGGTAGTAATTGATACAGTATGAACCATATGTAGATAGTTGAGTAAGTCAATATAGGATTCGTCACTCTAAAGTAATTAGAGAGAATATTTTACTGTTCTTGATTAGTAATGATTTAAGGAATTCTCTAACTAGAGTGAATTGACATTTGAAAAGGTGTTTTCAAATTTCAATTATAAATCAATTACTAATTAGCATCAACGAACATGATTGGATGATAATCACTTTAACATTCCTGATATTTAGGTAATCATGACATGTTGCTAGACGTCAATCATGATTTATGATTATGAATTGTTTAATTGGAGAATTAAAGATAAATTAAAAGAAATTTTAATTTATTTAATTCTAATTGTGAATTAAAATTATAATTTATAATCATTGCCAATTTATTAGGAACCTAATGGGTTACACATCAAAGAACAATATGTGAAAAAAAATCAATTTAATTAAGTTAGACTTAATTATAAAGTTTGAGAAACTTTGGGGATCAAATATGTGATATTTGATTTTATTAAATTTAAATTAATTAGATTTTGATTTTGATTTTGATTTTGATTATCATTAAAGAGATTTAATTTTAATAAAAGACTCTTATGATTTTTCTATTTAAACGAGAAGAGCTTTTAGAAGCTAGCACTTTTTATCTTCTTCCTCTCAAAGAAGTTTGAGAATTGCTCTGTGGATACCATCAAAGGCTAGACGTTTGAATAGCTTGTGATTTATTAATTAGAAAAAGTTTCAAAGATTTTTCAACAGGAAAGTGAACAAGGTACGATTTCTAAATCGTTTAATGTTTTATTCAAGTTTATACAATTATCGGGGTCCGCTCAGAATCCGTAAAATTTTTTGTTTTTCTACTGCACCCATGATTCGATCACGGTTGGATTCCAACATAAATACCTCATTTTCTAGGTCATAATGTTCATACAAATTTGACCCGAAATCTGCTTAAGAAAATCTGGAAAAAATGTAGAACATGTGATATTGAAAAATATGGAATAGGTACTATTTTGGGGTTTATGAACAATCATGAATTGTTGAACTGTGTATTGATGTTACTGAACTAAAACTGAAGTAAAAATGAAAGGGTCATCAACTGTACATGATAGAATTTTCATAATGACATGTTTGATTAATGGATTTAGGCTGAAAAAGAGGCAATGTGTTAGAATGTTATGAACTAGAGAATTTTCATTGAACATGTTTCGGTATTTTGATTATATCTTGATCTATATACTTTCAAATGAGTTCATTCTTAATTCAAATTAAACTAGGGACATATTTCTACAACTTTCTAGAAGAATTTGAATTTTGATTTTGTCTTTAAGAATTTCAAAATCTGGCTTGAAATTGCGTTTTGGCTTAGGCTATAACACTACCTGAGACATAAATCATATCCTGTTGTTATCGAATAAACTGTATTGATGTAGGCCGAATCAAACAAAAGTGTCTTCACAAAAGTTGTATCTTATTCTCTTAGATTTCAATTGGTATAAATTTTGTAATTTTTGGATATTGTAATTGAGAGATATGAGCTGTACAACTTGACATCATGATCATACACTAGCTAAATTTCAAATGTACTTAGTCTACAGTATTTTGAGCATAACTCATACATAATGAAAAAAATTGAATGATCTTGGAGTTATTAGAAACTTAAGGCATAGGGGAACAATTATCTAGAAGAAAGTATTACAAAAATACACCATTTTCTTGATGATAATAATTATACAAAGTGGACCTGAAAGTGTTTGTAGACAAATCTAGAATGATCAATTAAGTATTGATATATGAATGAATAATGTGACTAGAATAATGATAAAGAACCTGGAATGTCATGAACATGCATTGTACATATTTCATATACATAGACGTGCATAACTAAATACTTATACCATTATGCAAAATTGTGATATGTGTAAATGTGTTTTGCATGATATAGAGGAGCATTTAGAGCGCCATCATCCAGACATTGCCAAGACTTTAAGGCAATAGCATTCTGGAGCAATTTTTTAGTAACCTAGATGGTCTTGCCTAATATATGTTTGCTATAGATTCTGTACTGAATGTGGAATGAACTGCTTGTACTGATTCTGGACATGAAGGTCCGAAGATTTTGATTGATGAATGTGATATTGAAGTGTTTCTTGAATGTGAATTTGGTGAAATATATGTTACTCAACATGTTTTCTTTGAATGCCAGACTAAGTCCCGATGATATATGTATATGGGACTAAAAATGTGATTGAATGGGAATGATATTGAAAATGGGAATGATTGATTGAAAATAGAATTGATTGAATATGAATGAGATGCATTTCATACATGAATGCATGATCAGATAATGATAGTTGTGATATGAGTAGCCACTGAAAATGAGCTTAAAGCTCTGAAATGTGGTATAGAGCCAAAGGCTCGATATATACAGTGAGCCTTATATCCACAACAGGTAAGGGACAGTATCAATAAGCCTAGTATCCACAATAGATACGGGACAGTTTAGGCACTCAGTCACAACAACGTAATAATTGAAAGTGAGTCACTTGAACATTTCATATGCACTTCTTAAGTGTAATTGACTAACTGAATTGTAATTTGAATATGTAATTAAAAGAGATTGGGATATTTGCATTTTATGATATGTGGTGCAAATTGTTAAATGAAAAATTGTGAATTATGTGCTTATATGATTTGATTTGTGGTATGAATTGGGTGAACCATCAAGGATGGTTACATCATTGAGTTTGCAAAACTCGACAAAATTGCAACATTGATATTTTAGGTCCGAGAGAGGACGTCAGAGATAGACAGACTCTACAAGAAGACTAATTCTTGTATTTTTGTCAAGAAATGGCTCAAAGGTCGGTCAGCTAATACTGAAGGATTAGTTAGTAGTTTATTGGCAATTCCTCTATCATGCAATATGTTATGTATTGGGATTTGACATTGTATATATTCGAATGGTTTTGTACGGCTACAATGTACGTTTGGTTTTTATGAAATGAAATGAGGAATGCAGTTGGTTTTAAAATTTGGTGACTTTTCTGTATAATAATTGATGTCATGATTAATTTGGATATGTGTTTGCTCTTACATGCCATTATTATAGATTATTTACTGGAATGTCCACAGGTTGTTCCAGTATGTAATTTATGGTAGTGGGGTGTTACACTAATAGTGGCTAGCTAGGCTCGACTCAGAATCAAAGGCACTTATATATGCTCATCCATATTTAGGATCATAAAATATGCTGGGAAAATAAACCTATCAAATTTAATAAGTACGTCCTTAATAATACACTTAGGATACTTAATTCATATATCTGCTAACTGAATGCTCATGCTATTGGTTTCCCTTAATCCTAGTTTATTGAATAATTTATATGGAATCAAATTAAAAAAGGGATAATAAAAATTCTTAGATCTTTAAGCTTATCTGGTATCTGGTTTTAAAGAATTGTCAATCACTTTTGACTCAATCTTACCGTGGCCAACTCCTCCAACTTTTTCTTATTAGATAGCAACTCTTTGAAAAACTTTGCATACTTTTCATCTATGAAAGTGCCTTAGTAAAAGGTAAGTTAATATGAAGTTGTTTAAAAGATCAAGATATTTACCAAACTGCTCATCCATACAATCTTTCCTCAACTTAGTAGGATATGGAATGGTATGTTATAATGCCTTAACTTTTGAAGGATATTTTATGTCTTTAGCTTTTTCTTGAATTTTCTTGTCATTATTCTCCTCACCTTAGGTCTTGTGTTCAACTTTCAATTTGTTTCTACTCCTAAATGTGGTTGCCTTCACATGTTCTTTAAGATTTATCTCGGTGTTACTAGGCAAACTCCATTGTTGTCTTCCAAAAACTAGCTGTGCAAACTAGCCAATCTAAATTTCCAAGTTATAGATCGAAGCCTCTTAATTTCCTAGTGAGGTTTTAGTAGCTTGAAATCTTTCTTTCGAAGTTTGAATAAATTTAGTCTTAAGGTCTTCTAAGCTTGGCTTCTTTTCCTAAGGTAGGTGTTGCTAAATCCTTGTGGAGAGTTTTTCTTTTGTTACCTTTTATTCCCTTAAGAGTGATTCCTCTATTCTAAATTGAATATATTAATGTATGGATTATATTAGGGTCTAAGAGCAATTACCCATATACTTGGGCTTTGCCATAGACTTAATACTTGAAATTTTGGACCTAGATGCTCTAGTTTACACACCTTACACTGCTTCACTTAGAATAATTAAGGATTCATTGTTAATCCATCTACCTTTTTGCTCAAAGCTTCTACCTAGCCTGCCAATGTTGTAAATGCATCTATATCAAAATTTCATGTTAGCTTGATAGGTTTTACTCGAGAAGAGCACTACTAATAGTTGTTTGTTTCCATGTCTTTAATGAGATATTGAGTTTCTTTTGGTTTTTTGTGATTAAAAGTCCCCAAATGCTACATTAATCATCCACCTAGTCATTTGATTTAACCAATTACAGAAAGTATAGTGTTTCATCCATAATGGTAATCCATAATATGAGTACTTCTTTAGTATCCCCTTAAAACTCTCTCATATATCATATAAATCCTATTAATTAATATGAGCATAGGAAGAGACATCATTCCTCAATTGGGTAGTCTTAGATGATGAAAAGTACTTCAGAAGGAATTTCTCTATCTTCTAGTTCCATGTAGTGATGGATCCTCTAAGTAGAGAATTTAATCATTATTCTACCCTATTCCTCAATGGGAATGTAAATAATCTCAGTCTTATTACTTCATCAGTGGCACCATTAATCTTGAAGGTGTCACAAATCCCAAAAAAATTGTTATATGTGTATTAAGGTCCTAATCACCAGCACATCAAACTAGACATACTAATGCACCATTTGAATGATGTTCAATTTAATCTCAAAATTATTAGTGATAATAGTCAGTCTCATAATATTGGATTCTTTCCCAAACAAGTTTGCCTTAGCATAGTCAAAATATCGATAATTAGTCTACCATTATTTTTGATCCTTTGGTTTCAATCCGACATTCCAAGTCTCTATCTGTTGATCTAGATCTACCTTTCTAAATATGGTCCTTCAAAGATTTCTACAAGTTGTCCTCTCAATTTTTGGATGTTCTTCGAGCAAGTTAGATGGATTTCCTCAAGTTATAAACTAACCTAAAAACGTTTTTAAATGATAAAATAAAAGAGTTAACAAAATAAGTCAACAACTTAAAAACAATAAATAAAAAGTAACAAAGAGAAAATAATGATTAGATTAACAAAAATATAGTGTACATAATATTATAGTCACTGGTAATGGTGCTAAAAACTTGATATGGTCAAAATCTCTACCATATAGATCTTAAAGTAATTGCACCTATCTAAATATAGTATATTATCAGTGAATATCAAGTGTTAATCCCACAGGAACGATAAGTAGTATTAATTATCTATTTTTATTATCTAATTGATAAATTAAGGTGGCAAATTAATTAATGATAAAACTAAAATCCCATAAGGACTATCAGTAATAGTAATTATTTCTTTTCTATTATCTAATCGACAAATTAAGGTGATGATTTGATTTAGCGATAAAACCAAACTAAAGTTTAATATAAATAATAACGAAGAACATAAATCATTTAAAGATTAACCAAATCAAATAAGCAGTATCTATATAAAGAATCTCCTTAAGATTTCTCAAGCTATTAACCTTTTATCATTCAATTTAATTAAAGATCATTGGCCCAAGAAAATTCCTATGTTATATTAATATCTTTCTTAAGAATATCAACACCTAATTCTATATTGGTAATTAAAATCTGTTTTCATTTAAAACCCCTAAGATGCATTAATCGATTTATAAATTTCACTATTAGGTTTGACCCTAATCAGGAGGATTTACCTATCTCTGAGTTTGTATGTAACTCCTTTCAATTATACTAGATCTATTCATACAAATGATTTTTCAATCTCAAATGCTTGAAATTATATGAAATAATGTCTCGGAATTATTAATTGAATAAATAGTCAAATTTGAATCCAATGAAACAATAATCAAAATGCATTCAATAAAGAATCAAAACACAAAATACATCCCAAAGTTTATCCCACCTAGGCACTAATTAGATTTAGTTCATAAGAATAGAAAATAATAGATAGGAATTCATAAGAAAAATTTAAAAAGAGAGAATCCATTGTATATTCCTTTTTCTTTAATACAATCCACCAAAATTTTGATGGAAATATGATATCTATCGATAAGAGAGAATCCATTTTATATCCCCTTTTCTTTAATACAATCCAGTAAAATTTTGATGGAAATATGATCTCTATCGATCTCTAAGTAAATCTAAAAGTCTTTATTGCTCTAAAGTTTAGAACTGTGTTTAAAACTCGAGCTTCTTTAATTTCCGTTCTTAATTGCCTTTTTATACTTCAAAATTAAGTTTTTGCATTGCATACAGCCACCCACATAGTCGTGTATAATGACTATATAGATAGTGGACACGGTCATGTCTAACACCACACAGACATTTCTGACCTCAATATGGCTGAAATAGTGTCTTTTAACCTTGTACATAATCACAGGGCCTTACACGATCCCTCACATGGTTGTGTATAAGAGTTACACAGGTGTGTGCTCTATTAACATAAGCATTTCCAACAAAATTAGCTTTAGTTATTTAATTTTTATCCTCGATTCTTCTTGACTTCCTCTCCTTTCTACCTATAAAGGCATTTAAGACCTATCAATATGTTAGAAACTAATTAAGTACTAAAAACTCTAAAAACTATTAAATAACAAAGCAAAATGCACGAAAGATGGGATTAAACATATAGTTTATTAAGCATTTATTAGGTTCATCTATAATTGGAACTTTCATTGACCTATTAGCAGGCCTGATGGGTAGTTGTTTCTACCAACATTTCTATTTCTAACCATGTCCTTTCCTCATCCTTGTTTTTGGAACACTCTCAATGTGATAACTTTCAAATATAAACTAGCCTCACTTAATCTCCATAGAACTTTTCCTCCATGATGTCTACCTTAGAACAGAAAGGCTAAGAATTTATCTAGATAATTTCTACCTTATTGCCTTTCCAAAAGTGCAAAGGTTGATAAAGAGATGAAGGAATATAAAAGTTGGAGTGGATCTAATCTCTCCCCAATAAAATTTGATAATTGGTACATATATGAACAATGAAGAAAATGATCATCAAAGAATTTCCCCTATCATGATGTTCATAGGGAGAATTTCCTTTCAAATTGTTAGTCTCACCAATAAATGCAATAACAAATACCTCCTCTTTTAAGTTATGGTTAATGGTATCAAATTCTTAATGTGCCTCACTTACAGCCACTAATAAGATGGTGGTGCCTGAGATGGCACGACAAATAGAGGCTATTTGCAATAAAATCTTGGAATTCGAGGATCATATCTTTGCCTTAAGATTTGAATAAACTCCTTGTCTTGTGATTATGTCCTATAATCTCTACCTTTTGTTATATTTTAAGAATCTGTTGATTCTCAGTTTTAGCATTAGCATTCAAACTATAACTGGGAATAAAAAACAGCAGTACCTAAATTGATAACTAATGACAATTGATCTTTCACAATCTTCAGCTTCCTTTTGACATCCAAAAAAATACATAGATTGAACTCAATTTCATTACTAGTTACAACCAGTGGAAATGGATTTTCATTGATCAACATAGTCTAATCATCTTCAAGCAAGCAGTAAAATTCCCTTGTTAATTCGATCTTGAATTATGTTCTTGAATCCCCAGTATGAATCATTGGGTGACTCTATGTATTATGGTACTTATAGTAACCCCTCCCTCTGATTTCTTCCTTTAGGGGAATTCTATACTCTGCAAGTAAAATGATGAATGTTTCCTGCAACAAAAATCAAAGATTTCCTCTATTTGGAGGTGTCAAAATTGTATTAAAAATGAGAAATTCGTGCTTGTATTTTCTTTTGACTTCAAGAGATTTCCGCTTTAGGGAGGGGCAAACATAAGTTCCAGGGATATTAACTTTATCCACTATCGAATCATATGAATTTGTTTATATAAAAAAGTACCAAGTAAACTCTTTTTTCTTATATCCTTCTTCTACAAGAGGTTCTTCATTCATATACTTTTTCTATCAATTCATAAAAATCACGAAACTATAAACCTTAGAATATTTTACAAAGTTTAATGTCAACATCCTTTTAAGCTAACTTTATATACTTGTTCTTTAAGAGTGTAATTCGATTTTGAATTCTCATCTTCCTAAATTGAGTGATTAACATATCTACATTCTCGCCACTTTTCTGAGTAGCCCTAGATAATTTAAATATACTAACACTACAAGATTTAAGACATTTAGTGACAATTTTTTTGTGGCTAACTGTTATTTCGTTACAAATACGAGCTTTTTTGTGACAAGACAATTGATTGACACTATTGTTTGGATTATTTGTGATGATTTATATTTTTGTCACTAATACAATGGTAATTGTGGCAATTTAGTTTCTTTCACAATTAAATTGTCACTATTAATACATTAATAGTCTTAAATTTTATTTTATCACTAAGTTTTATCACTAAAACCCTATGAAATTTGGCACCAAAATAATTTTGGCAGGAATTTATTGTAATTGTGATAAAACATATATTGGTAACTAATATTTTCTATTTGTTGTGATAAAACATAGTTTGGTCACTAATTTTATTTTGTTGTTGTGACAAAATGGTTTATTATCACACAATATTTTATTTGTTGTGACTGAAAAGATTGTTAATAAATATGTAATTAATTAGTATCTACTTTATATTATCACAATAACCAAACTATAACTATGGTCATTACTATTTGTAATTTAGTGACAATTTTTTGTGACTAACTAATTTTGTCATCACAAATACGAGTTTTTTCTGTGACAAGACAATTGATTGACACTATTGTTTGGATTATCTGTGATGATTTAGATTTTTGTCACTAATACAATGGTAATTGTGGTAATTTAGTTTCTTTCACAATTAAATTGTCACTATTAATACATTAATAGTGTTAAATTTTATTTTATCACTAAGTTTTGTCACTAAAAGTCTATGAATTGGCGCCAAAATAATTTTGGCGGGAATTTATTGTAATTGTGACAAAACATATGTTGGTAACTAATATTTTCTATTTGTTGTGACAAAACATAGTTCGGTCACTAATATTATTTTCTTGATATGACGAAATGGTTTATCGTCACACAATATTTTATTTGTTGTGACTAAAAAGGTGGTCAATAAATATGCAATTAATTAGTGTCTACTTTATATTGTCACAATAACCAAACTATAACTATGGTCACTACTATTCGTAATTTAGTTAAAATTTTTGTGACTAACTATTTTTGTCATCACAAATACGAGGTTTTTCTGTGACAAAACAATTGATTGACCCTATTGTTTAGATTATCTGAGATGATTTAGATTTTTGTCACTAATACAATGGTAATTGTGACAATTTAGTATCTTTCACAATTAAATTGTCACTATTAATATATTAATAGTGTTAAAATTTATTTTGTCACTAATTTTTGTCACTAAAAGCCTAGGAAATTTGGCGCCAAAATAATTTTGGCGGGAATTAATTGTAATTGTGACAAAAGATATGTTGGTAACTAATTTTTTCTATTTATTGTGACAAAAACATAGTTTGGTCACTAATATTATTTTCTTGTTGTGACGAAATGATTTATCGTCACACAATATTTTATTTTTTGTGACTAAAAAAGTTGTCAATAAATAATCAATTAATTAGTGTCTACTTTATATTGTCACAATAACTAAACTATAACTATGGTCACCACTATTCGTAATTTAGTGATAATTTTTTTTGACTAACTATTTTTGTTATCACAAATACGAGTTTTTTCTGTGACAAGACAATTGATTGACCCTATTGTTTGGATTATCTGTGATGATTTATTTTTTGTCAATAATACAATGGTAATTGTGGCAATTTAGTTTCTTTTACAATTAAATCGCCACTATTAATATAATAACAGTGTTAAATTTTATTTTATTATTAAGTTTTGTCACCAAAAGCCTATGAAATTGCCCCAAAATAATTTTGGTGGGAATTTATTGTAATTGTGAAAAAACATATGTTGATAACTAATATTTTTTATTTGTTGTGACAAAACATAGTGTAGTAACTAATTTTATTTTCTTGTTGTGACGAAATGGTTTATCGTCACACAATATTTTACTTGTTGTGACTAAAAATTTTGTCAATAAATATGCAATTAATTAGTGTATTGATTGGTTACCACCAATTGCTATATTAGTCGTTCTAACAGCCAAGCAACAATAAAGTTTTGTTTCTATCTTCTCTCTCTTTCTCTGATTTCGATTTGAATTAAGTTTTTATATTTTTTGGTGTAACATATTGGTAAAAGAGCATCGTCCTAGCTGTGGAAATTGCAATCTCCAAAAGTAACATATTGATATGTAACATATTGGTAAAATATTCAAATTACATATATTGATATTACAAAAATTAATATTTTACATATCAATACACATTTTGTATACATAAAGCCTAACTACAAGCCCGGGGTGTACAATCGTGCTACACTCCTAAACATTTTTTTATTTTTCTTTTTAAATTTAATTTTTATAAAATTAATAATAACATAATTATAATTATAATTATAATTTAATTTTTATTAAAGTAATAATTAAATTTTAATTTATTTTTTATTAAATTAAAACACAAACGCCGGTGCAAATGCATAGGCATGCATTTGCAAATGCTCACTTAATGCATACAATGCATTTTTTAATTTTAATTTTTATAAAATTAATAATAATTTAATTTAATTTAATTTTTATTTAAGTAATAATTAATTTTAATTTTAATTTTTATTAAATTAATAATTAAATTCAAATTTTATTAATGGGACAATTAAATCTCTCTTCACGCACGTCTACACATGCCTCCTGTTTTCTTCCTCTACTGTTCTATTTTTGGACGATTTAACTTTGTTGTTTTTGGGTCCACGCATCTTTTCATTTGTCATCCCATATGGTGTTGTCCGCGACAATGTTATTCCATGCTCCTTTTCATTCCTATTTTAAACCCTTTTCATTCTACTTTCATGTCTTCTTTTAAACGATGTCATTAACTCTTTTTTTAATTTTTTAAAATTTAATTATACTACTATTATTTTAATATAAATTAAATTAAATTAAATTTTAATTATTACTTTAATAAAAATTTAAATTAAATTATAGTTATAATCATAATTATGTTATTCTTAATTTTATAAAAAAATTAAAATTAAAAAATTGTGTCACGAGCGTTTCGTTGTCGTATTGCAGAATTAGAGGTGTTTATCTATATGTTTAAATTAAGAAGAATAAGAAGGATGAGGTAATAGAATTGAATAAAAATTAGTAGACACTGGATTATATGTAGGAATGGACACTTGGGTCTAATTTATTATAAAGGAAATGGACACAAAGGAAGTATCATATGATGAAATAAATATCAAACAAAATTATGTATTCATCTAGATTAGTAGGAAATATTTACTAATTCAAATACAAATTATCATTATAAAATATTTAATAATTCAAAATAAGTAAAGATAGAAATTTAGAGAATTTTATAAGACAAATTATAATTTTACATTTTTATTAAACAATAATAATAAAAGAAATAATCAACTAAAACTTGTTATCTATATCTCTCATAAGTCACAATATATTGTTAATGAAATTTGATTGTTCGATAGTTAATTATCTAACATTTTTATATAAAGTAAAATCGCAAGGTTATTATATGTTATCTTTTTTAAAGGGAAAAACTATACATTAGAATTTATATATTAAATTTATTTTTAAGTTATTTATATTAAATATGTGATTCATAGAATGTTGAAGAAAATTAAAAAACTTTAAAAGAATACGATCCCTTACCAAAGACTAGATCATTGTTAAATGGTGACGTATTAATATTTTTATAGCCAATACGGCAATATTACGGAGCCATAATCAACTACTCGTAGACAACCATTGAGTCTTAGGTGCCAAACAACCGTATAAGTTGGCTGAATTCTTTCAAATTTGATTCAGCTATCTCATCTAAATTGTCTTCTTCAATATAATTATTTATAAACAAATTTAAATATTTTCTTATAAAATATTCAAACTACATATATTTATAATCCAAAAGTAATATTTTACATATATTTCCTAAACATAACTTTGAAATATACATTTATTTAAAATTTTCTATACAAATTTTTATCTAAAATGAATTTTTTATTAAATGAATAAATTCAAAATTTTTGTAACTATCTCACTAATATAATAGTTTATGATAAAAAATAAATTACTCTCATCTATATTTATTCTGTATTGTAAAAATATTAAAAATAATTTTATGTTCATGAAATATAAAATTTATTATGAAAATTAAACTATTACATAAAATTTAAAAAATTTATGATGAAATTGTTTTTTTAAATTAAAAATTGAAGAGTAAGTATTGAAGATTTAAGTCCAACGTCTGATTAAAATGATAAAAGCTTAATAAAATAACTAGCAAACACCTAGTGTCGTGTGAGGAGTTAAGCTGAAACAATAAAGTTGGTGGAAGCATGTGGACCGTGAACAATCACGTTAATATTGGCGGGAATAAATTTCATGTCTTCAGCGCAGTTCTCCACTCTGTCATCTTTGCGTATCTTCACCTTCAATCTTCTCTCCACAGGTAACAAGTAAACGACATTTCACTCTTTGTTTAACTTATTCTTTTACGTCAGTTTTTGTAGCATTACTTTGTTAATATAAACTTGACAGACTCCTCTGACCATCAAACTTACTTATTCATGAACAGACAAATCATCGAACTTTGGTTTCTGCTTCTTCATGTACAACCTTTTTTTTTGAAAAATTAATGGTAGTTATTTTTAAATCAAGGTTATTGTTGTTATCCTTAATTTGAGTATATAAAGTAGAAAGTGATTCAAAGATATTGATTTTTTCTTGATTTTTTTCTGCTTGTTGACTTCATTAATTTTTTTCTTACAATTTGTTTTAGCTACTTATGTTGCTTGTTCCTAACATATATTTATTTTTAAATTTGCAAGATGGTTAAATTGGAAAGTATATGAAAAACTGCAAGACGGTTAACAATGATAGATCTTTATCAAATATGGATGATGAACAAAATCAACCTAATATGGTAGAGGAGTCAAAAAATACGGAGGCTCTTAATCAACAGTCCGACGCTACAATTGGAGCTTTAAATAGTGCACCTAGCTTAGAAGGACAAGTTATTAGTACTGGTAATGTGATCTTCATAATTATATGATTGTGCATTTAAATTTTTAATATAATA
>JAOQMS010000180.1:26252751-26280463 GCA_027563885.1 Erythroxylum longipes | reverse complement strand
GCTTGTCTAATAATATCTTGGCACTAAAAATCCGTATCATTTGTGACAATGTCTATTTTATGGCCACCAATGCAAAATTTTGTATCGCTTAAGTAATTAAATTGTTACATTTAATAATATTATTTGTGACAAACATGAACACATTAGTGATAAATTAATTGTGACGTATATTATTTATTTAGTGACAACATTAAAATTTAATACCTGTGACGAAATCTGCTAGACAATATAGCCACTAATGCAAATTTCTTTTGTAACTAATGTAATTTCTTTGATAAATTGATAGTTTTATTTGTGATAATAATAAACACATTAGTGACAATACTTTTTGTAAGAACCAATTTTTATTTTTGTGACGACATGATGTTGACACTATTTTGTTCAAATATTAGTGACCAACAAGTAATGGACACCGATGACAAAATTAGTAGTGACAAATATTTTGTCACTAATATAATTATTTTAGTGCCGATATTGTTGTAACAATAAAATGAAGTGTTGTTACCACTTTATTCGTCACTACTTTATATTATTTGTGTCGACATATTTTTCATAAAAATGTAAAGTTTATGTAACCATATATTGTTGTCACACATTCCATAGGTTTTAGTGTCGACACTTTTGTCACAATTTAATTACATTTTGTTACCACTTAATTCGTCACTATTTTATATTATTTGTGTCGATAAAGTTGTCATAAATATGTAAAGTTGTTGTTACCATATAGTGTTGTCACACATTCTATATATTTTAGTGTCAGTATTTTTGTCACAATATAATACAGTTCTGTTACGACTTAATTCGTCACTACTTTATATTATTGGTGATGACAAAACTTGTCATAAATATGTAACGTCTTTGTGATTATGTAATTTTGTCACACATTTCATAAGTTTTAGTGTCAGTATTTATGTCACAAAAGTGTTGCATAATTGTGACCATTTCTTAAATTAGTCACTATTTTAGTTGTGACGAAGGTATTTGTGACGGGAGGTGACGACTTCAAATCTTAGACACTATTAATAATAGTGACTAATATTACTACTTTTAGTGACAACTTTTACTATCACAAAAAATACAATTTCTTGTAGGTTTACGTTCAATTTGAAAAAATTAAGTATAAAATAATCTCTCGATTCCAGTCCAAGAAAGGACATAAGTAATGGAAAAGCATATTAGGAGAAAGCTATGCCTACTTAAAAATTAGGAGCAATTTAAACATGAAATTGTTGAAATTTCTTAATTAGCTAATTCACCACATTGAATAGTAAATCTAGCAATGTTCTAAATGGTTGATTGGCCATCTTCATAAAAAAAAAAAACAAATTAAATTTAGGAATTCTATTGCCACCAAGATAAGGATTTTTTTGGTTGATATGTTCCAAATAAGGCTTAAGGAATTTTGATCGGCTATAAGCTACCTTAATCTAGGTCCATATAGTTCATGAACAGCTCTCTAATAGCTTCCATATCAACTTGAGGTCTTATTTATGGAGGGGTAATAATAGGATTATGGTTTATAGCTACACGGTTGCCTCTAAGCCATAATTTGGTTAATTATCTTCAGTTTCAAAACTAAATCCTTGTTTACTATGAGCTTGAAGCCTAGCAATATGTTTGCCATTTCCAAGATTAATACGCACAGGAACAACATGAATGTCCTTTCTTTTTTTTGGAAGAACATATCGTTCTTCCACAAAGGAAGAAGTTGGATTGAGATTACACTCACCAACTTCTGCTTTGTTTGGGGCAGGATACTCCTCGAGCCCTTTAAAGATTTGTCTTGCTAAAGAGGGAGAATTATATCTAATGACTTGTACCAGAATGGCAGAATTGAAAGTTTGTCCATATTCTCTATTAGCATTTTAATTATGGAATCTCATTTGTATGAACAACATCATTTCATGTTGATAGTTACAGTGATTTCAAATTCTTGCCAGCTCGAGACTTAGATCAAGGCGATGCTACCTTCTCAAGATTTTCAATCATTTGGGATACAAAGTCTCATTCCTTACTATAGTAGGGACCTCTCCTTTAGGGCTAGACCAACATCAATTTCTTTGCCATTCCTTGTATGTAGCATGATGAGCAAGTTTTACCACTAATAAAACTCTCAATATTTGCAAGTATACAGATCGTAAACTTGTAGTATCGAAAGATATCAATCCCACAAGTGCCTAGTTAAAACAAATTGAACCTATCTTTGTCTAAGGTAATAAAATATGATATGAGTGAAAATAATAAAATAAATTAAATAAATTAAATAAAATTAAGAAAATAACAAATAATAACTAAGCCACCACAATTATTCAAGGATGATCAATGATGAATGTATAGGATCTATTACTTCATTATTTTGTTCCCCTAACGATTATTAATTCAATTATGTGTTGATCCTAGATTTTCGAAGGGCTTGATTTCTCTCTCTCAAGACTTAACCAATTAAACCTAATTGAATCTAAAAATTCCAAAATTGCGATCTCTCAATTCATAACTCTTTCCCCAATGTTTTCAATTAGTTTTGAAGTTATCTATTGAATAATCAAGTTCTCACACAAAATCTCTCTTCGAATGATAGTTGATTTGTTAATCGTGTGACATATTAATTAACCAACTCTCTTTGTGCAAATTAATCATATTATTTTGAGTCACTATCTTGATTTATTGCCAAAGTATTAACATACACCATTAACACAACAAAGAATATGTATTGAGTCAATAAAGAGCAAAGTCACAAAACAACAACGGAATAAACCCTAATCTGAAAGTTAGAACATCATAAACGTAATAGACATCTAGAAATTTGTTTTACACATCAAGTAACATGAAAATAACAAAGGACAAAGAAAGAAAAGTTTATTTGGAGATTGATCTGGAAAATTGGAAATCTAGACGAATCTATCGATCTTCCTTGTTTGATCCATTTTTGTAAGCTGGTGGTTGCGTTTCTTTGTGTCTTTCACATTTTTAAACAGTAGTTTAGGATCCTAGGTTTGTTTATAGGATTTTCCCACTTAATTTGGTTCCAAAAATAAACCTAAAAAGTCAAAAGGCTGAAAAAACTTGCATGTTAAAAAAACTAAAATTCACTGGACTTGTTGTCTAGGAGATGCACGGTTGTGCATTAAACCGTGCATCGCCAAAATTGCTAAAAATCATGAATTTGCATGGCTTAGAAGATGTGCACTAGATGATGCACGATAGTGCATCTTTTCTATGCTTTGAATCTTTGTTTTGTGTAGTGTTTTCATCTGAATTCTTCTCCTTTCTTCAATTTTCTATTTCCATATACTCATAAACACATCAAACACCTTATGAAACATAAAATTAAGATTCAATTCTTGATGTAAACCAACAAACACTTAGAATACATACAAACACTCACATTAACATAATTCTAAGCTTATACATACAATAATCATCTAATAAACACCTAAAAATACATTAAAACACCTATCAAAACATTGTATAAACTACACCTATTACGACATAGTAATCCCACCAATCTAGCCAAATTATTGGTCGCTTTGCGACCAACTTAGAATTCAATTGTGTTAAGGAAGAATTCTACCAAATTTGCATGTAACTTCTTATTGATGATATAGGTAGGTTTTAGAAAATTTAAGATTAAAATTCTAAGCTATCAATATGCTAAAGAGTATTGAAATAAGATTTGAACTAAAGAGATTATTTGATTTAGGCAAAAGCAATGTGCAAAATACAAAGAGAATTTGAGATAATGTTAGGGTTTGGTTGTTATTGTTGTTTTTGTAATGCGATTGTCTATCCTAATTATGTGTCTTGTTGTTGCCTTTTGAGATGATGTTAGGATTTGGTTGTTATTGTTGTTTTTGTAATACGATTGTCTATCCTAATTATGTGTCTTGCTGTTGCCTTTTGAGATGATGTTAGGGTTTGGCTGTTATTGTTGTTTTTGTAATGTGATTGTCTATCCTAATTATGTGTCTTGCTATTGTCTTTATACTTTTTCCTGGATGTAACTCCCTCAGGTAGTTCTCTTACAACTTTCCAACTTCCAATTTTCCCTTGCTATGTCCTCGTTCTGACTAATTGTATAACTTTCCTGCTTCCAATTTTCCCTTACTATGTCCTTGTTCTGACTAATTGTCCACTTCATGTTCATTGCATCCCAACCGTTCTACTTCCCACGTTTTGGATTTCTTTACTACTTCTCGCGTCTAGGAATTCTTTGGTAAACTAACTTCCAAGGCTTCCGGTATTCAAGTATTTTTATTTTTTAGCCAAATGAGCTAAATTCTTCTCATATCATCAACAATTATGTAATATTATTCATAAATAATAATTAATTTCTCATTTTTATTCACATTTCATATTTCATAAATCATAAATTGATATTTTTGTTTAATTATCCTATTAATAATAAAATTATAAATTAATTTATTGATTTGTCATATTTATATTTCATTACCTTTATAAAAATATAAACAAATTATAACATGTAACATTGGTTTATTTTATTAACAAATATTATATAAAAGTAATAAATACATTATTATCTATTAATTAAATATGATAAATAATATTCAATAATTATTATTAAATAAAATTACATCGTAATAGTATTATCTATATAATATAATTATTCTCAAAAAATCTATTTAATATAATTAATATTTAATGAATAATTAATAAAATAATTATAATTTTATATTTTTTAAAAAATAAAAGTTAAATGATTTTTAATTACTTATAAAATGAATTAAAAGTAAAAAAGAGAATCTAATCTTCTTATTGAATAATATTATTACACAATAAACTAAAGTATTAATCAAAGACTTTATTTACTGACATATTAAATTAATTAATAGATTAATAAGTTAATAACAAAAGTATGTTAAAATTATATACTATTAATTATTAATATAATAAAATATGTACTAATCATTACATTAAAATTTTGTTTATAGAAAATTATGATATTATCAATGATATATCAATGCTGCAACTTAAAATTTTATTAATTAACATCAAAAACCAATCAAGTTAATTATTAATTATTTAAAATATGAATTATATAATAAATATGTCATTTTATGTATTAGTAATGTTGCATAATAAATGAATCGATACTAAAATATTTAATTTACTTTCAAATTAAATATATAAATACTTTTAAAAAATGAAATAATAATATTATATTTTATAAATTTAGTTAATATTAAATATTTTGTATAAATATGATGAATAAATAAAAGGTTTATAATTTGACTCTCTATATGAAGTGTAACTTATCCTAGAAATATTAGAAAAACAAAATTTAACAGAAGAATTAACTGAATTTTTAAAACTTTTGCAGAATACAAAAACTAACTTCTTATAAAATTTTGACACAAGAAAAGTCTGTATTATTTAGTGGATAATAAAGTATACATAAATTTCAATTTCGTCAAGCAAAAAAGTGAAAAAAGTGAGTGGATAATAAAGTATACATAAATTTCAATTTCGTCAAGCAAAAAAGTAAAAGAAGTGATTGACGGATGTAAGATCCTTAAGATTGAGACTATCAACGAGTTGAGACGCGACATGGAGATAACAAACGCGAACCAAATCCGCTGTACCCTTTTCTCAGATTTGGGTTGTATAAGCTCGGTTAACTTGAGATTCAATCCTTATAAATAAAATAATGTAAATTTTTTTTTTCAATTTTAAATAAATCAAACTCAAACTTGGCCGATTATGCTCAATCATATTTAAGTCTTGTCTGAACTAGCTTAATTCGACATATTGTCATCTTTGACGAAGACTTTTAGCCAAGCTCATCGCTATATTAGAGAGAAACTTTATGGTTCATGGATACTAATCGAGTTCAATTATCTATCTCACATATTTTAGTTGAAATTTAAATTAAAAACTGATGGATAATAGAATTATGAAATCCGTATTATACTGGTCGATACCTGATAGTACGTACTTTATAGGCTAGAGAACGGTACGAAATATTAGTTTTCAGTATCGAATTTAAATACTAGTCAGTACCGATCAGTATCAGTAGGTATCAGTTAGTGTTATAAATACCGATCACATATCGGTCAGTATTGAAAATTTTAAAAAATGTAGAGACTAAATTGCAAAATTTTCAAAAAAAAATTAAAATTTTAACCCTCCCTCCTCCCCTTCCCTCCTTTTTAAATATTTTTAATTTTTTATTTAGTTAATTTTTTATTGTAATTTTTTAATTTTTATTTTTAAAATAAAATAAATATTTTATTACTAATAATAATAATTATGCATTAAATAAAAATTAAAAATAAATTTTTTATTTAATTTTTTAAATATTTTATATCATATTTATTAATAAAGTATTAATAAAAATATTTATTTTTAAAAATTATTATTTATAAACTAATATTTATTTTATATGTTTTTAATTATTAAATCAAATTTTATTTGAAAATATATTTTTAAAATATTTTTAAATTTAATTATATTTATTAATAATTATAAATTAAATTAAATTAAGATATTTATAATTTTAGTAATAATTAATTTTAATTGATCAAACATATAATATATTTAATTAATAATAAGTTAAATAATATATATATTTGTTTTATGTTTTAATTCTACTTGGTTGTTTCCTTATCACGACCTCTTGTTGTAAATTATAATAATTTGAGAGTTAAGGATATTTATTATTCTTTTCATTGGATGTTTTGATGTAATTATTATTTATTATATATTGAAAATTAAAATTTTAATCTTTAAATATTTTATATTGTTCTTAATTTTATATTTGTATGATAATGATTATCTTTTTTCATATAAATTGTGATTATTATTTATATGTGAAATATCTGAAAATTATTATTTTTCATATTAATTGTAATTATTATTTATTATTTTGATTTTTAGAGACAGAGTTAAAAATATACTGTACAATATGAATAGACTATTTTACAATTTTAAGAAATTTAAGAACTATTTCATAAATTTAAAAAATTATCTGAAACGGTACGTAGTATTAACTAATGCTTATATAATATCATGTTAGTATCATACTAGAACTAAATTTTATACTAAATTCGGTACGGTAACAACTATGGATACATTCGGAGTAATGATAGGTCAATAAAAAAAACCCAAATACAAAAGACTCGGATCCATCTCACCGGCAAATAAGGGTCTTCACCTAGGTTTAGTACTCTCTATATATAAGAGCATTCGAAGGAAGAGCCGTGTTCGTCTTTGTTTGCTTATCTTTCACTTAGGGTTTAATGCACGAAGCACCGGGGGCGTCTCTGAGAGTTTGTATTGTAAAAGACCTAGCGAAAGTGAAAGCCCCAATGCCCGTGATTAATCTATGCCGTTTTGTGTCGCAGTTTAGCCTGTTTCTCTTTTCTTTTTATTCCAAGGTTGATCTGTGTCAATTTAACGGCTACATCTCCTTCTTTTGTTTATTTCTTTATTTGTAAATTGATTGGCTGCCTCTCCACACCTTTAGCTTGCTTTCCATTTCAGATTTGCATTGGAAACAAGGCTAGTCCTAGAGGCATATAGTAATTAGCGGTGTTAACGTGGGGGTATTTGATTGTCTTTTTCTAGAGTTTTACCTCTAAAAACACCCGCTACAATATTCTTCAAGTTATTGGTAGTTTTGGCAACGATTTGATCTTTATCCGCACTTTTGAGACTAATCTATGAAGCACACAAAGTAATAATGGTTGAATTTCTTGATTTGAGCCACCCCTGTTCTTTTTGTACACTGCAGCAAATCTGAAATAATCTATGGTGTTTTATTGGATGATTTGGCAGTGAAGATGAGATTACATCTTGAGATGCCAGTTCTGCTTCAGAATTTTTTTGATTGGTAAAGCTGTTACAGTTCTGAGCCTTCAGTTTTTGCTTTTTAGGAGGCTTTCTGCGTATGTTTGAATGTTTATAAATTAGCTCGGTGTAGCCATCGATGAAGAAATTTCCAATTATTTGAGGTGTAGTACACTCCCGAGTCCCTGTTTTCAGGGAGAACCTACTTGGGGTCGCTGCATTAGATCAAGAAATAACTGGATTTCTCTGAGATCTTTTAAGTTGCATCATTTTTCTTTGTTTATAGTCAGGATTTTCTACGTACTTGTCCGACTGAGGCTTGCATTTTACGTGTGAGCTTGTTACATGTAAATTCCGATCATTTCTGAGAATTAAAACGTATTTAGAAACATGCTTTTCGATGATCTTTTATTTGAGTTAAATATACCCTAATACCAAATTAAAACGGATTGGGGTCTGGAAAACTCAGGACATTTGTGTGTGTCATCAACTTCATCTCCTCCGTATTGAATATTCTGCGAACCATTTTTATATTTGCCACTTGAATTTATCTGGAGTTTCTTCGGTCTTCTTTATGGAAATTTATAAATGATTTTATTCTGTTATTTTCAGTTTCATAACTGATTCAAGTTCCTGATCAAATTTGATAAAAATATCTAAAGACTCGACAAGACTTGGAAGAATGTGTTGTATGTCGCAAATGTGTTTAAAGAAGGAAGTGTTGCTGTAAAGAGTGTTAGAAATTTTAAAAATTCCAAGTTTTTATACAATTAAGGATTTTAATTCCTTAAATTTTTTATTTTAGTAAATAAATAATTTAAAAATAATTTGTATTTATAAATTAATATTTATTTTTAAAATAACTTTTTATTTGAAATTTATATATTTTGAAAATATTTTAATTTTAACTATATTTATTAATAATTATTAAATTTAATATGATTAATTTTATTATCAACATTAAATAAATTATTAGGTACTTTTTTATTATTTATAATTTATATTAATAATTAATTTAATTAATTAAATATGTACTATTAAATTAAATTATTTATAGTTTTTATTAATAATTTATATATTAAATAATGAAATAACATTTATTAGTTGTAAATTAAATTATGAAAAAGTAGAAAAAAAAACTATACGTATGTCACGCATTCAGTTTTCGTGCAAGGTTGGCGTGCCTCTTAACCATGTATAACATTGACGTCATTTGTTGATGCTAGCACAGCTGACAAATTCAAAATTAACAAAATGATCTTCAAGTTATTTTAGGTTAGTTTTAAAGCCTTGTGAATTCATAAAGTAATTTTTAGTTTTTCTAAATTTATTACATTGATAATAAATAAGATTTAACTCTATAAAAATTTAAATAAGGTTAATAAAGTCATAATCATGTAAATTTTTTTATGCAATTGATTTGAAATAAAGGAGGTATGTTATTTTTATCTTATATGGTGTAATTGTTTATTTGTATTTCATGATTATCATTTTATTGATTTTTTTGTGATAAAATTTGTAATAAAGTTTGTTAATAACGTTTATAACATTAATATGCAGGTAAAATTGTCAATTTTGATCTTAAGTTTTACAAGTAACAATCTGGAGAGAATATTTAAGATCTTAACATTTAGAAGATGTTAAAGTTTAACCTCATTATAACAACATTATAGATTGCTTGATAATGTCGTTAATTATGTGTCAAGTCAGTGTTGACTTGACGGCGTATATTTATAATATTTGATTATAAAGATGGGCTTCAAATTGTCATATAATGTGTGCGCGCACGCGTGTGTGTTCTGTGCTTATAAATTTATTCAAGAAAATGAAGAATAACAAAGTCGTGTCATGCAATGTATCTCATGACCATGACAAATAAGTCATGTCCGTCAGACACTTCTCACACCCATTACAATGTGTCATGCCTTCTCATAACCATGACAAATGTGTCATGGTGTCATGGGCATGATACATCAAGTCACGCCCACAATATTTTGCCAACTCACTTGAAACCTTACTTTTTAATATAAATAGACAACATATGGGTATGAAAGGTTTTGATGAAGCATTTTTGGAGTCAAGAGGTCTAAGGTTTGAAGAAGAGAATGGGCAAAACTCTATTTCTTTGAAGACCTATGGAGACCAGTTATTTTTAGAAGCTCTACACATAACTTCTGTGAAATCAACCTAGACTCATCACTTCTATAGTTTTAGGTATAGATATTTTGAGTAATATTACGACATGTTACGCCATCCCTCTTTAGTGCAATGTGTTATAATTGTATCAATTATTGCCTAGAGTGATTACACTTTCTATTACTTTCAAAAGCAAGCTTCAATTCGTTGTACCACTATTTTGTTGTTTCACTATAAAATGGTATTCTCACATAACTCATAAACTTGAAGAGTTCCCAAAGTTAACATATGTTTTAGTTTCTTGTGTTTGAAGGAAGCATATAATAGTTCCCAAAGCAATAATATCTTGAGAACTTTAACACTCATTATAATGATTATAATCAAAGAATATTAGTTCTTTTCTGTAATTATTATTATTAAAGAATCTCTCTACTTTTCTTTCTAAGCAGAATCGATTACATAATATTTTCATATTTTTTCTTCAAAAATCTCTCAAATTCAACTACTACATTTGTAGGACTTTTCCTTTTCCAACACTAACAAATTCCATTACTATTTTTATATAAATCCACAACTCAATCTCGCCAACTTTGTATATCCTTAAGAACACTACTTTCTCCAACTTTTCTAGAAGATATTGGATCATCCAAATCATGAACAAGAAAGGAAGGATTAGAGGAACGTGTGTTTTAGTTTTGTTTTTAATTTTGTTCATTAGTTCTTGCAGTTTAGGTTTGTCTCAAGACGATATTATTACTTAGGATGATGTGACCTTACTAGAGAATAAAGGAGGAGGATTGAGTTTTAGAAGTTATTTTGATGGAAGTAGTGTGATTGTAGTAGATCAAAATGGCATAGGAGATATAGCCCCAGATTATAACACAAAAGAGCCAAAATCTATATCCTCCCAGGTGTTTACAAGTTCTGTAATATTTCAATCTCTCTGTATCTCTTACTTTGTTCCTATGCATGTTTGTTTTTTGACTCAATATAGTTAACTAGCTAACCTTTATGGTAATTCTACCATATTTTCGAGCTTTTCTAGTTTCTTATGTCAACTTTCATCGATGTTAGGGAGGTGTATGTGCCAAACCACAAGCCTTATTCCTCATTTAATGGGGATGTAGATTGAGTTTCTGAAAGCATGTCTCACTTTCCTACATCTTCCACCCACGAATCTGTATAGAAAGATCCAATACTTAAGCTACTAACTATCAATTATGGATGCAAATTAGTTGATAAGAAGTGTTCTAAAAAGTGAAAGGCTACTTTTAATACTGACCAAAAAAGTTATCTATACCATTAAGTCAAAATTTCCAGAGAAGAGTGACTAGCGATAGTCAATAGCAGTAACAGGTTCTTTGAGGTGACGATTATTAGTGATGGCAACAACATAGTGTGAGAGTTAAGGGGTTAAGAAAATTTTAAGGATTAATTTAAAAGGGTGCGTCCCACGGATATAAAATAAATGAGACTTTAATATTTTAAAAAGGGTCCCACCTTGCCACGTCAGATCTGAAGTAGTAATGTGGGGAAATGAAATAAAAATATTAAAATTGCCAGGTTAGCACTGACGGTGTCATCAAGATATCTGTAATTTCGTTTTAATGGGGTTAAATTTTAATGTTTTCTAAATATTAGGGTCTTAGGTATCCTCTCTAGAATGTTAGGGTTAAACTTGTCAATTGGTGTAAAATTTAGAGTCAAAATTGATCCTTTTTCCCTAATATTTGACAATGATATAATGTGTATGAGGATTTTACATTAGTTGGTGGTAGGTTGTCACATATTTATGTCCATAAAGATGAATGTAGGATAATATATAAGGGTATCTCTTATGTTTGTGGATAAATTTAGGTTTTAATGAGAATGTAGTCACAACAATGACCTTTTAAGTTAGTATTTGAATTGTCCTGTGTACATATTGGGGGGTGTCTTTGGTCTTGCCTTTGGTGTTTTTGGCCTATAAGTACTGACGTAATAGCTCGAGTTTCGAAACCTACTGAGGGTTAGAATATTAGACTATTGAGTGATATCATTCGAGAATTTATGAAGTGCATTTCATTCACATGCATAATATTCACGTACATATATAAATCATGATTTAGTAAACATTGCCAATGTAACATCTTGTTATTTAGGACAAGGTTAAAATAGTGTTTATAAGAGGTTACTGAGAAAGTAGGAAGCATAATTCATACTTATGAATAATGTGGCATACACATACATGAGAATATTGATTTTTGCACATTAATATAGTTGTACATGCATTCATTGACATTTTCCGAGTAGAAGTGATTTTTAATGTGATTAAAAATGTGAATTGTGGATTATTTGTCTTCAAAATTTAATTGATGTGTATTAGAATTGATTTCGCATTTTTGGTGACGTTTTGGACATTTCAAAATTTTCTAAAAATTTGGCATATTTTTAGACTAAAAAAAATTCCTAGTGTCAAGACCAATTGAGACATGGAAAATTAGGATGACTAAGCTCAAAATTGAGTGACATTTGGCCTAGTTAAATGAGTGACAATTGGATTAGGAATTAATTGACAAATGGACTACTTATGGAGTGACAAATGGACCAATTATTATGTGACATGTGGACTGATTAAAGGGTGACAAATGGCAGCATAATGAGTGGAGTAGTGGCAACATAATTGTTGAACAAATGGCTAGCATGCCTTAAGACATATGGTGAGTTTATAAGTTGACACCTAGCATGATGATGGGGCAAATTCCAGCAGCAAAGTTTCTATTGTTTCCCTCACCTTTCTCCACCAAAATTGCTCCAACTCTTCTTTGCGTTTTATTCTTAACCCTAGCTAAAGTTGTGCATGAAAATCACACTTAAATTCTTTACCAAGTTGTCAAGAAAACTAGCTGATTAAGATCTTCATATTGCTGTCCGAAAATCACCTTACTTTCACCATAAGTTTGTGTTGATTTTGCTTGCATGGAGACTTGGTTTAATGTGAAGTTTTATGTTGGATTGGAAACCTAATAAGAAAGTAACAATCTGAGTCTTATGGCATGTCAAATGATATAAGAATGATGCTTCAATTGGAATGAAATGCATGTGATATTGGTGAAGATATGTGCTGGAAAATGTTACGTGAAGTTGGGAAGTTTTTCTATTTTGTTTTTAGTTTATGAAAACCGTGGGATATAGATTGATTTATGGATGAATTAGGTCTCATTTGAAGTATAATGAAGGTGTATTTATTCCAAAGAAAGATGTTAATTTGATGTTCTTGAATTAGGAAAGAACTAGGACTATATGCATAATAATGTAAAAGTTTCTGGTTTGATATTTTATGAGCTGTTAAGTGAACAATGTTAAACCGGAATAAGAGCTGTTATGGATGAGGAATTGAAGTATGATTCAGGACTAATATAGGTATAATTTATGAACTATAAAGAGGTTGTTTAACCTTGGTATAAAGTGTAAAACAATCTGGAAAAAAAATGAAGAAGAATTGTTGGAATATGTTAGCTGTAGTGTTTTCTCTGAACATCCTTTGTTTTTCTTGTTATAACTTCTTATCCTAAAATCCAAATGACATGAGACTGGACCAATATACTCATAACACATTTTTATTCATCTCCACCAAAATTTATGAACATCTGAATCCATTAGGAAAATATTGAGTGATAAATTTAGGATGAAAATATGAGTGTGCTAGAATATTGTTAACTGGAATGGTTTCACTGATCATGCTTTGATATTTTGGCTATATTTTGATATGTATATTTCCAAATGATTTTATTCTTAATTCAGATTAAATTAGAGACATATTTATACAACTTTCTTGAAGAAGTCTAATTTTAATTCTGTCTCTAAGAATTTCAAATTTTGGCATGAAATTGAGTCTTAGCTTAAGCTGTAGTACTACCAAGGACAGAAATCATATCCTATAGTTATTGAATAAATTGTATTTATGTAGGCCGAATTAGACTAAGGTGTCTTCACAAAAGTTGTATATTATTCTCTTATATTTAAATTGGTATAAATTTTGTAATTTTTGGATATTGTAATTGAGAGATATGAGTTGTACAACTTGACTGCATGATCATGCACTAGCCAAAATTCCAAATGTACACAGTCTGTGGTTTTTAGCATAACTCATAGAATAATGAATCAAATTGGATGATCTTGGTATCATTGGAAACTTAAGACATGGGAGAACAATTTTTTATATAAAATTGTTATCAAATTACTTCAATTTACTGATGATAATAATCATGCAAAGTGGACCCAAAAGTAAGTTTAGACAAATTTGAATTGATTAATTGTGTATTGATATATGAATGAGTTTTGTGACAAGAATAATGTTAAGGAACCTGAAATTGTCATGAATATGCATTGTATGTATTCAATATACATGAATGTGCATAAATGAATTCATAACTGTGCAAAATTTGATATATGTATGTATTACATGTTATAGAGGAGCACATTGAGCGCCATCATCCAGACATTGCTGGAATTTCATGGAAATAGCTTTCTGGAGCGTTTTGTGAGTAACCTAGATGTGTGACCTCGATTTAGAAATGTGTTTTGTTCATAATGTTTTGATTAAACTTGATTTTGCTATAAAGATTAGATATTGATATAATTGGGACATTGATGATTCCGAACAATTGATTGTTCGAGGAGTTTGATATTCGGGACTGTATTGGGAGTGTTTATGATTTAAATGTTAATTTGATTGTACTAATTTTGGACATGAAGGTCTGAGGTATTGATTAATAAATGTGACATTGAAGTGTTCCTTGAATGTGAATTTGGACTGACTATGTGTTTACTCAACATGTTTGTTAAAATTCGAACTAAGTTCGATGATAATTGTGATTTAAATTGTGAATGATTGATTGAATATGATAAATGGGAATGGGACTATAAATGTGTTTGAATGGGAATGATTGAAATAATGAATGATTGAATATTATTGTGATGCATTTCATACACGAATGCATGATAAGATAAAGATAGTTGTGACATAAGTAGCCACCGAATATGATCTTAAAGCTCCGGAATGTGGTATAGAGCTACAGGCTCGATATGTACAATGAGCCCTGTATCCACAACGGGTAAGGGACAGTATTAATGAATCCAGTATCTATATTGGATACGGGATAGTTTAGGCACTCAATCACAATAGCGTAATAATTGAAAGTGGGTCACATGAACATTGCATATACACTTATTAAGTGTGATTGACTGATTGAATTGGAATGTGGTTACGTTATTAAATGAGATTGGGATATGTGAAATATATGATATGTGATGTAAATTGTTAAATGGAAAGTTGTGAAGTATGTGCTTATATGATTTTGACATGTGGCATGAATTGGGTGAACCATCGAGGATGGTTACATCATTGAGTTTGCAAAACTCAACAAAATCGCAACGTTGATACTTCAGGTTCGAGAGAGAATATTAGAGACAGATAGACTCTACGAGAAGACTGATTCTTGTACTTTTGTCAAGAAATGGCTCAAAGGTTGGTCAGTTGAGACTGAAGGAGTAGTTAGTAGTTTTTGTACAAATTCTCTTTCATGCAGTGTGTTATGTATAGGGTTTAATATTGTATATATTCAGATGGTTTTGTAAAGCTACAATGTCAGTTTGGTTTTTATGAAATGAAATGAAGAACGCAGTTTGATTTTAAAATTTGGTGACTTTTATGTATCATAGTTGATGCCATGATTAAGTTGGATATGTGTTTGCTCTCTAACATGCCATTGTTATAGATTATATACTGGAATGTCCACTGGGTGTTCTAGTATGTAATTTATTGTAGTGGGGTGTTACATTTTGGTATCAGAGCATGGTTTGGCATCCATAGGCATATGTAGCGTTGTTAGGTCTGAACATGAGGTGACAATTTCAGATGGTAATTGAAGTGATTGTGTATTATAGGTTATCTGATGTAGGCGATCAAATGAACCACTCAGCTAACCTAAGATCAGAAAGAGCTATCAGAGTCTTCCGTTCCTCGACTTGAGGTGATGCCTCCAAGATTTTTTGAGAGACGGGAAAGGAGGTATGATAAGCTGTGAAAGTAGGGGGCTGTGGACTTCTATGGAAGTACAGACCCTGCAAAGGCCGAGATATGGTTAGAATGAATTGAAAGAGTGTTTAATCAGATGGAATGTTAGACAAATGAGCGATTTGATTATGTGGTCTCTCTACTGTAAGTTCCATCATATCAGTGGTAGAAGACTGTTCTAGGTAGTACCACCAGGCCTTGCACTCTGAAATGAGGAGATTTTCTGAGAGCCTTCAGGGAGAATTATATGCCCAAGATCTACTTGAACAGAAAGATGAAGGAATTTATGAATATGAAACAGGGAAGAATATCAGTAGCAGATTATGAGATTAGATTTAATGAACTGATAGGTTATGCAACTGCCTTGATTCCTACCAAGGAAGACAAGTGCAGGAGATTTGAAGATGGGTTGAACATGGAGATTCGGACAAGGCTAGCTCTTACTAATTTGAGCAGTTTCACTGAGCTCAGAGCAGCCTCGATCTAAATAGAGCAATTGTTGAGGGACAATCAGTTTAAGCAGAGATCAGAGTCTAGACAGAAGAGGCCCAATGAATTTCAGGGCGGTTCTAGTAAAAAAGTCAATAAGCACCAGAATAGACCATTTCGAGCATCGGTTGGATCAAGACAGTCGAAGTTCAGACAGAGGGGTAGTTTTGTACAGTCTGGCAGTGGAAAAGGTGCAGTATCGGGTTAGATACCTAATTGTGAGCACTGTGGGAAGAAATACAGTGGTAAGTGCTGGAGATTGTCTGGAGCTTACCTTAGATGTGGATCATTTTATCATCAAGTTAAGGATTGTCCTGCTACAATTGGAGCCCAGTCTAGTACGAGAGAGGGATCAGTGAGTGAGACTATTGTTCAGCCAAGTCGAGCTAGTTGGGTTGGACAGAGAGGCCGAAGCAGAGGCAGAGTGAGTTCTGGAAGTCTTTCTGTCAGGACTGAGGTTCGGAGCAACAGGCCCCAGTCTTAGGCTCGAGTATATGTTATGACCAAACAGGAGGCTCAGGACTCTCTAGATATCATTACAGGTGCGTTGCTTATCTTTAATCATGAAGCATTTGCATTGTTATATCCTGGATCTACGCATTCATTTATTTCACCGCATCTAGCATTTAAGTTGCATTAAGATAAAGAGTTGCTGAGATGAGGATTAGAGGTGAGTACACCGATAGGTAGTACCACAGTAATTGGAGAAATCTGCAAGAGATGTTTGATTAGAGTTGATCAGGAAGAATTAGAAGTAGACTTGATTATATTACAGTTAAGGGAGATAGATGTCATTCTAGGCATGGACTGGCTTACTACTTATAGGGCTATCATGAACTGCTACACCAAGGAGGTGGTACTGGAATCTCCTAATCAGCCGAGAGTAGTTTTCAGAGGTATTAGTCAAGTAGTACCATCCAGGATAATCTCATTCATGAGTGCCTTGAGGTTGATGCAAGGTGGATGTGAGGCTTATTTTGCCTACGTGATTGATACATGAGTTGAGCAGAATATACAAAACATTCTTGTTGTTGGAGAATTTTAGGATTTATTTCCGCTGAATTGTCTAGTTTACTTCCAGATCGAGAAACAGAGTTCACAATTGACTTGTTTCCTAGTGCTGCTCCTATATCCATTCCTTCATGTAGGATGGCACCTAAAGAACTAAAGGAGTTGAAGTCTCAACTATAGGAGTTGCTAGAAAAAGGTTTTATTAGACCTAATGTTTCACCTTAGGGAGCTCGAATTTTATTTGTGAAGAAGAAATATGGCACTTTGAGGCTATACATCGATTACAGGCAACTGAATCGGGTAACAGTGAAAAGCAAGTACCCGTTGCCTATAATTGATGATTTTTTGATCAATTGCAGGTAGCTCAAGTATTTACCAAATTAGATTTAAGATCTAGGTACCATCAGTTAAAGATAGCAGAGGCTGATGTACTGAAGAGTGCATTGAGGAGCAGGTATGGGCATTTCGAGTTTTTAGTAATACTGTTCGGGTTAACTAACACCTAAGCTTCATTTATGGCCTTGATGAATAAGGTGTTTCAGCCCTACCTGGATAGATGTGTAATTGTATTCATTGATGACATACTTGTGTATTCAAAGAGTAGAGAAGAACATGATGAACATCTGAGAGTGATTTTACAAATTATGAGAGAGAAACAGTTGTACACCAAATTTAGTAAGTGTGAATTCTGGTTAGATCAAGTAGTATTTCTGGGTAATATAGTATCTGGACAAGGAATACAAGTAGATCCAAAAAAGATAGAAATAGTGATAAATTGGGAAGCTCCGAGGAATGTATCAAAAATTCGAAGCTTCTTAGGATTAGCTGAATATTACCGAAGGTTTACCGAGGGGTTCTAGTTGATCCCAGCTCCTTTGACAAAACTTATAAGGAAGAATTAGCATTCAGATGGAGTGATGACTATTAGAAGAGATTTGAGGAGTTGAAACATGGGTTGACTACTACACCGGTGTTAGCTATACCATAAGGAACTGGTGGATATGTAGTATACAGTGATGCTTTGCATCAAGGATTGGGATGTGTATTAATGCAGAATGGCAAGGTGATAGCCTATACATTGAGACAACTAAGGTCTCACGAGATTAACTATCTAGTTCATGATTTAGATCTAGCTACAGTTATTTTTGCTCTAAAGATATGGAGAAATTATCTATATGGAGAGACATTCCAGATATATACCGATCACAAGAGTTTGAGATATTTGTTAAGTCAGAAGGAACTGAACATGAGACAGAGGAGACGGGTAGAGTTATTGAAAGATTATGACTGTACAATTGAATATCATCCGGGAAAGGCCAATGTGGTGGCTTATGCTTTGAGCAGAAAGTCGAATACCAGTGTAGCTTAGATTCAGTTATCGAGATTACCACACTTGATTTAATTGAGAGCTTTGACTGTGGAGTTAAATCTTAAGCATAATGACACATTAATAGCCACATTAAAACTGAGGCCCATATTACATGATAGAATAAGAAAGGTTCAGGGCAAGGACCCTAACATGGTGAAGCTCACTGAGAAAGTGAAGATGAATCCAGAGTCTGAGTTTGAATTGAAGAATGAGACATTATGGTTGAAATAGAGATTATGTGTGCCTAATGGGGATGATCTGAGGAAGGAAATTCTAGAGGAAGCACATATGGCCACTTATGCTATGCATCCTGGTACTACCAAGATGTATAACACGCTAAAGGAACATTTCTGGTGGCCTAGGATGAAGAAGCAAGTAGCGAAGTATGTTTCTAAATGTATGACATGCAAGCAAGTTAAAGTTGAGCATCAGGCTCCAATTGGAAAGTTACATTCGTTACCTATTCCGAAGTGGAAATAGGAAAGAATTACTATGGATTTTATAATGGGATTGCCTAAGACTCCGAGGCAAAATAATGCGATATGGGTTTTGGTGGACCGATTGACTAAGTAACTCATTTCTTACCAGTGAGAGAGAATAACTCTCTAGACCAGTTGACCTGGAGATATGTAAATGAAGTGGTTAGATTACGTGGGGTTCTGGTGTCTAATGTATTGGACAGGGATCCCAGATTCACATCAAGATTTTGGAAGAGTTTGAAGTCAGCTATGGGTATAAGGTTGAAATTCAGTACAACATTTCATCCTTAAACAGATGGACAAAGTGAGAGAACAATCCTGACTGTTGAGGATATGCTTAAAGCATGTGTGAGTTTCAAGGAACATAGGATCAATACATAGCATTGATTGAGCTTGCATATAACAATCATTATCACAGTAGTATCAGGATGGCACCGCATGAGGCATTGTATGGTAGGAAGTTTCGATCACCTCTATATTGGGATGAAAAGGTGAAACTAATCAGAAGTCGAATAAAAACGGATCAGGATAGACAAAAGAGCTATGTAGATCAACTTAGAAGGGAAATGGAATACAATATGGGAGACAGAGTGTTTCTGAGGGTATCACCTTGGCGAGGAGTGCTGAGGTTTGGTAAAAAGGGCAAGTTGAGCCCTAGGTACATTATTCCTTATGAAATCCTTGAGAGGATAGGACCTTTGGCATACAAGTTAGCTTTCCCTAATAAGATGTCTCAGTTGCATAATGTGTTTCATGTGAGCATGTTAAGAAGATACAGATATGATCCAACACATGTGTTACTGGCTCAAGATATTAAGGTTGCTAGTAATCTAAGCTATGTTGAAGAGCTAGTACAAATAGTGGGTTACAAGACAAAGCAGCTGAGAAATAAAGTAATTCCATTGGTGAAAGTCCTTTGAAGAAATCACTCGATTAAGGAAGCAACTTGGGAAATGGAGGATCATATGAGGAAACAATATCCCTACCCATTTGAACCATCAGGTAAGAATTTCGAGGACGAAATTTCGTTTCGGAGGGAGAGTTATAAAGGTTAATGAGAAAGTAGGAAGTATAATTCATACTTATGCATAATATGACATACACATACATGAGAATATTGATTTTTGCACATTAATATGGTTGTACATGCATTCATTGACATTTTTCGATAAGAAGTGATTTTTAATGTGATTACAAATGTGAATTGTGGATTATTTGTCTTGAAAATTGAATTGGTGTGTATTAAAATTGATTTCGCATTTTTGGTGACATTTCAGACATTTTAAAATTTTCTAAAAATTTGGGGTATTTTTGGACTAGGAAAAATACATAGTGGCAAGACTAATTGATACATGGAAAATTAGGATGACTAAGCTTAAAATTGAGTGACATTTGGCCTAGTTAAATGAGTGACAATTGGATTAGGAATTAATTGACAAATGGACTAATTATGGAGTGACAAATGGACCAATTATTATGTGACATGTGGACCAATCTTGGAGTGACATGTGGAATGATTAAAGGGTGACAAATGGTAGCATAATGAGTGGAGTAGTGGCAGCATAATTGTTGAACAAATGGCTAGCATGCCTTAAGACATACGGTGAGTTTACAAGTTGACACCTAGCATGATGATTGAGCAAATTCCAGCAGCAAAGTTTATGTTTTTTCCCTCACCTTTCTCCACCAAAATTGCTCCAACTCTTCTTTGCGTTTTGTTCTTAACCCCAGCTAAAGTTGTGCATGAAAATCACACTTAAATTCTTCACCAAATTGTCAAGAAAACTAGCTGATTAAGATCTTCATATTGCTATCCGAAAATCACCTTACTTTCATGTAAGTTTGTGTTGATTTTGCTTGCATGGAGACTTGGTGTAATGTGAAGTTTTATGTTGGATTGGAAACCTAATAGATAAGTAACAATCTGAGTTTTATGGCATGTCAAATGATATAATAATGATGCTTGAAGTGGAATGAAATGCATGTGATATTGGTGAAGAAATGTGCTGGAAAATGTTACATAAAGTTGGGAAGTTTTTCTATTTTGTTTTTGGTTTATGAAAACCGTGGGATATAGATTGATTTATGTATGAATTAGTTCTAATTTGAAGTATAATGAAGGTGTATTTATGCCAAAGAAAGATGTTAATTTGACGTTCTTGAATTAGGAAAGAACTAGGACTATATGCATAATAATGTAAAAGTTTCTGGTTTGATATTTTGTGAGCTGTTAAGTGAACAATGTTAAACTGGAATAAGAGCTGTTATGGACGAGGAATTGAAGTATGATTTAGGCCTAATAGAGGTATAATTGATGAACTATAAAGAGGTTGTTTAACCTTGGTATAAAGTGTAAAACAATCTGGAAAAAAATGAAGAAGAATTGCTGGAATATGTTAGCTGTAGTGTTTTCTCTGAACATCCTTTGTTTTTTTTGTTGTTATAACTTGTTCTTCTGACATCCAAATGACATAAGACTTAAACCAATAGACTCATAACACATTTTTCTTCATCTCCACCAAAATTATGAACATCTGAATCCATTCGGAAAAGATTGAGTGATAAATTTAGGATGAAAATATGAGTGTGCTAGAATATTGTTAACTGGAATGATTTCGCTGATCATGCTTTGTTATTTTGTCTATATTTTGACCTGTAGATTTCCAAATGAGTTTATTCTTGATTCAGATTAAATTAGAGACATATTTCTACAACTTTCTTGAAGAAGTTGAATTTTAATTCTGTCTCTAAGAATTTCAAAATTTGGCATGAAATTGAGTCATAGCTTAAGCTATAGTATTACCAGGGATAGAAATCATGTCCTGTAGTTATTGAATAAACTGTATTGATTTAGGCTGAACTAGACTAATATGTGTTCACCGAATTTGTATCTTATTCTCTTATCTTTATATTGGTATAAAGTTTGTAATTTTTGGATATTGGAATTGAGAGATATGAGTTGTACAACTTGAGTGCATGATCATGCTCTAGCCAAAATTCCAAGTGTACACAGTTTGAGGTTTTTGAACATAACTCATAGAATACTGAATCAAATAGGATGATCTTAGTGTCATTGGAAACTTAAGACATGGGAGAACAATTTTCTAGATGAAAGTGTTATCAAATTACCTCAATTTCCTAGTGATAATAATCATGCAAAGTGGACCCAAAAGTATGTTTAGAAAAATCTGAATTGATTAATTATGTATTGATATATGAATGAGTTTTGTGATAAGAATAATGTTAAGGAACCTGAAATTGTCATGAATATGCATTGTACGTATTCAATATACATGAACGTGCATAAATGAATTCATAACTATGCAAAATTTGATATATGTATGTATTACATGTTATAGAGGAGCACATTGAGCGCCATCATCCAGACATTGCTGGAATTTCATGGAATTAGCTTTCTGGAGCGATTTGTGAGTAACCTAGATGTGTGACCTCGATTTAGAAACGTGTTCTGTTCATAATATTTTGATTAAACTTGATTTTGCTATAAAGATTAGATATTGATATAATTGTGACATTGATGATTCCGAAGAATTGATTGTTCGAGGAGTTTGATATTCGGGACTGTATTGGGAGTGTTTGTGATTTGAATGTGAATTTGATTATACTGATTTCAGATATGAAGGTCTGAGGTATTGATTGATAAATGTGATATTGAAGTGTTCCTTGAATGTGAATTTGGACTGACTATGTGTTTACTCAACATGTTTGTTAAAATTCGAACTAAGTTCGATGATAATTGTGATTTAAATTGTGAATGATTGATTGAATATGATAAATGGGAATGGGACTATAAATGTGTTTGAATGGGAATGATTGAAATAATGAATGATTGAATATTATTGTGATGCATTTCATACACGAATGCATGATAAGATAAAGATAGTTGTGACATGAGTAGCCACCAAATATGATCTTAAAGCTCCGGAATGTGGTATAGAGCTACAGGCTCGATATGTACAATGAGCCCTGTATCCGTAACGGGTAAGGGATAGTATTAATGAACCCAGTATCTATATAGGATACGGGATAGTTTAGGCACTCAGTCACAATAACGTAATAATTGAAAGCATGCCACATGAACATTGCATATACACTTATTAAGTGTGATTGACTAATTGAATTGGAATGTGGTTATGTTATTAAATGAGATTGGGATATATGAAATATATGATATGTGATGTAAATTGTTAAATGGAAAGTTGTGAATTATGTGCTTATATGATTTTGACATGTGGCATGAATTGGGTGAACCATCGAGGATGGTTACATCATTGAGTTCGTAAACTCAACAAAATTACAACATTGATATTTCAGGTCCGAGAGAGAACATTAAAGACAGATAGACTCCACGAGAAGACTGATTCTTGTACTTTTATCAAGAAATGGCTCAAAGGTTGGTCAACTGAGACTGAAGGAGTAGTTAGTACTTTTTGTACAAATTCTCTTTCAAGCAGTGTGTTATGTATAGGGTTTGATATTGTATATATTCGGATGATTTTGTAAAGCTACAATGTCAGTTTGGTTTTTATGAAATGAAATGAAGAATGCAGTTTGATTTTAAAATTTGGTGACTTTTTATGTATAATAGTTGATGCCATGATTAATTTGGATATGTGTTTGCTCTAACATGCCATTATTATAGATTATTTACTGGAATGTCCACTGGGTGTTCTTGTATGCAATTTATTATAGTGGGGTGTTACAGTCAAGATTGTATGTGTACTCAATTGACATATTTCGGGGTATGAAAGGTTTAAAATGATTATGATGTGAATTGTGTATTGTTTCTGTCTTGAATTTTGGTTTGGTGGATTATAATTAGTAAATTAGGAATTAATTATTACAATTGGAAAATTGATGAATTAAATGTGCATTTAGTTTAGAAAAAATGTCTAATTGACACATGAAAATTTAGGACGACTAAGCTTATGAAATAAGTTACACATGGCAGTAGAATTGATTGACATTTGGCATAAATAATTAAGTGACAAATGGGTTGGAGATTGAGTGACAAATGACTTAAGATTTAGGTGACAAATGGCAACATGAAGAGAGGACATGTAGTTGGCCTAGACTTTTGACAAGTGTCTTCACACTAATCAGACTATACGATACACATGTGGCAAGTTGCTTCATTTGTAACTTTATGCTAAAACTCTCATCTTCTTCTCTCACAGCCGAACGATTGGTCCTCTTTACATCTCTGCATTTTACCTAAGTTTTGTTCAGCTGCCATACTAAAATCCATGCTTTTACCTTCATAAAGACAGTTATAGAATTAGATCATTGTTGTACATGTTGTTGTCTATTATCCTTGTTAAAAACTCATCCAATTCCCACTTTGTATTTGAGATGATCTTGGATGCATATAAGGCAAAGTAGACTTGATGAATTAAGGTAGAATTGAGCTAAACAAGTAAATAAAGTACTGATCTTTGTGGCATGTTATAATAGAAAGTTTATGATGATTGAATTAGGACGGATAACATCTAGTGTTGATGATGAAGTGTGCTGGAAAAATGATACATGAATTGGATAGTTTTCTGTTTTGGTTTTGATGCATGAGAGCCATAGGTTTAGGTTGCTATATGGATGATTTAGATTGGGATTTGAAGTTTAAATGAAAGTGAATTTATGCTAAAGAAAGGTGCTAGTGAAGTGTTCTTGAATTTGGAATAAACTAGGACTACATATATGATGAGATTAAGTGAATGAAAGTTTCTGCTTTGTTTTTGTATGTATCAAAGATAAATAGTTTATGAGCTATCAATTGAATGATTTTGAGTTGGAATTGGAGATGAAATTGATGAGGAATTAAAGTATAATTAAGGTATAATTGAGGTATAATTAATGGACTAATATGAAGATATTTTGAATTTGGTATGAAGGTGTTAGAATATGGAGAAATTGAAGGAAAATGGAGAGTGAACATTAGGTTCACTCATCCCACAATCATGGGAAGGTCCTCCATGATCATGGGCAATGCTTTGAAATGCAAATTTTCTGTTTTGTGTGATTGTTGAATCAACTAAGGTAAGTTACTTTATTTTTGTGTATTTGGACTTGATTAAGGCTTGAAATGAACCTAGATTGATGTTTGATTGATTGGTTAAGAGTTTGATAAGTTTATGTTGTTAATTGATGTTTTAACTCAAGAAATGAATTGTTTTGAAATCAATATATCTAAAATCTGGAATTTATGAGTGTTAAAGGAATAAAGGTGTTCTTATGAATGCAAATCCAATATAAAGGATATGAGTAATGTGAATGACGTATGAATGAATAAGAACTGGGAAATCGTGTGAATATATATTGCTAAAAAAGATAGGTGAATGTATGATTAATGAATTTAGAGTAATCAAACTTACTCAAGATATAATTGTAATTACAAACTAGATGTGTAAAAGCTATGATGTTTGAATGGTCAAGATTTATGAATAAGGATATATACTCGGAAAGTCAATTGAGCATGCATTGAACATGAAACATATACATGTGCATGAGTGAATAATTATATGATTGATCAACTTAGTAATGTGTAAAATATGTGTGTATTTCATGACTAAAGAAGCATAAGTTGATCGTTAGCATCTAGACATTGCCGGATCATTAAGACAATAGCTTTTCTGAGGCGTACTGTGAGTTAACTTAGATGTTTCTCACTGTGATTGAATTGCTTTTGGTCAACTTTCAGTTAATGAACTGTTACTTATCTGATTACTATGATCCCGGACATTGTTGGTCTGAGACGTTTGGTGCTTGGGACTGTATATGGAAGTGTTTTCAAATTGTATGTGTAATATGGAATACGTACTCAACTGAATGTTAAATGCCGGACTCAGGTCCAAAAAATATGATAAATGACATGAACATATTGAATGAAAAGTATTGTTAGCATATTGTGTGAAGGGAAGTGTTCCATTACATTGATATACATAATCAGATAAAGAAGTTGTGACTGGAGTGACCAATATGAAAAAGAGCTTTAAGCTTAAGAATTGTGCACAAAGAGCTATAGGCTCGGTTAATAATGAGCTCAGTATCCACAACGGATACGAGACAGTAAATGAAATGAGCCTAATATCCACAACAGATATAGGACAATAATTAGGCACTAGATCACAACAAAGTAAAATGAAAATAGAGTCATATGTGCATTTGCTTATATATAACTTTACATGAATCATATGAATGATTAAGATGAATTAATGGATTGTTCTGAAATAGTGTTATGAAATGTTTGTATACATGTTATACTTGTAATTGTTGAAATATAACAAAATGTGATGTTGGATCTGATACTGGATGGTGTGTTAAATTTCTTTGAAATTGGTTATATACTTAACATTTGTGTTTTGACTAGAGTGAGCACATCGATGATAGTCACTCACTGGGTTCGCAAGCTCATCAATATTATAACATTGATTTTCAGGTACAAGGGAGCTCTAGCTTCTAAAGCAACCAAGTAGAAATCTAGTACTGTCATTTTGAGAACAAGAATGACTCAAAGGTCTGGTTAGCTGATATATGAGGAGTCTAGTTAGGATGTGTTTGTTTAGCTTCTCATTTCATGTTAAACATTTTGTATGGAGTTGTAAAATCTCAAATGTTATATAATGTAAATACAAGGATATGAATAGTAATGGTACAATGTAAGTAAATTTATTTTGTGAATATAATGAGGACATTTGACTATTTTGAATACTTGTGTTATGTGTGATGCCATAATAAGTTAATGTGATTGTTCTAGCGTGTCATCTCATAGGGTATGTTCTCGAATATCCTCTAGATGATTGGGAATATGCTTTACGGAAGTGGTGCATTATAATTTTGGTATCAGAGCATGGTTTGGCATCTATAGGGACATATATAAGCATTTAAACATGACATATAGTAAGAGACTCGTATAGTGATCACACTTATTGTTTGTTTTAGGTCATCCACTATAAGCGATCAAGTCACAGAATCAGCTTACCTTAAGTCTATAAGAGCTAATAGAGAGTCCCCAGTACCCCATGTTGGACCCCGTTTCTAGAGTCTAACATTCGGAAGTCATACTTGAGCACTTTACCTTGTAAGGTCCTTTTAGTGGAATCTCATTAGCCAATTAGGCTCGTCTTCCTTCTCTTAACATCCCAAAAGGGTGGCATGCCCATAGAATTTGAACATCAAACAATCAAATTTAAAGATCTCACAAGAAAGAAAAATCCAATCTTATTTCTTTAATAAAACCAAATAAAGTTTATACAGACTCATTTCAAAATAAAAAAATACTCAAGTACACATGATACAATTGAATGCTTATGCTTAAAATGATTCTAAAATACAAAAGTTCCTAGATCT
>JAOQMS010000180.1:26242215-26252651 GCA_027563885.1 Erythroxylum longipes | reverse complement strand
AGATTGGGATTGATTTGTTTTAGGCTGGGAAAAGGATGGGTAAAGGTTACGGCAAGTTGAACAGGTTTAGCAAACGTGTGAATTTTATTTTCAATTTCTGGAAACAATCGAGACAGAATTGGCCAACAAGTCCTTCATGAAGTTTGTAGGATTTTCTGTAATCTTTCCAGTGATATAAGATACGAACTGATTGGATAAGTGGTAACTGAGTTATGATCAAAACAGTGCTAGAAGGGATTCAATTCCTTAGATGCAGAAAATCATTTTGGATGAGTAAAGTGCTATGATCATTCCACTTGTCATGCCAAAACCATACTCTTTCATCATTCCCCAACATATACTTAATCTAAGGTCTAAAATGTTTCTCAATTTTATCATATATGAGAAATACCACGAGTCATCCCTATTGATTTCCAGTTGCCAAAAAGAATCTAGTTTTGAAGGTAAATTTCATTGATCCATTGGATCCAAAATGCTTTTTTATCATTGTGTAATCTCCAAATCCTTTTACTTAAAAGGTCTTTTTGCATAAAAGAGATAGTGAGGATTCCCAACCTTCCCATCTTCTTAGGAATAGATATCTCCTACCATTTTTGAGTTTTCTACCTTACCAAACTATAAGAAAGCTTTAATAAACCTTTCAATCTCATGATGACTCACTTAGGAAGAATTAGATGGGAATCCAATGAAAATGTAGGCTATTTAAGATAGAATTGATCAGAGTTATCCTAGCAACAAAGGATCAAAACTTGTTTTACCAAGCATTAATTCTTTCTTTATACGATTCAATTAGAGGAATGCAATCTCTAAATTTTATCTTAACAATAGAGATGGTAATGCCAAGATATTCAAATGGTGGATATTGAATTCTATAAATAGATCTTCTTCTCAATTCGAATTGATCACATCAGAAGAAATGCATATATTGCTTTTGCTTACACTGACCTTTAATACGCAGTAAGCTAAGAATATCTCTGGTATACCCAATATTATGTCAATGGACTATAAATTAGACCACATAATAGTATAAGGTCATCAACAAAGATCAAATGTGTGATCCTCAGCTCTCTACATCTATTATGGCATTAGAACATGCCATTACTAGAGATGGGTTTGTTTAGCATCCCAGATAAAGCTTCCATAACTAATGTAAATAAGTAAGGGGAAAGAGGGTCCCCTTCCCTTATTCCCCTCCTATTTTTGGAGATTAAAGTAATAAATCCATTAATTAGAATGTTAATTGAAGTGGTAGTGATGCATGTAGATATCCTGTTAACAAGTTGCTCAGGAAATCCAAGAGCTAGTAAGTAGGATTTAATAGACTTCCAAGAGATGGTGTTAAATGTTTTAAAGAAATCAATTTTGAAAGAACAAAATCTGATAACTCTACTTGATGTATAACCTTTCATTAAATCCTAAACGAACATTATATTATCACATATTGATCTTCTAGTGATGAATGTACCTTAAATAGTATCAATGACATCCTTTAAAGCTAGCTTCAATCTATTTGCTAGAATCTTTGTAATTACCTTATAAACAGTATTACAATAAGATATATGTTTATAATCAACCATAGAAGAGGGATTCTGGTTCTAAGGAATAAGACATATAAATTTACGGTTTATTTCCTTCAACATATTAGAAGAGTTAAAAACATTCCTGGTTACCTCAATGAAAATTTTACCAGTGATATCCCAAGTTTCCTAGAAGAAACAAGTAGAATATCCATAAGGTCCTGGAGCTTTGGATGAATGCAAACCAAATAGAACTTTTTAAATCTCCTGTGCATAAGGGTTTTCACCATGTGCTCCTTCATCTCCTGACTGATAGAATTTTCAAGGAATTTGCTGAAGTTAAATTACCTAAGGTTGATGTTGTTTCTAGATCCCATCAATTTGGTGAAGAAATCCCTTGCAATTTCCTACAACATCTCCCAATTAGGTTGTAAAACCCTATTTTTATATTGAAGCTCAGTAATCATATTTCTGTTTCTTCTAACTATGATAAATGAGTGGAAGAATTTGGTGTTGGAATCCCCATCTCTTACCCAATCAATCCTTGATTTATTTTTTAAAATAGAGTTGTGTAGGGATAAAACCTCCTCGTACTAGTTCAATCTCTGATTCTCAAATATTCTCATAACATTTTTATGAGGATATTTACAACAATTCTCTTATGCAAGCTGCGTATTACTTTTTTCTTTAGAAACTAATTTATTCTCTTCTTTAGCAAACTCCTTGATAGTAGCCTTGAGAAGTTTAAGTTTCTTCATAAGTTGAAATTCTTTGTAGCCTTTCACTTTCAAACTCCATTTTACAAGAACTAATTCCTAGAGGCCTGATCTTTGTGCTAAGAAATTAAAAAATCTTAAAGTGTTCTTGAATTTTTGGATGGGAAAAAATTAGGATATCTATCCAAGAAAGATCATAGAAAAATGTTATCACCAAAATGGGCATAAGAAAGTGGGAAATGTGGAAGCCAAAATTAGTTTACCAACACTTTATCTAACTTCTTTCTGATCAACAAATCCCTTTGCTATTTGTTAGTCAAAGTGAAAAATCTATCTATATATCTTAGGTCCACCAGTCTGTTGTGCCTAGTTTTTATGGTTTTTAATTGCCTTCATATCTTGATTTTGGTTACAAATCCTTGTGTTTTGATCCAAACGTGAGATAAATTGAGTGGAAATGGTGTGCATATTGCATGAATTTTAATTGGATTATTTTGTTCATTTCACATGAGAAAATTTTGCATAAAAAGAGAAATAAAAAAGGAAGAAAAATGGTGACAAGTGTCATCATTGTGACTAACATCAAATGTTATGTCACCACCGTGACTAAACATTTAAGTGTTAGTCACAGTGGTGACTCAACTTGTCACCACCGTGACAAGTGCCCTCATGGGGTGACCTAACTTGTCACCCCTATGACTACTCCTTTAAGTCTGACACGTGCAGGTTAATAGTGTAACAACCCTAAACCTAGACTCATTCTATAAATGGAAAAGAAATTGAGAGAGTCAACTAACACATTTCATTCACTCTTCATTATTCACTCAATACACCAGAGACACTTTAGGAGGTAGATCGAGAGAAAGAAGGGAAGACAAGAAGAGAAACAGCGAGTGTCGGTGAAGAAGAGAGAAATATAGCAAAGAGTTGGCAGCAGAGCAAGCCTTTGACCATCTGATAAGAACAAGCTGAAGCAGATGGCAAGAGTTAATGTGGGAAGCTTGAGAGGGATAGGAGACCACCGCCTTCACACTCACTTGATCCTTGTTTTCTTATTCTATTTTTCATCTGTTGCTTAGTTTCTTGTTTATTTACTGAACTTATTACTTGTTAGCTTAACTGACTATTATTTGTTTTCTTTTCATAGTTCATTTAGTATTCACTGTTTTATTGCTTTAATACTTTTGTTGACTACATGGGGCTAAAGTGTATGGAGATGATGAATTGCGTTTATACTATAATGGGCTAATCTATTTTTCTTGAGGATTAATGTAGCTATTTTAGTCAAATATGCATGATTGAGGGATTGTGTTGTTGTCTTATGTTTGCTATAGTTTTTGAACTGAATAGATGTAATAGCATGACCAAACTTTGCATCATTTTAGTATTAAATGAAGGACTAAGAGGAGAAGTTTAATATGGAACTAGAAACTATAAACACTTAGGTCATAAATTAGAAATATATTAACTTAAGTGGTAATTAGTAGTCAGGTTTTCATAATTAATTCAAAAAATAACTTGTCGAATGCGAAAATTAGATTTAGTTTATTATTTGAATTGATTCTAGAATTTTACTTTTAATTTTAGTAAGACAATTAACCAATCATTTCCCTTAATCATGCATAGGAGATTAAATAAGTGAAATTAATTCTTATGAGTCTTCCATTTCGATTAATCTATTCATCTTTGATTCCAGTTGAATCGTTTACTTTTCAGACTAATTTGTGATTTTCTTTTAAAGCCTTCACTCAACAATCATGATAGAATGTTTAGGATTGCCTTTATTTTTGATTTTGTTCAAAATTAATTTAAGTGAACCAATTTCTTCTCTGTGGGAGACGACCTTAGGCAATCACTACAACTACCTCATATACTTGCAAGTAGGGTGGCCTAGGTAATTTTTAGAACTTTTTGGGCATAACAAGTTTTTGGCGCCATTATCAACGAAGTGTTTAATGTTTTGAACTTGAATTAATTTTGACTGTTTTATTTGCTTAAGTGATTTTGGTTGTTTGGGTTTGTTCATGCATGTGTGTTTTATTGTGTTATTTTATTAACATGTTCTGTAAGTTTCGTTATTAATTTAGTTCTTTCTGTAGTTAGTTTGTGCTAGGTAGAAGAACTTTAGGTAGTGAATTCACTTGGTTTATGCTAGGAAGGAGATCTTTAGATAGTGAACTCGTCCCTTTTATTGATAACATACATCGAAGACGAAGACCTTAAGGGGACTCTGAAGACGATCGCGAGGAACCCAAGTATAAAGATCAAGTGAATAATGATAAGATCGGTGAAAGGCAGTTAGTGATGAAGGAGTATGCTAGAACAATGATTGGTACTACCACTTCGTGCATATGTTTGGGAGACGTAGCTATGAACTATGAATTGAAAAGCATCCTGTTATAGTAGTACCCTAAAGGCAATCTCCTTTAGTGCGTTTTGTACAAAGTTGTGTAAAGACTTTATTTTCAATAATAAAGAAAAGCATATTTCATTAATTTGGTGTTCATTCTTTATAAATTGATATTGATCTATAAGCAAATTAATGAAGTCCATGATATATGACATAGCATAAAGGAAATTATGATTTGATCATACTACTGAGATTCCTATAATGTGCAATTATGTCAGTATCTAAATTATCCCTAGTCATAGGATTAATGAGACTGGACTTCGTTAATCTTGATAGACTAGCACATGTCAAACTCCTTGATTTCATCAAGCAGTGGATCTCAGAAACTGTAAATATGAGATATTTAGAGTTGAGATGTGGATGCTTAATAGAGGTAGTAAGTACATTGGATGACCTACCATCAGATCATCATATGGATGTCCTATTCTAATGTCAGTGATAATCTCATCATAACAATGGTGCAAGTATCCTTAGACTTAAGGTACTCAAGGATATCTTGGATACTAATTCTGTGCTTTGACTTCATTCCTTGTTGCCTTGCAGAGGTCGCTCATAGGGTGGTGATTGGGTACAGCTTGAGGTATTTTAAGGTAATTGAGTAGCCAATTGAGGATTCACCACTTCTGTGATAACAGAAGATGATACCCACAGCCTCTTATTGGGGTCATTACTTGGAAACCTCTGGCCGGAGTACATGCGTCATGAAGAATGTCTTCATTGACATATTAAGTAATGAGTCCCAGGACAAGAACTGATATCACTTGGGCTAGATTTGACATAGTCAGTCTAGTGAGAGTTAACACTTTGCCCATACTCATAACCAAGTGGGGTATAGCATGGTGAAAAGACGAATTGCACAGCAATTGTTTATGGGAGGGTTCATGAGATGGTTCGTGAAGAGCACGGGTTCGTTAATCAAACCACTTACTTTTCGGTCAATTGGGGGTTATGATGTGTTGCTAGATACCGCTCATGACTTGCTTGAATTAAGTGTTAATCCAAGTGGCCAATATAACTGGGAACTTAATAGGTCACAAGTATAAGAGTGACTCAGAGGATTCGTACAATGGTTTTGGATAGAGATCTATTATATGAAGAGCAATAGAACTAAATAGATCCCGATGAGATCGAGATATGTCCGGATGAGATCGCGACATCCATATTGCTGAAACAGATCTTAGGTGTTTTTTTCCACACCCGAGACTTGGTAGGACCGATCCCAGTGTGACTTATATATATATATATATATATATATATATATATAGTAAGTGTAACGTGGAAGATGAGGGTTCTTTAAAGTCATATTATCTTTAATTGATAAAAGACAAAAATGACAAAAAGACAAAAATGAAAAGTAAGAAGTAAGTTGATAATCGTTTAATGGTTTGGTAAGACCATTATTTTTCACACACGATTCTGATATCTCTCTTGATTTTTCTCATCTTCCTCCTCTCCATTTGCTTTAACGTTTTTGCTCTCCATAGAACAAAGAAAAGAGTGTAAAGAAAAGAGCTAGCACTCTTTTCTTTGTTCTAGCCATTTCTGGATCAAAGAGTTTGATTCGGTTAGATTCTCCGATCTCTGCATGGATACTGTTAGAGACGGTCTGTTTTTATCGTTGTGGTTTGTGACAACCCGACGAGTAGAAGATCGAAAAATGAAGGAGACTACTCATAAGTTACATGGGTTTTATATGAATGATTGATTTGTGTAAATGCCATGAATTCCTATATATATGTATGTTATGAACATGTTAGGTTTAATTGTACTTCTTTATATAGGCATATAGATCCTAGAAATCAGGAAAGTCCCAGAACAATTTTTTTGTTTTTCCACTCCGCGTGTATATGATGCATGCATCGGGATTTTTCTACACATCCATTATAACATGCTGCCATTGTTCTATGGGGTTCCCAATGAAGACCCTTTAAAATTAATTCAGGAATTCTATACAACTCTCTAAACTTTTCTATTGGATGGATTAAATGAAGATCAACTCAGAATGAGATGCTTACCATACATATTGAAGGATCAAACTAAGGCATGGTTGATGAACCTTCCTTCTGAGTCTTTGACTACACAAGAGGAGCTGTAAAACAAATTCATGGGAAAGTTTTATTCCTATCAAAAGACATCTGAGTTATGCACCATGATAGCCACCTTCACTCAGATGGAGGGAGAGTCATTCCACAATGCGTGAGAAGGATTTAAGCTCTTACTGATATAATGTCCACACCATTATTTTCCACTTCACTTGTTAAACCAATTATTTTATAATGGGTTGACGTAGCAATGCCAATATACGGTAGACAATGCAGCAAGAGGAGCTGTAAGAGAGAGGAAGGTTGAAGAAACGTATGAAATCTTTAAAATTTTAGGGGCCAATTCTCAACAAAAGAGCATTATGATTCAACTTACCCAATGACTCTACTGATTCAACTAGTAATTAAACTATCCTATGGGTGATCAATTGACTAATCGATATCTCTCTTCTAATTATTCAATTAACACAATGATTACTGGTTTGTAGGTCGCTAACTCTCATTGTACAATCCTACATGAATCTCATCTCCTCACTCTCTCTCTCGATTTGTTGCAAGATGACAAATAAGAACAACAATCATCAGAGACACTTCATTCAATCTAATAAAATATGAGTTTTGAAAAAAAATTCAAAAGCAATCCCTAATATGAAATTAGCGTAACATGTTCTCCATAATATCGTCAACAATCAAATAAACCATTTTTACAAAGAAAGGAAGAAATCAAAGTGACAGAAAATTGGATATAAGACTCCTTCTCTTCTTTGCCAAAATCTGGAATTTTGTTGTAGATGTGCTATTTTGCCCAATCTTGATGATGATCATTGTCTTCAATCCTTCCTTGATGCTCCAAACACATGTTCTCCACTCAAGGATGGTATTTCTATAGGTGGGTGTCATCTCCTTTGAAGATGGAGGCTTAATGATGTTTTTATAATCCGAAAATCCTAGGTTTAATGAAGCTTCACAGATTGCCTTGAATTAAAATTCCCATGCTCGTGAGAATTTGCACAATTTCCACGAGCGTGGGAATTGCACACAGATGCACTTCTCATTTATGTTTCAATTTCCCACGTTCGTGGGAATTTGCATGATTCCTATGAACGTGGGAATTTGTCCCAAATGCACTCCCCTTGTCTTCTCTTCTTTTCAACCTCCAAGTTGCTCCCTCTTCCTTCCTACACAAAAATAATCAATTCTTACCCTCAATTAGCATCAAACACACAAGAACAACAATGGAAATCAAACTTAATGAAAACATACAAAATGAATCCTAAACTAGAACAATAAACAATAATTATGCTAGAAAACACATGCTAATTACCTATAAAAACATATCCTAATGCACACCTACCAATACACGATCTGATACATAACTATGTATTGGATTGCGTATAGCCTATAATCTCCAGAATTCAAGATTCTACATGAGCTGAGAGAATTACACGACTATAGAAACAATCGTGTATCCCATAATTATTTTAAATCTCCATTTTATGTTAAATTTTCATCTGAATTCTTTTTCTTTTATTCCATAAAGGAAATTATAATCTATAAATACCCTTGGAAAAATTAAGCACCAAATATACAATAAAAGTATAAAATATAAAAAAAATGTATCAAATATCAGGTATAAATATAGTCAAATAAGGATCTATCAAAATAAAAATATTTAATTTGTTGGAATAAGATTTGCATAACCCATACATGTAAGAGGGAAGTTTGTCTTATTGTAATTTTACATACTTGTTCCTCTAGTATATATATGAAACTTAAAATGCTAGATAACAGCTGGATACATTTGATTCAACATATCTCCACCTTGATAGGACTTGTGAGTTAATTTGTAAATGTGGTGTTAGTTTATTATAACCATATAGTCTATTAATTTCCTTTATGATGTCTTTAGCTTGCAAATAGACATGGCTATAAACTCCTAGGAAAGAGAGTCTAGTATATGGAAAAATGTTCTTCTAAATTTAGCATTTCTTACTAAGAATCAACATAAGCTTTCTAGTAAGAAACAAAATTTTAGGATATACATGAAAAATTAGTATAACTTTGTATTTTAATGTAATAAAGGGGTCTAAAATCGATATTAAAGTCAGTAACACTATCTACAATTAAATATAGCCATCAATAATATAAAATTCACCAATGACTTAGTTGAAAACCACTCGTATAGCTCTAGTTTGTAGCTATAATTTTCTTTAAATGTTTGACCACTTCTCTTTTGCTTCCTATATAACCTAACTCTATATGGTCGTTTATACCAACAATATATACTATTACGAGTCTCTATTGTGTTGAGAAGAAATTAAATGAAGAAGAAAAGTTCAACAAAAAGAACTTGGGCAATATTAAGATAAAAGTTAAAAAAAAAGTATATAAAATAACCTCATTATATATATTATTTTGGTTTACAGAAGTAACTCTTATTTTTTAGTGTAATAGATAATATAGAAATCACATTTCCCTTAATCCTTTTTAACGGAGTTATAGCTTAAAGACAACTAAAAAAATTAAGTAATTATTTTTTGCTTCATCGTATAAAGCTAGTAGATGGAAAACAATGGCTAACTAATCATGGTAAAAGATAAAATTTCAAGTGCTTCAAAAGTGCCAAAACATAATTTCTACTTCTAGTTCTATCACTAACAAGCACATTCTTAAAACCCGATTATGGTCAAACCAATCCATGCAATAAGAAGTGATGTCTTCATATGTGAGAAATCACAAATTCACTAAATTTTCTTTTTTCCTTTGAAATCAACAATGTCAGAGCCAATATGAAAATTGATTGCCACATTAATATATAGCCTAACACAAAAGAGATTGAATTGAAATAGGAGACTAGTATTAAAAATTAAAAAGAGTTGTAGAGGCTGGAAGAGTTTGAAGAAATAAAATACCCAAAAATGATCGGAGAATAGTTTTAATAATTAAAAGAATTTTAGAGGTTACTTGAGTTTAAAGAACAAGGAGACTTAAAAATGGTAGGAGACTAGTGTTAAGAACAGAAAAGAGTTGTTGAGGTTACAGTAGCTTGTAGAAGAAGGAGACCCAAAAATAGTATGCACCTAGTTTAAAAAATTAAAAAATAATTGCAAAGGTTACAGGAGCTTAAAAAAGGAGACCTAATAATGATAAGAAACCACTGTTTTTTGTGTGTGGATAAGATAGGAAACCACTGTTAAGAATAAAAAAGAATCGTTTATGTTACAGGAGTTTTAAGAATAATTTAATTCCTTAAAATTTAAAGTTCGTCAATTCTCCTCTAAACTAAAGAAAAGTTATGGAATTTAGAACAATATTAAATTGAGTTTAACAATCAAATATCTAAGTAAAGATATAATTTATCAAAACATTTATTGAAAAATAATAATATGAATAAAAAATTTGAATTAAATATTAATAAAGAAAATTAGATAAAGAAAAATATTGAAATAAAATGTATTTTTCGATGATGAGTCAGATGTGCATCTTTAGTTAGATTGAATACTTAGATGAGTGAGATGCTTAATTTACAAAATTTCCAATGCAAAAGTGGTGTCAGTAAGCTTAATATAAATTCGAAAAAGGAAATAACTATAGTGGTTTGTATACAAGAAAGTAATCTTATATAGGTCGTCATCTTAATTTAATTCTTGTATACAAACCACTCTAATTTTTTATTTATTTCCTTTGTGGAATTTATATTAAGCCTCCTGACACCACTTTTACATTGCACATTTTGTAAATTAAGCATCTC
>JAOQMS010000180.1:26209219-26219835 GCA_027563885.1 Erythroxylum longipes | reverse complement strand
CTGAACCGTAAGCAAAGAGGAGAAATGAAAGCGCGAGGGGAGGGGAGGGGGGTCGGGCGCGACTTATAGCCGCTGGACTACCGACGGAACACAACATTCCATCGGTAATTTAGGTTTCTAGAATACGCGGCCGCCGATGGTTACCGACGGACAAGACCATTCCATCGGTAAAAGCGCGACATCCGTCGACAGTTACCGACGGAAATACGGAAATTACCTTTCTGTCGGTAAAAGCGCGACATTTATATTCGAGTAGAAACTCAAATACCGACGGATAATTTATTCCGTCGGCAAACTAGGTTTTGCTGCCGATATTTTCCGACGATAAGATCATTTGCCGTTGTTATTCGCCAGCAAGATTACCGACGGAATATTGATACCGTCGGTACAATTTGTTCGTAAAACATTTGCCGACAGAGGACAAGCGTACCGTCGGTACAAGCGCGGTAATTTTATTAGAGTAGAAACTCAAATACTGATGGATAAGCTATTCCGTTGGCAAACTAGGTTTGTTGCTGATATTTTCCGACGGTAAGATCGACTGCCGTCGGTATGCGCCACCAAGATTACCGACGACATATCATTACCGTCGGTAAAATTTGTTCATAAAATATTTACCGACGGTATACGGGTGTCCGTCAGTAAATTTACCGACGGAAACGCTATTCCATCGGTATATCGTCCCTTCCTCATTGACACGACGACGTCTGTTAACAATTTACCGACAGAAAAGACTGTCCGTCTGTAGATTGCTCGAAGATATAGCGACGGTATGTTATACCGTCGGTAACTGGAATTGCTAAATACTGACGGTTTTTCTACCGTCAGTAAATGGCGAAGCAATTAAATTGCGGGAACGGTTCCCACATTTTTTTCCGTCACCGAGACTTTTGGCGTCGCTATTTTCTGTCGGATATTTTTGCGCAAAATTTTTTCCTACAGTATTTCCGACGGATTTATTGTCTGTCGGTAAAGCATTCTATTTTCCGATGGAGTAGTGACGTTCCGTCGGTAATTATCGACGGATTTTGTTCCGTCGATAATATTCTGACGCTATTACGTAATTTTCTTGTAGTGAACAATTAATATGTGAGGGTAAGTTAAAGTAGGTAGGGAAAAGGTGCAGTTCATTATCTTTAGGGCCTTAAAAGACCTGCTTTTTTAAGGATGATATTTATTATAAGATGGATGCTTTTGATTTTATAGTACATGATAAAGTACCTAAAGTTATTATGCAATGAAAATTTAAAAGCATGGAGAGATTTATGACTTAATTAAAAAAACGGAGGTACGTTTGAAGGAAACCCTAAACCGTTACTATTAATTAAATAAACGTATAACTTAGAATTTTTGAATTTGCCTCTTACAAACATTTAAGAGATAATAATAATATTTATGCTATTAATATATCATCTTCTCGTAGTTGGACAGAGGAAGGTACTCATATCTTGTATAAGCGAAGAGTTAGAATAAGAAATTCGGACCAATGCTTTAACTATAATTTTCTTTTATGTTAACTAATTAGTCCTAGTTTTGCACTCAATCTTTTTTCTCCTTTTTAGGAATTTTGTAAAACTTCTCATTGTAACCCTTGTAAATATATTTTTGTACCCATACATTTTGATGTGATAAAAATGCACTTAGTGAAATTGATGGCCTAAATTGTAGCAGGAGCAACCTATATTGCTGATCTGTCTAATATTTAAGTTAGCAGTTAGCATACGCAAGAACATTAAGAATACTCTTGATTCGCTTGTAAAAATAAAAATAAAAATAATAACGAATATAATAAAGAATAAAAATAGATATAATTTTTATTTTTTATTATATTAAAATTTAAATATCATCCTAAAAAAGAAGATATTTATCTAACCATAATATATTACTTATTATTTTTACCCCTTATTTATTTCGTTTTGCCATTACCAACAATCCAATCATCGTTAATATTAATTTCTTTTATTTCAAAAAGCTTTGTCCACTCTTCCACCGATATGAAAATCATTGATGCTGTGCAGTTGAATGCTGAAGTTGTTACCATTTAGTTAAATATACCTAATTAACAAAAAACACCACTTGTTTACTTTTTTTCTTTGGTTTCGTTCTTCTGTTAGTGTGATATCCGATCACCGGCCCCTCAGGTGATTCCCCATATCATCTTCCTCCAAGACAACGATCATTACTCGCACAGCAAAGGCGCAATTAGTGAACGGTTCTGGTAGAATTGGAGAATTTAATAATAAATCATTATCATAATGATACCTATGGAGCAAGCGAGGCAGGTGTTCACTGTAGATCTTCTAGAAAGATACGCTGCAAAAGGAAGAGGTTCAATCACCTGTATGACTGCCGGAAATGATGTAATTTTGTTGGGAACCTCCAAAGGTTGGGTTATCAGACACGATTTCGGCGTCGGCGATTCTTACGGTACTTTTCCAGATTTCATATGCATTTTTTTTCTCTACTGTTTGTCTTTCTTTCTTTCTTTTCGGTTCATCTTTTTTTGAACCGTTCATTATTGTAGATATTGATCTATCTGCTGGTAGAACTGGAGAGCTATCGATACACAGAGTGTTTGTTGATCCTGGTGGAAGCCACTGTATCGCCACCGTTGTCGGCGGCGGAGGAGCTGACACATACTACACTCATGCCAAGTGGAATAAGCCTCGCGTTCTTGGCAGATTGAGAGGTCTTATTGTCAATGCTGTTGCTTGGAATAGACAACAGATTACTGAAGGTAGTTTTCGTTGTTGTGCACAGTATTCGGTGGCATTTAAATAGAAGGGAACGTTTTGATTCTGATTGAGTATTCACGTTGCAGCTTCTACAAAAGAAATTATTCTTGGAACTGAGAATGGCCAACTTCATGAGATGTGTGTGGATGAAAAGGACAAGAAGGAGAAGTATATAAAGTTTCTGTATGATTTGAAAGAACTTCCCGAAGCTTTCATGGGTTTGCAGGTACTTTCTTACTGTGTGGTGAACCACTCAAAGCTTTTACATTTTTTTGGAAAAAAACTTTTGATTTAGTTTAATAACTATTAGACCTTCCATTGATTATTCAGGTTTTTATTCCCCATTTAATTTATTGATTTTTTACTTTCATCCTCTTGATGCATGCAGATGGAAACCGCTAACTTAAGCAATGGCACCAGATATTATGTGATGGCTGTTACTCCTACACGACTGTATTCGTTTACAGGAATCAGATCATTAGAGGTAACTTAGTTCATCGTGGAGTTAACTCTCATCTATTGCATAACTTTTGACTACATATTTGGAATACACTTGTAGTAAAAAAATTATATTTCTTCATTCTTAGTAAAGACTTGAACTTTGTTCTTAGAGTTCCTTCCCTTCCTTCTTTCTTGTTCCAAGGGAGTTTTACTATAATTTTATTTGATTGGGGGCACTCTTTTGAAATTTTCAATTTTGTCTGATGTGCATTTTAGCCCTCTCAGTTACAATTACAATGGATGCTCGCATAGTGTACTTATGTGTCTTAATCATTACTAGATGTGGCTATGCTGAATTCATGCATGCAATTTGAATGTAATTCTTAGTAATTGAAAATCTTTGCTATTGGTATAACCCAATTTTTTTTGCAGTTATCCTTCTTTACATTTCACTTGGAAGTAAATTATTTTTCTTCTTGTTCAGCAGTTTTTGCTAGTAATCTAGATCTTGCAGTTCATTTTGTGTAACTGCCAAGGGAAATATCAATCAAGAACTTTTGTTTAATGAAACGCTAATTTTTTTTTATGGAACATAGTAGCTTTTCTTCTTAGTTCTAACTTCGCTTGACTTATTTCCTTATGCACTTTCCTGTTTCATATAGTTTCTATCTGCTTGGTGAAACTTAGTTTGAGTTATAATTTGGTATGATACAAATTTTAGAAATTTCAGATATGATTGCAACAGATGCAGTCTACTTATCTGTTTTCTTCTATTTATGTGCCTGTGCGGAATTTGTGCCTGAAAATGAATGTCACCCAATTGATTGAAAATGTTCCCCATTGTTATAACCTAATTTCTTTATGGTTACCATTTATTGGACTTCTTGAGGAAGTTAATTAGTTTTTCCTTGTTCTCAGACAGTTTTTGCTAGTTATCTAGATCGTGCAGTGCATTTTATGGAACTGCCAGGGCAAATACCAAACAGGTAAGTGCTTTCTTCATGCAGAAACTGTTTTAAGCTCTTTATTGTGGAAAGGTTAGGAAATTTAATGTTAAATCTAGGAAGATTTTGACAAATTGTACCCTTTTTCTTGTGCACCAAAAAATTTATAGTCTTATATAGGCTCGATGCTACTCAGTTTTGCTAATCATTTTTCAAGTTTCTGAATAAAATTTCCTCTTCATTTGATTATTTTATCAGTGAACTGCATTTCTTTATCAAGCAAAGAAGAGCTGTACATTTTGCTTGGCTTTCTGGAGCAGGTATCTATCATGGTGGCCTGAATTTTGGGGCACAGCATAGGTAGCACACTCTTGGCTCATTTGTTCCTGTATATTTATAGATTTTTCCATGTTTTTGCACCTATTTTAAATGGTGAAAGTTTATGTTGCTTTTCCATCTCTTGAGCATCGTCTGAGACATATGCAATGCCTTTGATATATTAGGGTTCGTGTTATTAAATTTTCTCAATATCCATTTATGAAGTCATTCATGTATTTATTTCTTGGAAACTTTCTAGTTACCCCAATGGTGATGAGAATTTTGTGGAGAATAAAGCTCTTCTGGACTATTCTAAATTAAGTGAAGGCTCAGATGCTATTAAACCTAGTTCCATGGCGCTTTCAGAATTTCATTTCTTGCTTCTTATAGGGAACAAAGTCAAGGTGTGTGCTAATAATACTCACGGCATCTCTATTTCCCACTGCTTATTTCTGTCATCTCTTCTCTTTACAACCACTTTTTCTTATTTATATGGTTAATTCCAATGAAAACATTTCCATTTATGATTTTTGTTTTTGAGAACAATCTTGGACTAGTAAGGAGACCTATCATTGTGCTGGGCTTCCTTGTATATGTAGATGCTCATGATCTTTAGTAGCTGCGAGTTTTTTTCGAGCATTTAGGTTGGTTTCTGTTAATATTCATCTGAGTGCTCGAGTGAGTTATTTCATATATCTTGCTATTTGACCTGCATTGCTATTTTATTGAAAACTTTTTAGGTTGTCAACAGAATTAGTGAGCAAATCATAGAGGAGCTTCAATTTGATCAAACATCAGACTCACTTTCAAGGGGTATTATAGGACTATGTAGTGATGCTACTGCTGGCTTGTTCTATGCTTATGACCAAAATTCTATATTTCAGGTCCATTTCTAATTACAACTTAGTCTTCCGTTTCTATGTCCACCTGGGTGGAAATTTGTTCATTTGACTCGTGGGATGGAAATAATATAGGTAACTGTTACTGATGAAGGTAGAGGTATGTGGAAGGTGTATCTGGACTTAAAAGAATTTGCTGCAGCTCTTGCAAATTGTCGTGATCCACTCCAGAGAGATCAAGTATATTTAGTGCAGGTATGAGTGATAGCTGCCTCAAATATTGATGTATTTGTAGGTTCTAAACTATACTATTTAGAATAATCTCACTTGAAAACGTAAGAGCATCTACAGTGATATTTTATTAATGTAGTAGTTTTACATGCAGGCTGATGCAGCATTTACCTGCAGAGATTTTCAAAGGGCAGCATCTTTCTATGCCAAAGTAATTTTTTTTTTCTCGCTTCATTTTTTATGCAACACATTTCTTACATCTTGCGAGCCGTATCTTTTTCATGTTAGTACCGTTGATCACAAAAATGAAATATCCTCAAGAGATGCTTCGATGTGCTATACATCCTAAAGATTTGCAAAAGCCAATCAGTCTTGAAGTTATCCACTTTACTATTTTATTATGTTATGACATCATGTTTGCCTAACAAGGAAGATACCAACCTTTGCCACAACAATAAATAGAACTCCTCTTCTTTGAAGCAGGAAGAGTGAAGAAAAATGCAATCAATGAAAGATGCATCAAACTTCTATCCTATTCTAGAAATTGTACATGTATCTACTAAATGCTTATTGCTGGTTGAACAAAATTTCTGCAACCATAATGCCAAGGAAGATAGGAGACTTGGCAGCTGTCTCGGGATATGTATTTCTTGATGAAGTTCTCTCTTGTTTGGAGATTATTGATCTTCAAAACTTTCTTAAGTTGTGTTCTAACCACAAAAGGAGAATTTCTCTCATTGTTGCTGGCATGGCCTTTACATTGTAAATTATCCTTGTAATCATGAAATATTCTCTTCTCATGCTGCACAATAAAATTTTTGTCATCTACAACATCCCTTTTCCAACTTGATACCAATTTTCTTGCATATTTCTCTTCATCTTATTACGTTGAGATCTCTTTGTAAAGAATGCCTTACTCTTTACAAATCAGTGCCAGTGGTCATAAAACTTATTGAGGCTTTTAAGTCAAAATGTAACTCTTCCGACTTTATTCTTTCCCAAATTCTTTGTTCATGAAAATTTGTAGAAACTAGTAAAGCCCATAGATTATTTCATCTATGATGGTTTGACAAATAATCCCTTTTCATTTATGAATTGACACGAAACAGTGACGTAAGAGCATATTAATATTTAGTATTTATATGTTTTCTTATTTAATTAGTCTTCATAATATTTTTCTTGCGGGTAGGTTTCCTTTCCAATAAGTTACGTTGTTCCAATTGCGATTTGTTTTTGCTATTACAAATTGGAGGGCTGCTACTATTGGTATAAATTCGGAATCATGCAGCTCATTACAAAAGATTTTTTTTTTTTTTAAATTTTGTTGAAAATGTTTTCTAAACATTGAAGATGTTTTCTGAACTCTAATCTTCTTTTTATATTCTTAGTCACAATCACCTAGTTCTAACCCTAATTTGTTGAAACTTGTGATCTTAAACCTTGCTTTACATCACATCATAACAGTCTATTGAGGAAATATGAATTCTAGCCATAAGTTTATCCCTATTCTTGCTTAAAAGAAGTGTGTCCGGCATCAACAGCTATTGAAACTTATCCTCTAGTACTCCCTTTTTGAAATGTTTTGAATATAACTTTTTGTTCCATTCATACTGTTTAACCTAGAAAATAATATCAAACATAGGATGGAAAGAATATGAATAAATTAATTGTTGGACTCTCTTACTCTTCATAATCCTTGTGGGCATGATGTTTAACATGCGGACTACTAATCCTTACTAAACTGAATCTTGCCATATCTCTCACTTTTTTTTATATCTTCAAGTTTGATTTTGCAAGCACAACAATGTGTTTATTGATCATGAGGACAATTGACAAATATATTAAGTGATTTGCTTTCCTATTTCGATGCCCAATGCATTTTGTAGATCAAGCTCTTATCTTGGTTTTCCACATTGATTTATTCATTTTAATGAGTATGTATCTAAGAGAACAGTGGAAGTAAAGGATTATGATTTAAGAATATTTAGGTTAATGCATTATTTGCATAGATGAGGTCTGTAAATTTAAGAAAACACATCTAAAAATTGGAAGGCTGATATCTTCACACTGTTTTGTGTACGCAAATAGTGCATATTTAATGCATTGGTGAAACTATGTGTTTTGAAATTTCAACTTATGGTTGTCTTTTTCAAGATGACCTTGGACTGATAATTTGTTTTGTTTTGTAGATTAGTTATTTGTTATCCTTTGAGGAAGTCACTCTGAAGTTTATTGCTGTAAATGAACAGGTAAATTTACAATTTTTTTTTTTGGTGGCAATATGATTGATGCAATTATTGAAATATGAGATCATATCTATCTTCTCCTGTCTTTTATGTCCTTCATTTCATATATGACTTTACTTATCTAAATATGGCTGTATTTAAAGCCATGCTATTCAAAATTGATGTGAACACACTTAAAAATAAAACCTGGAGAACCCACGAATAAGATTGAAGTATTACTAGAAAAGCTAATTCAGAAATTTGAAAAACTTATCCGTTGATTACGAAGAACCAAGAACCAAGTTCATAAAGTGTGTTGAATGCTACAAAGAAGCAATTCTTTTATAAGTTGTGAAGTTTGATGAAAAGCAAGACATAAAGCACTCACAACTTCTAATAATTTGTAACTCAAATTTGTCTTTTATTGATCACCAACATTCTTTTTATATATGGGTGAACATTAAAACATGATAAATGTCCTAATTGCAAGTCTAACAAAGATTCATACTTTAATTAAAGCACTAACAACTAATACTTTTTGAATTGAAACTCTAATAGTTCCTATTTGACTGGGAAATTAACTACTTGTTCTACTTTAACTAAGACTCTAACTGAATACTTTAATTATGATTCCAGCAATCCTATTCCAGTTTAGATTCCGAAGGTGATAAGGAAATTACCACCTTAGGACTTTTACTAATTAGATTGAAATTAGCCCTATAACAAGTCTTAATCCAAATGGGGAATTGAGAACAATTGCAAAAATATATTAGACGTGTTGGGATTTATGTTTAAATAAAGTATAGCCCAGTTACAATTAAGAAAAAGAATAAAACACTAAATAAGCAAGGATCCACAAAATTAGCCTGGTGTTGTCGGTTTATATGCTCAAATGTTCTCTAGGCTTAGTTTGGATCATGTTAACTAGTGCTTGGTGGTTTTCTTTTGGGTCCAATAAAATCCCTCAAATGGCTTTTGATGTGCTCTTTGAAACTTGATGCTGTAAAAGAAATTAAAGTCTAGAAGAAACTAAAAAGAAAAAATTAGTCGACCACAAGTCTTAATTTGGTGGGATGAGGATTAAGAATTGTGTTCACAACAAAGACAAGGACTGAAATTTAGATTATGTTAGGATTCCTTATTCGATAAATAGTAGTAGCGAGTTAAATATGTTATTCTATTTTAGATGTATTATCTTAGTTGTCTATGACTTAAATCTATGGAATTTTTATTAGAATAGGATTTAAATTTGTTAGTAACCCTTTCTTACTGGAATAAAGGTTTTAATATCTTCTCTATAAATATGTGTATACTCAGCCTTCAAGAATAACAATATGAAATTTTTCTACAAACTTGAGTTTTCAACTACATGGTGTGATACCTTTTTTTTGACAGTGATTCTTAGTTTCTTACCCACCATTGTTTGTGTTTCTCACTAAATTCTAGTCATATTAAATCTTGAAATTCTAATGCAATCAAACCCTAAAAACTCAACTATAACAAATTTCAATGTAATTGGATCAATTGAATAGGAAGTTTTTAGTTCTCCTGGATTTCTAAGAGTTAGAGAAAACTTAGAGTTGAAACACACAATGAACTTAATGATATTACTAAAGTTGGTGTTGAAGCCTTTGATTTTGCAGGAAAGATGGATCCACACTTGCTCTTAAACTGGATAGTAATAATGGAAGATTTCTTTGACTGGTACCACATGTTAGAAGATCAAAAAGTTTGATTCAAAAAAGCGAAGCTAGTTGGACACGCTAAAATATGGTGTAGGTAGAGGATAGACTTTGAAAACAGGACAATCACCAATTGTTGATTAGGAAGAGATGAATCCAAAATTATTGGAAAAATATTTACCGTTTAACTATCAAGATCTTCAAAATTAGCTCACAATCCTTAAGTCAAGGGATTATGTTTGTAACTAAGTACATAGAAATATTTGATGAACTTTCTATCCGATGTGAAGGTATGGAGTCGAAACGACTAATATCTCACTACAAAAATGACTTAAAGGGTATAAATTCACAAGGAGCTGATAATGCAAAAGATTTACAACCTTGAAGATGCATATCACTTAGCTTCAAGAGCGGAACAATATTTATGAAAACAAGTAACTAAAAAGACTTAGGCTATGTTTGGTTGGACGTAAGGTTTTTAATGGAATGGAATAGAATGTAAATAGATGTAATATTAGAAAATTGTTATTTGAGAAGGATGAAATAGTTAATAATGTAATATAATGAAATGTTTGGAAGGATTTATAATGTAATATAATAAAAAGTTGTTTATTATTTTACATTATATCTTCTATTGCTTGTTTCCTAATCAACCGAATACCTTCTTATGTTCTTGACGGTCAGATTCTATATTCCCTTCTCTTTCCCTCATATACATTGTTCCCTCTTGCTTCTCAAATTTTTGGTTGTACTTGCTTTGTTCAAGATATGCGACCTTAGGTCTCGAAATTGGATCCCAAATCGCTCAAGTGTGTCTTTCTGGGATATTCTCTTGCACAAAAAGGATATCGTTGTTACTCACCTTCGTTGGGTCGTTACTTGGTCTTTGCTGATGTTATCTTTTTCAAGAATACCCCCTTCTTTGGATCTCCTGTGTCTTCTTCTTCTTCTTCTTCTTCGCATTCTAGCGATTCAGGGGACGATTTTCTTATTTATACTGTCAGTAAATAGGTAGTTTCTCCTTCCTCTCGACCTGTTATTCGTCAGGTTTATTCTCGACATGTGCAGCAGTCTATTGAGGCACCTCTTATCGGCCAGGACATGGACTCGACCAATTCTGCTTGGTCTCCAGATTCCTCACCACTACCTGATGCTAGCCTTTATCTTCCTATTGCTCATCGTAAAGGTAAACGCGCATGCA
>JAOQMS010000180.1:26191321-26207478 GCA_027563885.1 Erythroxylum longipes | reverse complement strand
TACTTGGTGAGATTGGGTTTGTTCAATCTAAACCAATGAACTTATGGTGTGACAATGAAGCAGCAGTCTATATTGCATATAACCCTGTGTTTTATGAGAGAACCAAACATATAGAAGTCGATTGTCATTTTACCCAGAAAAAGCTAGAAGATGGATCAATCTCAACTCAATATGTTAAAACAGGGAGCCAATTAGCTGATGTGTTCACCAAGGCATTACCGGGGAATCGGGTTAATTCTATTTGTAACAAGCTGGGCATGATCAATATCTATGCTTCAGCTTGAGGGGGAGTGTTACAAAAATATAGCAATTACGTAATCAGAGGGCTTGTGTAGTTAATGTAAATATCATAGTTATAGGAATTTAGCATGATTATAGGGATTATTTTTTCAGTTTAAACCTATGTATTCATGTATAAATACCTGTAGTATTATTCTAAGCAATACACAGAAAACTTCTTCTCATTCTACAATAAGGACTTTGGGCTCTTCACCCTCATAAGCTAGCTTTTGGGGTGTGGCTCTCCTAAAGTCCTTATCACCATGGTACAACATAAGTATGGATTTTGTCTTCGGAATTCCTAAAACTATATGAGATTATAATTATATTTTTGTGTTGGTTGATAGTTTTTCCAAGATGAGTCATTTTATTCAATGCTCAAAGACTTGTGTATGTTTTCCATATTGTTAAACTTTTCTTCAAAGAGGTAGTACATCTCTACGGATTACTTTTAGCCATCTCTGATCATGATGTGAAGTTTATGAGTTATTTTCGAAGAACTCTACATAAAACATTATACACTAAGCTTCAATTTTTAAGTTCTTTCCATCCCTAAACCGATGGACAAACGAAAGTGGTGAATAAAAGTTTGGGAGACTTGTTAAGATGTTTGATTGGCGACAATGTGAAAAATTAGGACCTAATTCTTCTTATGTCAAAATTTTCATAAAATAGTTTTACAAATAGGTTAATAGGTAAGTGTTCTTTTGAGATAGTCTAGGGAGTTCAACCAAAGAAGCCTATTGAACTGGTTCCTTTATCACAAACAACAAGGGGTAATGTTAAAGTTGAAGGTTTTGCCCAACACATGAGGGACATCTTTGATGAGGTATGAAGAAAGATAACAACTAGCAATTTGTCTTATAAAGAATATGCTATTCAACATCATCGATTGGTAGAATTTATTGAAGGGGATATGGTGATGTCTAGGATTCATCCAAAGCATTTTCTAAAAGGAAAATATAAAAAACTTCATTCACGAAGTGTTGGACCTTATTATAAGATCATAAAAAAGATAAGTGTTGATGCTTATGTTTAGGAATTACCAAGTGACATGGGAATTAATCATTTTTAATTTTGCGGACTTAACTATTTACCATGGATATTATAATATACAATCTCCTACTACAACTTTGAGAATTCCAATCATTATCCATCTTAAAGAAGAGATAGAAGATGTTCTTGATGAACAAATTGTAGCCATAAGAGATGGAGGATATCGACAATTTTTTGTTAAGTGGAAAGGAAGACCAATTTTTGACAGTGCTTGAATTTTGAAATCTGAATTTTAGAAGTTAAATCCAGATTTTTATGATCAATATTTGCCACATTATAAGTCAAGGATGAATTCAGATAAGTGGGGAAGAATGATGCAGAAGAACTTAAAATCTATAAAAGAAATAAAAGAGAAAAAATTAATCAACCACAAGCTTTAATTTGGTGGGATAAAGATTGAGAATTGAGTTGATAACAAAGATAAGAGCTTAAATTTAGATTATATTAGGATTATTTATTAGATGAGAAATAGTATTGAGTTAGATATGTTATTTTACTTTAGATATGGTATCCTAGTTGTTTAGGACTTAAATCTATATAATTTTTATTAAAATATGATTTAAATTTGTTAGGAATAGTTTCTTACTAGAATAATAGTTCTAATAACTTCTCTATGAATATGTGTATACTCAGCCCTCAACAATAACTACTTGAAATTTTTCTACAAATTTGAGTTTTCGACTAGAAAGTGTGATGCTTTCTTCTAAGAATGATTCTTAGACCCTAGAAGTGAATCCTAGTTTCCTACCCTCCATTGTTTGTGTTCCTCATTAAATGCCAGCCATCTTAAACCTAAAATTTGGCCATATTAAACCCTGAAATTGTAAGTTTAAATTTTCAGCAATCAAATCCTAAAAAATTAATTATACTAAACTGAAATTTTAGCTTTCCTGGACAAAATCTAGACCTAAAACTTAATATTCAAACAGTCTAATATCAGCTGAATTTCCTAATTTTCTCATCTTTAGCTGCTAGTAAATACTTATTCTATTTGTCCTACATCACAAAAAGAAAAAAAAAACTTTAATTTGAGCACAGAATGTAGAATGCGGCTTTCCAAGTAAACATTATAATTTTCATATTACAATTCATTTGTGGCTTTCCAAGTAAACATTATACTTTTCATAATTCATTTGTTTGTCTTCGGGATTTGGCAAGAAATAAAAGGAGATTGAGCATGTTGATAAATTTTATCTCTCAGTTGTCTCCATTTGGAGCCTTGGCTCTTGCTTCTAGCAATTCATAAGCTGCTTTGCTCTTTGTAGGATGCTTTGAGAACTTTCCTCTTGCGGAAGCTTGATAATCTTTCAAGAGATGATAAATGCCAAATAACAATGATCTCTACATGGGCAACTGAGTTGTACTTGGACAAGGTAATGATTCCTTTTGCAAACAAGGCTTGGATTTATAGGCAATTATCAATTTGATAGCTCATGCTTTTTGTGCTAGTTAATGTTTTAAATTTGAAACTATTATTGGTTCAATAATGTATAGAGGGGGTGCTTTGCTTCAATAGAGTACATATTTTGGAGCCTTAATGACATCAAAGTTATATGTCTATATCATTATGAAGTAAAATAAATGCTAAAAATTAACATACAGGGTGTGCAGCAAAATTCTTGCTACATTGTGGAATCATTTTCCTCATCATTTATGACATCTATCTCATATATCTATATCATTAAGAAGTAAATAAGTGCTGAAAATAAACTGGATATGCAACAAGTTAGTTTCCTTTCTTCATTATTTTGGGCAGTACTTTGCATGTTAGCTGTAAATTTCCTTTCATCGGTTGCACGTGGACTCTCTCTTTTGTGTGAATCCACGTTTCAAGAATGGAGAAACCAACCACATGTAGCTGCTTCTATTTTGCAGCACTACTATGATTTGGCATTTTGTTTTGTTAAAAAAAGATGTTGAGTTGTTGAATGATTTATTATATCATAATGCAAATTAATGCAACAAATTATACAACCATTATTTATATTTGATAAAAATAATGTTAGATTGACTTATAATTTGTAGATAAATCGTCTACTTTTGGAGGAGGATAATGCTTCAGAGTATCGTAGTTCTGAGTACCAATCAATCATACAAGAGTTTCGTGCTTTTCTCAGTGACTGCAAAGATGTCTTAGATGAGGCAACAACAATGAGACTTTTGGAGAGGTAATCTATCTACAAACTTTGGTAGTATCTGCATTAATTATTTGGTTAATAACCTATGAACTTTGGTGTTGACAAAGTCTTTCTAACTTTTGTAATCCCTCCCCCAAAACCCTCGTGTTATGAATGTTGTCAATGCTTAGCGGACATATTTATTTTGATAAGCATACACATGCATGCACAAAGGTAATCAGAGACAGTATACATGCATATCGATCACACGATATTGTTAAATGATTCAAAAGTTTCTAATCATTCCACCTTTCATTGCATAGTATGAATGATTAGTCTCTTGTTAAGTGACCACTCTAATTCATTAGATTGTGTGTTGCAACATCCTACAGTCCCAAGTGTGGAGCCTCAAGAAAGAATTAGTTTGTAATATAGAACTCCCAAACTTCTTTTAAGATGAGGAAATAGCGACCAAATTTGCGGTTAATCAATCCAACTTTGGGATTTGGATCATTTTTCTACCACTGTAACAAGTATATTTTGTCTAGAGTTATGCAAATTTATGTGAATTTATGCAATTGTATCCAGAATTAATCGTGAACAACTAGATGTTGGTTGCTTGTCTATTTGAGGTAGTTTAGTACCTTAAGTCCATCTACTTAGGGAGTATTTGTTTGTATGGTTGCATTTGGGCCAAAAACACAAGCATTTCGTAAATTTGTAAAGACGTGTTACTCAAACTCAAAACAGTTTCAAGTGCAGGTTTGGCAATGATAGCTATTTAGAGCAGTGGGCAACTTGACGTTGAAAAATGAATTCATTTTGAATATTTAAAAGTTTACAACTTTTAAATATCGAATATAATTCTACCAAAATACATTAATTTTAATTCACTGTCTTTTTTTTTATCATTACCTAATGACCAAACCTTATGATTATGCCTATTAACAAGTTTTTAACAACAAATTTTCAAAGTGCAACCATAAAATTTAATTGCAATGTCAAGCAAACCTTGGGTTTAACCAACAAAAAGGCATCATGATCACTAAATTCTAATCCACAACTATGCAGTCACTGTAGTACATTGTCCTTTGTTTTTGGTTACCTATTCTCACCTATTCTAACCTCTCCAAATTATTCATGACATGCTTAAAAATGTATCTTGCAGTTATGGGAGGGTTGAAGAACTGGTTTATTTTGCTAGCCTGAAGGAGCTGTATGAAATTGTAGTGCATCACTATATTCAGGTGCTTTCTTTTCTTTGTGCCTGATCAGTGTAATCCATTCTTAATTTGAAATTCTACATGTTTGTTCACTTAATAATTCAACCATGCAGTTGAAGATTTTTTTTTCATTTCTTTTGAACATTTTGTTGCACAGTGTTTTTCCTCTTCTTATATGCCAAATATAAGGTTATCTTAGACATAACTTAAAGTTTTTTTTCTCTTCAGTTATCCAAAACTTGAGGTTATATATGACAACTATTTATTCAAAATCTTTCAGCCTTTCAAATTCTAGAAACGTTGTTCCTCACATTTTATTTGCTTCAGTATTTGAGATTGTTTGAAAAGTCTTTCCAAATATACTTATTCTGTAAACTACATTGACTTTTAATAATTTTGAACATTGGTAATGAGCGCTTTGTATATATCAACAATTATTTAGTTAATGCTGTAGTTTCCATACCATCTCTATTGAGATTCAATTTTACTTTGTCAACTTGGGAAAGATACTTAATCTTCCAATTCTCTCTCTCTCTCTCTGACACTTGTGGTGTCTAAATTTAGCAAGCAGAAGCCAAGAAAGCATTAGAGGTTCTTCAAAAACCTGCTGTTCCCATTGATCTCCAGGTATCAATTTGATCAAACAGGTAGACTAGGTTTTTTGTTTTCAGGTATTTACTGGTTCCATGCGCATGCTTTTTGTTAAGAGGTGATAAATGAAATAGTTGTTGCCTTGCAGTATAAGTTTGCTCCAGATCTTATTGTCCTTGATGCGTATGAAACTGTGGAGTCTTGGTTGTCAACAAAGAACCTTAATCCACGGAAATTGATACCTGCTATGATGCGATATTCAAGTGAACCTCATGTAAAGTAAGACACATATGAATTTGAATCTATATGCTCCTACTGATCATGAAAATTCTTTTTCCACCAAGCACAGTAAACCATTAAATATGTGATATAGGACAAATAGAAATATTATTAACTAGTAGTTACAACATACAAAATTACAAAATATGACTGATATTAGGCTGTTAGAATATCAAGTTTCAGGTTTTATTTCAACTGGGTATGTTGAAAATTTAAAATTTATATATCTGGATTTTGGGGTTTGTTTGCTGGAAATTTTATGCTTGGATTTTAAGGTTTTGATTGCTGGAACTTTAGGTTAGAATTGTTGGAATTTAGTGAGTAACACAAACACTAGAGGTTAAACTAAGAATCACTCCTAGAAGAAAGTATAAAACCTTTTAGTTGAAAATTCAAATTTGTGGAAAAATTTATTGAGTTGAATATATACGTATTTATAGGGAAGTTCTTAGAATCCTTGAGTGAGGGGTTTCTAACAAATTTAAATCCTATTCTTATAAAATTCTATAAGTTCTAAACAACTAGGACAACATATCTAAAGCTAGAATAACTTTGTTATTTTACTAGTACTTGCTATTTAATAAGGAATCTGAACATAATCTAAATTTTAGCACTTGTTTTTGCTACCAACTCAATTCGTCTTTTATTTCTTTTATAGACTATAGTCTCTTTTGTATCAATTTTCCCCAACTTGTTTGAAGTCGTCATCAACATAGAATGTGATAAATACTGATCATATAAGTCTGGATTCAACTTCTGAAATTCAAATTTTAAGATCCAAGTACTTTCATAAATTGGTCTTCTTTTTTACATAAACAAGAAATTGTCGATATCTTTCATCTTTTGTAGCTACAATTTGTTCATCTATCTCCTCTTTAGGATGGAGAATGATTGGAATTATCACAGCTGTAATGGGAGATTGTGTATTATAATATCCATGAGAAATAGTTAAGTTCACAACGATAAAGATAAGACTAATTCTCATGTCACTTGGTAATTCCAAAACATAAGCATTAACACTTATCTTCTTGATCTTATAAGGTCCTGCATTTTGTGAATGAAGTTGCTTATATTTTCCTTTTCGAAAATACTCTGGACGAATCCTAACCATCACCATATTCCCTTCATTAAATTCTACCAATTGATGATGTAGATCAGTATTTTCTTTGTAAGAAAAGTTGTTGGTTGTTATCTTTCATTGCACCTCTTCAAAGAAGTCCCCCATGTTGTGCAAAACCTTCAACTTCAACAATAACCCCTATTGTTTGTGGTAAAGGAACCAGGTCAATAGGCTTATTTGGTTGAACTCCTGAGACTATCTCTAAAGGACTCGTACAAATTGACCTATTTATATAACTATTGTATGCAAATTTTCACTTTTACGGTCTCCAATCAAACATCTTAACAAATCTCTTAAGCTTTTATTCACCACCTCCGTTTGTCCATCGGTTTGGGGATGAAAAGAACTTAAAAATTGAAGCTTAGTGTTTAATGTTTTTCATAGATTTCTCAAAAATAACTCATAAACTTCATATCATGATCATAGATGATGGTTAAAGGTAACCCATAGAGATGTACAGCCTCTTTAAAAAAAAGTCTAACAGTGTGGACTGTTTCATAATTCTTGACTATTATATTTGCGAATGGTTTTAGAACAAAATGTCGTGGCATCTCTACCACAAAGGCATCAAGAACATACATATTGTTGCTTCTTGTAGTCAAATCCTTTAATTTTGTAATTGCTGAATTTTGACTTTGCAACTGTTCTCATATCTCTCCTTTATTCCCATGTTGTGTTAATTTCACATCTTCATTCAAATATACTTCTCCTTCATCGCCCCTTGCAACATAATCTTCATCAACAATACCAATGACATCATCAAGTTTAGAGTTAGCAAGCTCTGAAACGCCAAGTAGTTGTTGGTTAATCTTTTCATCTCCTTGTTATGTTATTTTACCTTGCTATCCCATTTTTTCAGCTTATTGCTCTATTGTTTTAATTTGTTGGTGTTTTAACCTCTTGTTTAGGTTTTCAACTTCTTGTTTAAGTGTTTCAACTTGTTCAATTTTTTCAACTTTAGGGTTTTGTTAAATAATCCACTTCGTTTTGTTTTCGTTTATCTTTAACTCGTTGATCATCTCCCACTATCAAACTCTCCATGACATCAAGTATTTGAGCACCATCTACTTGTAGGCTTGAAGATTTTAATTGGTCAACTGCAAGGGAGATATCAATAATTTCACCATCCATAATAAACACTTCCTCTGAGATAGTGACTGTTAAATTTGACAAATGAATATCAGAATATGATTTTTCAGCAAAGATGTTCCCTTGCACTATATGTTGTTGATTAATATTAGTCCCTTTCATCTTGCTTATTACCACCTTCTCCATTTTAAACATCAAATATAGGTTGTTGATTTGAATAATTTTTTCATGTGGGAGTTTTTGACTTTTAGGGAATGTATGTCAATGCTGTCTAGTCTCTCCAAAACTTGTTGAACATACTTCCTTGTAAGAGTTGCTACGTGTAAGTTGGATTTTGGAGCGCCTTGTGATCGAGGATTGATAGACACAGGAGGTTTCTGGGAAATGAAAATGCAGTGATATTGTATTAAAGTAGCAGTCCAATTCGAGATGGACTAAATCTCCAAATTACAATCACAATAATAATAAATCTGTCTTCAGCATAAATCTATAGACATATATATATAAGCCAACTGGTAACTGTTATTCTAAGTAATAGCTAAAAAAAAGGAAGACATGTTCCACTATGAAAACCATGCAGCCACATAATCAGATGTGCTTCTAGAAAAATGGGTCTTGAAGACCAAACACGTAACTGAACTTGTCCATCATTTCACTTGATTTCCCATGCGGATACTTGTTTTTCCTTCGAGCATAGACCTTCAAGGAGGTGGAGATGAATCAATACTTCCCCCCTGGTAAAACGACTTGTCCTTAAGGCGAAAAGATGGGAATTGTCCAGCAAGTAAGTCATAATTTTCCCAAGTAGCTTCTTCCAAAGGGCGGTCTGACCAAGAAATCAGCAGCTCCAAAGTAGGAACACCAGCTTCCAGAACCCATCGATGGGCTATGACAGATTTAGGCTGGAGATTAATGATCCAGTCCTCTGTTATAGGCAGTGGGGCAAGAGGTGTAGCTGGAATCTGCCCTCGAGCAGGACGCAACACCAATACGTGGAAAACACGATGGATTCTAGCATCAGAAGGAAGTTCAAGTTCATATGCAACAGCACCCACTTTGCGCACGATTCGATAAGGGCCAAAAAACCTTGGAGAAAGTTTCTCAAATCGACGTTTAGCCAGAGATTTTTGGCGGTAAGGTTGAATCTTCCAAAAAATAGAATCTCCAACAGCAAAAGACGGCTCTCTACATTTCAAATCAGCCTGAGACTTCATGCGGTCTTGGGCTTTTTGCAAGTTACTGCACAGAATCTTTAGCATATTATCCCGAAAAAGTAATTAGCGTTCAAGGTCAGCATTCATGGTTTCCCCCGGAACATATGGGTGAAGAGAAGGTGGATCACGACCATAGACAGCAGTGAATGGGGTTGTACCAGTTGATGTGTGGAAACTTGTATTGTATGAATATTCAGCCCAGGGAAGAAAAGTACTCCACTTGGTTGGTTGTTCATGGGCAAAGCAACGAAGATAAGCTTCCAAGCATCTGTTCACTACTTCAGTTTGGCCATCTGTCTGCGGATGATAACTAGTGCTCATCTTCAAAGAAGTTTTGCACAAGCTGAAAAGTTCCTGCCAGAAAGAACTCAGAAAAACAACATCCCGATCAGACACAATAGATTGAGGAATACCATGGAGACACGCAACTTCCCTGCAAAAATGATCAGCCACTACTTTAGCGGTAAAGGGGTGAGCAAGAGGGATAAAGTGGGCATATTTACTGAGGCGATCCACCATAAAAAGCACGGTGTCAAAGCGGTTGGAAGGAGGAAGCCCAACAATAAAATCCAGAGAAACATCCTCCTAGATTTGGTTTGGAATAGGTAATGGTTGGAGGAGTCCGGCTGGTGATAGAGTCTCATATTTGTGTTGTTGGCACTACAAGCAATTTTGGATATAGTCTTGGACATCTTGTTTCAGATTAGGCCAGAAAAATTGCGTCGTTACTCACTTAAATGTTTTCAAATAACCATCGTGACTAGCCATGGGAGTGGTATGAGACTCATAGAGAATCTTCTCTCTTAATTGGGGGTTATTTGGAACAACCATCCGAGACTTGTAATACAATTTCTAACTTGCCACAGAGAAATTAGGAAAAGAGGAAGGACTATCAGCTAAAGCTTGTATGATTTCCCTGGTGTGGGGATCAAGTTTGAGACACTCTTGAATATCGGTTAAATCCAGACTAAAAGGAAGGGCCAGTCTCAAAAAATCTACCGAATGCGGTCTTCGGGACAAGGCGTCAGCACCCTTATTCTCCTTGCTTGCCTTATGAATAATGGAAAAATCATATGGCATCAATTTCATCAACAAACGCTTCTGTTCAGCAGTAGTAACACGCTGCTCCAACAAAAATTTCAAAGTGTAATGATCGGTCTTGACAAAACAATGTCTACCCAAAAGATAGTGACTCCACTTTTGCAAAGTCAGAACCAAAGCAATTAACTCCCTGTCATATGCTGACTTTAAGCAATTGGAAGGAGAGAACCTTTGATTGAAATAAGCAATTGGATGTTCAACTTGTATTAATATTGCTCCAACACCATCGGAAGAAGCATCACATTCCACTGTAAATAGTTAGGTGAAGTCTGGCAGGCGCAAAACCGGGGCAGAAATCAAAGCGTGCTTCAAAGTGATGAAAGCGGAAGCAGTGATATTAGTCCAATGGAATCCATCTTTCTTGGTAAGGGCTGTGAGAGGTCTTGCAATTAATCCATAATTGCGAACAAACCGATGGTAATAATCTGTCAAGCCCAAGAAACCACGCACCTCTCTTACATTGGTAGGTGTAGGCCATGTTTGAACTGCATGAACTTTATCTTGGTCAACTTGGACACTATAGGCAGTCACCACATGGCCCAAAAAATTCACTTGAGACTGACCAAAACAGCACTTGGACTCCTTCGCATAGTACTGATTGCAACGAAGAAATTCCAAGGTTTCTTGAAGGTGTTGTTTATGCTGCTCCATATCTTTACTGTAAATCAAAATATCATTAAAAAAAACCGAAATGAACCGGCGCAAATGAGGCCTAAAGAGTTCATTCATTGCAGCTTGGAAAGTTGATGGTGCATTTGTAAGACCAAATGGCATAACAATGAATTCATAGTGCCCCGAATGAGTTCTGAAAGCAGTTTTGGCTACATCAGCTGGATTAACCCGGATTTGGTAATAACCAAAATGAAGATCAATTTTCGAAAAAACTGTAGCACCATATAATTCATCTAGCAACTTGTCTATGTTGGGGATTGGATATTTGTCAGGAATGTTGATTTTGTTTAAGGTACGGTAGTCGATACACTTGCGCCAAGTGTTGTCTTTTTTCTTTCCTAAAGGTACCAGGCTAGAGAAGGGGCTTGTGCTAGCACGTATGAAGCCAATTGCTAATAAAGCTGCCACTTGTCTCTCAATTTTAGATTTTTGGGCATATGGGTATCGGTACGGGCGGATATTTGGGGGACGAGAGTTTGGAATGAGAGGAATGGAATGGAAGTGTGAACGAATGGGTGTTAAGGTATTGGGTTCTTGGAATATGATTTGGTATTTGATTAGGAGGGGTTGCAGGGAAAAGGAGAGATCTACGAATTTATCATCATCAATTGAAAGATACTGGAAGGAGGCAGATACCTGAGGCCCAGAAGCAACACCTTGTAATTTATATTTCTGCCCGTCAATGGAAAAGATAAGGAACATCTCTTTCCAATTTGCTTGCACCGTATTCAAAGAAGCCAACCACTGTATGCCCAACACCACATTAGCCCCTCCAATTGAAAATGGGTAGAAATCTTGGGTTATCTTCAATTCCGAGAGCTGTATCTGAACATCACGGCAAATTTGGTTACAACGAATGACATCACCATTGCCAATTTGGACACCAAAAGGAGGAACAAACTGAACTGGTAGGTTGAGTTTTTTAACAATGGTGTCAGCCACAAAATTGTGGGTCGAGCCATTGTCAATGAGGATGAGCACCTCCGTTGAGTTAATGGCCCCTTTAAGCTTCATGGTGGTGGTGTTTGATTTACCCAAAATGGCACGAAGACTAATTTCAGCCATCTCATCATGCCCATCTGTTGCGTCTTCAATTTCATGTAGTGTGGCTTCTTCATTATCATTAGCCACTTCGAGGAGTGTGATTGTACTTGCTTTGCAACAATGTCCGGGACCATATTTGTCGGCACATCTATAGCACTCGCCTCGAAGGAATCGAGCTTGTTTTTCCGCATCTGAGATGCGAATATGAGAAGGTTTCTGTCCTTCACGAGGAAGAAAGGGATGACTTTGTAGAGTGTTTGGCTGCTGACTTGCTGCAGGAGTGGGTGGTTTTGTGTTATATTTGTCCCTTTCACAACTCGGGTTAGGCCCAACTTGGATTCAAATTGTAAGGCCAAGCTCATAGCATTATACACTGATCTGGGTTTATGAATACGGACATCAGCTTTGAATCCCTCTTTCAAACCGTTTAGGAAGACCCCCAACAATTTTCTGGCCAATTTGAAACTCGTGCGAATCTTTTAGCAAATTCCTAGCGATACTCTTGTATTGTACTCGTTTGTTTGATGCTACAAAGGTATTCATCTGGATTTTGGAACTCAGTAGGGCCGTAACTCTTTTGCAAGGCATGAACCAAGTCCTCCCAATAAATGCTTTCTTGATCAGTAGAAATCCATGAATATAAATCGAGAGCATCCCCTTCGAGATACATTGTTGCAACATCCACCTTCTCATCTTCTGGGATTTGATAATATCGGAAATATTTTTCAGCTTTCAAAATCCAACCTCATGGGTCACCACCATCGAATTTGGCAAATTCAATTTTTGTGTAAGGGAGGTGTGCCGGGTTTTTCCTCCATGATATATCTCCATCTTCATCATCAACAGCCTGCCAAGAAAATCTTCTATTCCCTGGGGAGGTGTCTTTTCCATTTCTTCTAGTACCACTGGCTAATTTGGAAGTGGTTGGTTGGTTAGAAAAGGTTTGGGTTTTAAGAGCAGCCACTTCTGCCTTGAGGGCTTCCATGGCATCTAGACGAGTTGCTATGACAGCAAGTTGGGTGGCAATGGGATCTTGGATGGTGGTAGGAGATGACGGTCGAGTGTTAGAGCTTTCGGTTTGGGGGTTGATATTTGTCGGGGAAGGTAGGTTAGGAGTATTGCGGGTTGAATGAACCATCTTTCGTTTCCCGGCAACGGAACCAGTGATAGACACAGGAGGTTTCTGGGAAATGAAAATGCATTGATATTGTATTAAAGCAGCAGTCCAATTCGAGATGGACTAAATCTCCAAATTACAATCACAATAATAACAAATCTGTCTTCAACATAAATCTATAGACATATATATATAAGCCAGCTGGTAACTGTTATTCTAAGTAATAGCTAAAAAAAAAGGAAGACATGTTCCACTATGAAAACCACCCAGCCACGTAATCAGATGTGCTTCTAGAAAAATGTGTCTTGAAGATCAAGCAAGTAATTGAACTCGTCCATCATTTCACTTGATTTCCCATGCGGATACTTGTTTTTCCTTCGAGCATAGACTTTCAAAGGAGGTGGAGATGCATCAAGGATCTTCGATATCCAAATTTTGCGTAATTCTCAAAAGCATTTCATCTTGCTCTTGGTCATTAAATATTCTTCTATACGCCCTTCCACATTGTGTTGCCACTGTGAACCAAAGCTCTAATACCAAAATGATGTAAGCAAAATAGAAGAATTATTAACTAGTAGCTAAAAACTGATGTTAAGTTTCTGGAATATCAAGTTTCAGGTCTGGATTTCAATTGGGATTGCTGAAATTTTAGATATAGCTGGATTTTAGGGTTTGTTTGCTGGAAATTTTAGCCTAGGATTTTAAGGTTTGGTTGCTGGAACTTTGGGTTAGAATTTCTAGAATTTAATGAGGAATACAAACAATGGAGGTTAGGAAACTAGGAATTGTTTCTAGGGTCTAAAAATCAGTCTTAGAAGAAAGAATCATACCTTCTAGTTGAAAATTCAAATTTTTGGAAAAGTTAGGATCTATCATTGTTGTAGGGCTGAGTATATGCATATTTATAGAACAATTAGGATAGCATGTCTAAAATTACATTAACATAGTTAACTTATTACTACTTCCTATGTAATAAGGAATTCTGGCATAACCTAAATTTTAGCCGTTGTTGTCTTTGCTATCAACTCAATTCCCATCCTCCATCCCACCAAATTAAGGCTTGTGATTGACTAACTTTTTCTCTTTTATTTCTTTTATAAACTTTAAGCTCTTTTTGCATCAATATGCATAAAGTAGGACAAATGTGTTGTCAATGGACTTAGTTGATCAAAGTCAAATGCTTCATGTTCAAAAGTTAGTCCAAGTGTTCATATGTATGATGTTCATATATTCTAACACATTTGGTTCTCTCTAAAGATAACCATACTTGATATCCATGAGATACCAATGCCCTTTTCCTATCAGGAATTAGAAGTTGATCAGATTTTGGAAGTTTTTTTTTAATAGTTCCTGATGTATGGATATCGGGACTAGTTTGTCATCTCGTAGGATTTTGGATCTATTTGATTGTATACATACCATATGCAGGAATGAAACCCATGAAGTCATCAAGTACTTGGAATTCTGTGTTCATCGTTTGCATAATGAGGATCCTGGAATTCACAATTTACTTCTTTCACTGTATGCTAAGCAGGTAGGGTGTGTCATGAGAATTCCAAAATGAATTTACGTTGGATCTTCTTTTATATAATAGAACTGTATGACATGACAATGTTATAGAAGTTTTCAATTTTCTTATTGGAATATTCACTATGTTACTTGAATTTTCATTATTTTTCTACAAATGTAATCAATTAACCTAAATCCTTTTATCAAGTTTTTAAATCGTCAAATCAATGAAATCTTTCTATTGAGATAGTCTACTTTCCCGCCCCAGCAGTATTATTACTTTCCAGCACTATGATTTTCCATGTTATGTTGAGATTGGTTTGAGATGATGGATTTTGTTTTCATCTGACAATTTCTTGTGAGAGATTTTGTTCTTATTTTTAACCAGGAAGATGATGGTGCACTTTTGCGTTTCCTGCAATGCAAATTTGGAAAAGGACATGAACATAGCCCTGACTTCTTCTATGATCCCAAATATGCCTTGCGTCTTTGCCTCAAGGAAAAGCGTATGCGTGCTTGCGTTCACATATATAGCATGATGTCAATGCATGAAGAAGCAGTTGCTCTTGCTTTACAGGTGAAGATCTAGTGTAATATTTTACAACATGATATAGCATTGTAGGCTTCATGTTAATTACATTTACTTATTAATGAATTGCTTAGAGTACAAAGAGACAGGAAAGAATTTAACTTATTCTAAAATCAATTTCCACAAGTCAGCCATTATAAAATATGTTTGCCCAGCTTTATTTTGTTGAACTGAGAAGCACAAAAGTTCCCTATTCTTTTGCAAGTTATGCTGCTGGGGAATTATTTAACTGGAAATCAAATGTGTAAGTCTTTTGTTTCAATTTCATATGAAATTTTGAGATAGAGGTAACCTTATGAATAACATGTAGAAATACTTGCTTAAGCTACGTTTCATGAAGCTAATTGAGATTTCAACATCTTCCTACTCAGAAACTTCTGTTGTATTAGAAAGCTTTCGTTGTTTGGTCAAGCTATGAAAGATTAATGTTTCTTAGGTCATTTTAATGACTTCAGACTTTATCATGGCGTGATTCTTCCATTTGTTGTTCCTCCTCACACTAGTCATTGCAATTTTTTCTTTGTTGGTTTCTCCAAGATCGTTTTGGATAGCCATTTGAATGCATTGCAAATTGTCAATTGCTATTTCTTGCAATTGTACACTCTTTCTAAACTTGGTGTTTTTTTTTTTTGGCTTCGTTAATAAATTCTTGCTTTCTTATATTTGATTAGATGAAGATTATGGAATCATTTTTATTCTATGCTTACTGTTATGTATTAGAGTATTTAATAAAGTTCACGATTATCAGGAGAAACTATTTCACTTTCAGTGCAGTTTACTTTTTGTCTCATCAAGCTTAGGCATCGGAAGTAAAATACACATAATTTGTAACCTTCGCTGAATTTTCTGCGTTGTAAAATTTTTTTCCTTGAAATCAAGATTAAAAAAAATCCTAAAGTTGAATCTGAATTAAAATAACTTAAAGATAAAAGCTTTATTATGTTCTCCTTGTTGAAGGTCATGTAAATTTAGTATTTAATATAAAGATATTATTATATATTGTTGGGAAATTAGAAGGAAAGCAAAATAAAAGTGGTAAGAATAACATACAATTTGATAACGGAGTTTGGCCAAACTTGCCTACGTCTCCGGAGCTGCTGCAGATCTTTACTAAGGAGAAATTTTACAAGTGTTTACTACACTAATACCTCACACCC
>JAOQMS010000180.1:26152501-26182006 GCA_027563885.1 Erythroxylum longipes | reverse complement strand
CCTCATTTTCTTCTCATGTCTTCTTGCCATAACTATTATGCTTATGTTAATGAAGAGAATTTTCATGGGGGCCGACAATCAACATGACAAATACCAAAAGGCATCAATATATTGAATTCAATAAGATAAATCTAAACAAAACAATTTAATAATAAACCATAATATGAATTTAGAAATACATATTCATGTTCAGAACACAACTAATCAAAATTCAATTCCAAGGAAATGAAATAGAATAAGAAAATACTGAATAAGTTTAGAACCTTATAAAAGCAATTATATTCTAACTTCCATCCTTTTACATATTAATTCAATTCAATAATCAATAATGATTTAAAGTATTTTGGATAGATTTTAACTAACTCAGAATATCAATTAATAATAATTAATGAAAAATATTATAATAAACTTAAGATAATTAAATTCCCTTCCTCGCACTTAAATTGTACATTGTCCCCAATGTACACAATGTAAGAACAAATAAATAAAAATAAAATAATAAAAAATTAAGAAAGGTTTATTGGTACTGGCCTGAATAACAATATGTATAGAGTTGTAAAGTGAAGAAGAACTATCTTGATTTTTATATATCCAGCCTTGCAAAATATTAACAAAAGAAGGTAAAAAGATAATGATAATAATAATAATAATAATAATAATAATAATAATAATAATAATAATAATAATAATAATAATAATAATAATAATAATAAAGAAAGAAAGAAAATAAAAAATAACATATCATAAATAACAATTACGAATGTTCAAACAAAATAAGAAAAAAAGAAAAATACACAAATAATAAGGAAAAGAAAAGAAAAGACCAAATACAAAGCATCCTTCAGTCCCTGTGTGAATTCGACATGTCCGTTAAAGGAGGATTCTTAGGTTGTGTAGATTTAAATTGCTATGGAGCTTAAGATGATGCAGTCACTCTAGATGGTGAAGGCAAGATGGATATCCTAAGATGACCTGACATTGGTACTAAGACCTCCTCCATCCATCTATCATAAGCTTCTTGCCTCTCAAGCTGCTCTAGTAGTGCCCTATCATGGCCTCTCTCCTCTCTAACTACTCTACCATGTATCTACCATAAGTTTGAGCTGCTATATCTACTCATTTAGCACCGCCTACTATGCTCAAATAGTATGTTGAATACCTAAGATTTGCCCCTTGTTTCTCTTCAGCCAAGCTATCTTCAGCTGATCCTAGTGTGTTGTTGACACCCTGGGTATTTTTTCGCTAACCTCCTCTCATACGAATCCTATGGACTAGGATGGTGGTGAGCTCAATTGTACTAGCTGCTCAGCTACCTGTGGGTGATCCCTATCTCCTCTTGATCCGACCATCTTGTCAAAAAACCCAATTAGGTGGTAGATGTCCTGCGTAGGTCCCTGTTGTCTACTTACCATACACATGTTTTTCATCACATCCAAATTCAAAGATGTTATGATACCAACCATTCGCAACCCTGGTAGTCTATCAAAGATTCCCATCCTTCGCCCAATCATTTTCATTTAAAGTTTGACACAAATAGTCCTGACGTTCTTCTCCTTACTCTAACTCCAGATGAATTAGGCTAATGCATGCCCCATATGTATTTGCATCCACTCACTCATGCTTCACAGGTAGAACACATTCAAGTTCCCGACTACTCCAAAGTTGTCGCCCTACCTATAGTTCAAAAATTAGTTTTCTAGGTGTTAAATAGGCATTAATATAATCGTGTTGATTGTTCTCTAACAGAAATGTGTTGATGACTGTATAACTCTATAGAACTTTAAAATTACTTTTTTTGCATGAAGCATGGCTATGTTGATGTATACGAGCATAAATACAGGAATTTTGGTGCTCATGTTATTTTCCAACATCTTCATAACTTGATCAAAATATATACAGATCACCCCAAAGATGTCTCAATTTAAACTTTTTGCTTCAAATAAGTAAATTAGAACCTAAAAACATAATATGAATGAATAAAATACTTACAAAAATAAAAAAACACAAATAAAAAAGTGAAATGCACTAAACATAAACCTAAAATATGAATATTTAAGCATTGACTGTAGTTAGTAAAAGGGATACCTAACAAATCATTAAAATAGTTAAAGGTGATAATCTTTACATCAACTTAATTGTTACAAAAAAATTCATTAGGCATTGGAAATGACTGATAGTTGTGATATGCATTATGTTTTAGGGTTCAATTTGTTAAGTATTTAGTGTTAATTTGAGTGTTTGGCGTGTATTTAGGTTTCAATTGTGTTAGTTTATGTGTTTAATTGTTTTTTATGAGGTAAGTATGATTGTGTCAGAGAGGGTTAGGTGTTGGCTACGATCGTGGCCTGCATCAGGCAGACACGAAAATAGCTGAAAACGAAAAGTTTCGCAGGGCTTTTCAGACTGTTTCAACCTCGAATCAACCCTAAGGCTTCCAAGATATAAATAAAATATTAAAGAACTGAGGAGTAGCCTTTCTGCATCAGTTAATTCTAAAACCCTAGAGAGCATATCCAAAGATTTGAGGAATTAGACAAAGGAAGAGAGACACGGAGAAGAAGCTTGACACGAAGTACTTCCCGAAACAGGTGGTTTCCCGTAGTCGCTACCTCCCTCCACGAGTCCGTTCCGACAGTTTTTTGTTTTTATTTCAATTTTATTAATGTATAGAATTGGGATAATCATTGAGAATAGTTGTTATTAAATGTCAATTTTTTCTAAATTCACCTTCGGGATTTTGATTCTTGAGATTAATGAAGTTTTATTTATTGTGTTTTATTTGAGTTATTTGTGATTCAATTTTTGTGCTTAATAATTTGGCAATAAACTGAGAAGGTGAGCCGAGTGAATATCATCAAATTGGCCTAACGAGAGTTAGGTAGTTTGATAGATAAGAATTGAATCAAATCAGTGAAATCGTGTAACGAGAGATTGAGCATAAGTTTCTGGTAGGTTATTAGACAAATTCAAAACTAATTTAGGTTTTAGGTATATTGGAAATCGAGAGATTACAATTCCATAATTTAAATTAGGGATTATAAATTAGGTTTAAAGATTATAACTCGAGAGAGAGTAATCCACCCTAGGACCATCTAGACCCAGTAATTCGATAATTGCATAATTGATTATATTTTCATTAATTTCGGATTAAAACTCCCATTCTCTCAATTGGCAGTTTCTATGTTGATTTTGGATTGGATTATGCAAAATTGCTATTTTGTTTATATTTTAGAAGTTCAATTCTTGATATTGATTATTTGATTGGTTAATTCCTACATTAGTTTTTTATTTTGATTTATTGCAAAATTTAGTCAAGCTTTAGATTTTAGGATTAGATTAACCATCGTCGTGGGATCGATACCTTAGGTACTATGCGAACAACCTGTGCGCTTGCAAAAATATCAAGTTAATAATATTAAAACTTAGCATACGTAACCTTGCAACCAAGTTTTTAGCGTCGTTGTTGGGGAGGCGATAGTTTAGTTCTATAGTTTAAGGTGTAGATTAGTTTTTAATTTTTGTTTTTGTTTCTTTCGTTTCATTTCAGAAATCTTGCTCTTACATGAACACAAGAGTCATGAGAGATTCGAGTCGTGCATTGGAGGCGTTCGATTTAGATATTCGACTAGAACGAACCCTTAGGAAAGCTCAGCTAGAAGAAGAAGAGATCGAAAAATCAGCAATGGCCAAGGAGTTTCAATAGAATATGGATCAGGAAGTGAACCAAGGATGGTAATAGAGGACCCTAATGGACTTCAAGAGGGATGGTTTCAATCTGTCGAACTAAGGAGTGGCTAGGCCATCTATTCAAGCGGCCTTGTTTGAGATAAAACTTGCACTCCTTAACATGCTTCAGTAGAATGTGCAATTCTATGAATTGGCTAACAAGGATCTAAACGAGCAAAATCATTAACTTCCTTGAGATCCATGATACCTTCTAGTATCATCAGATGTCGAAGGATGTGGTTCGAATCAGGTTGTTCCCTTTTACTCTTAAAGATAGAGTGAAGGTTTGGTATCATTCACTGAGCCCAACTAATATCATAACATGGGATCAACTTATGCATGCTTTCTTGGACAAATACTTCCCGTTGACAAAGACCACTAAGATAATAAACGAAATCACCAATTTCCAACAAGGTGACAGGGACTCAATCTACGAAGTGTGGGAGAGATAAAAGGATTTGCAAAGGAAGTGCCCACACTATAAACTGCCCAAGGAGTTCCTTTTGCAGACTTTCTACAATGGAGTGAAACCACCAACTAGAGGCACGATTGACTCAGTGTCAGGAGGATCCTTGAAGGTAAAGATTGTTGATAAAGCAGAGGAGCTGATTGAGGAGATGGTGAGCAATAGCTACTTATGAACGAAGGAGCAGCAATCGGTTACTTTCAGAGAGCAGAAGGGAATTGTCGCAATCAATCAAATAACTGAGATGCAACCAAAGATCGAAAATTTGACGCGACAACTTAACAGCATGAAGGCTTTGTCCTCAGCTCCAGTGAAATTTGTACAGTTAAAGTGTGAACTCTGTGGCTAGTTAGACCATGACACCGTGGACTGCTACCTAATGAAGGAAGACACTTAGGAGCAAGTAAACTAATGGGGGCACAATATGGATGAAGAAGGAGTAACAATCCCTACTCCATCACTTACAACCCTAGGTGGAAGAACCACCCTAATTTCTCCTGGTCAAACAATAATGGCAGACAGTTCACGCCTCAGGGACAATCAGGCTTCCAGCAAGATAAAGTGAGCTTGATGGAATCAATGTTAGACAAGATTTTGGATAAGATCAGAGGCATGCAGGAAGCACATAGGAGGCTTTAAAACAAATTCAAGCAAGTAAAGAAGAACTATGCCTCGTCCATACATAATATGGAAGTCCAAGTAGGCTAATTAGTGGAGGCAATGTCTACTCAGAATGCTAGAACTCTTCCAAGCAACACCAAGTCTAGCCCGAAACAAAGGATTATGGTCATCAATCAGACCCACGGTGAAGAACCGGAGTAGGTGCATAAAGAAGGAGATAAAAGGAAGGGTCAAGAAAACTTTCCAAGCGAGCCAGTGATCAATTCAATTAAGGTAACTTGACGTGTATTTCCATTCTCTATTCTAGCTTAGTGGGAGTTAAATGCAAAGAGAGCAGCATGGAAGTTAGAGGAGAGTGAGCAAAACAAGTTCGAAGAAGTGAAAGAAAAAATACAAACGAAGCTCGTAATGAAGGAATCCGTCAAGATGAAGGTCAAGGAGCGAATATCGGAAGATAACCCTAACATCCCTCAGAAGAAAGAGGACCCAGGGGACTTTTTCATCCCCTGCAGTATCAATAGAATCATCATAGATAGGGCATTCGTAGATCTATGAGCTAGTATAAATATGATTCCCTACACCCTTAGTCTGAAGTTAGGGTTAAGAGAGTTAGAGCCTACTAAATTTTTAGTAAAGAAGGCCGACAGAACGATGCACAAACCGATGGGGATTATAAAGGATGTGCAAGTCAAGGTTGATAAATATACCTTCCCCACAAACTTCTACATATTGGACATTGGCCACTGCGCGTTCAATCATTAATGTTGATGGGGGCAAATTAACTCTGAGGATGGGACAAGAGCAGATAACCTTCCAAGTGTCACGAAGAGATTATGGATCTCCTTTACCTCAGCAGAATAGCAAAGAACCTGAACATCAAAGCAAATGGGAGGATATTAAGGATCCTGGGAACTCATTCAGGAAGAAGCGCTCAAGAAGAAGAAGGCGAGGAAAGAGAAAAACAAGGAAGGTGGGGACTATAGCATGGTAGCTAAAGTTCAAACTTTGAGATTAATGACTGCACTATCATCACACCATTCATTCCGACTACCGTGAGCTTAAAGGAGCATCGAGCTACTGATGTTAAAAGAATCACTGTATAGGAGGCAACCCATAGAAAAGTAGTTCTTTGATTATTTAGTTAGAACGTTTGAATTCTATAGTTAGGATTATTTTTGTTTTGAATAAAATCAAGAAGGAATAGGATTTTGAAATAAAGTGGATGGACTGAGCAAGCAAGTAAAGAGAGGTAAAAAGGGGCTACAAAAGAATCAAGAAGTGAAATTGAAAAGATTGGAGCAAGAACAAAAGAGAAAAAATAATGAAGTATGGGAAAGTCGCAGACCTAGGCAATAATAAAGAGGGCGCGAATTCTTTAAAATTATTACCATTTTACCCTTTTAACCACCTATATATTCAATTCTAACTTCACTTTTACATTCACTTTCATTTTAACTTTATCTCTCTAGACTTTAAAGCCACAAAAGCTCTCAAATCTCTCTAAAAATTTCAACCTTCCAATTTTCTTCCAAATTTTACCCAATTATGCCACACATTAAACAACCTGCCCGACGGGAGCCATATGGACGACAGCAAGTTGCAGGACATAGACGAAGAAACCAAGCAGCAGACTTTGGTGCGCCCTTCCCAATATACATAAAGGAGGAAGGTACTTGTTTACGATCCCTTAGTGCTAGATAAATTGTAGTTCCAAAATACTTTGATTTTGACACACTTGATAGGCTAGAGTTGCGTAAGCGAGTAGAAAACATAGCTAAGAGGATCCAGTGGGCCCAATTTATACGAATCCAATTTCTTGTCTATCAGGAGCTCACACTGGAATTTTTAACTTCTGTGACTTATGATCCTAAGAATCCCAAAGAACTGTGGTTTAGGTTGGGAGGACTAGCCTATGAATTAAATGTAGAAATCATGTGTGAGATGTGTGGATTCCCCGAATCCTCCATCATCGATTATCATAAGGATTTTCGTCCTTTTTAATACTGCAATGAGCTTACTAGAATTGAGCAATTTCGTGCCAAGAATGCTTATAACAACATCATAAGATCCAACGAACACTTACTGCTACACAAATTTATATGTCAGCTAGTTTTTGACAAAACCAAAACCAACAAGTGTTCCACAAAGAAACTTTTTATGTTGTGATGCATGGACCACAGCATTCCAGTCTGCACATCTACACATATGCAAAATGCCATTATTGCAACTCTGCGCAGGAGGAGCAACAATCTAGGAATGGAGTATATAATATCTGCCATTGTAGAATATTTTGGCGTGGAACAGAGGGGATTAACTATTCATCTCTTAGAATTCTTAAACCATCATCACTTATGGCAGGTGATATCCTTAAGTCCCGTAATATGGAACTTAGGGATATCAGCCTGGAGACACATGTCCGAATCAGGGCAAGTTAGGCAAGTTCGAGCTCAGTGCCACCTCGGCAGGAAGAGGAGTCTAATGAAGAATCTGAGGAAGAGGACGAAAAGCAAGGTTGGAAGGAAGTTCTGGATGCGATCTTTGAAACTAAAAGGACACTTGTGGAGAACACCAGAATGATGAAGGAAATGGATCAGACAAAAAGAAGCCAGAGCCGGGAATGCGGAGAACACCAAGGTGTTCAATTGCCGCCTCCAACACCATCACCACCTCCATCTCCATAGGATTTATGTCTAACCCAATTTTTCCATTCAATTTTTCTTTTTCAAATTAGCCTTCAATTCTAATTTTTATGTTATTTTATTTTATTTTCTGTCTACTTTATTTTCTGTTTTTCTTTTTCTTTAAATCCCTCATTGTTTGGTACAAAATTTTTTAATCTAAAAAGGGATTTCCTCTTATAAGTAATTGTATATATTAGAACTTCTATTAGTGAGTGATCATAAGTGAGTTTATGGATGAAGTGTTCCTTGCTCGTAAGGAATTTGGTTTAACATTTTAGCGTTTACTAGAGCATAGTCAAGTTTCTTCCCAATAAGCTATTTTCTTTACTGTTTGTTAGATCAAATAAAGTGGTTCCCACTATATTGCAAATTAATTACTTCAATTTATCATAAACAATCCCAAAATCCATCTTTATGATGATTCGAAATCTAGTTATTTCCCTTAACTTTATGTGCATATAAATTGCTATAAAAACCATCTATGCCTATCTAAGGAGATAATATACTAGGGTGAATGTTTGTTAGATGCGTTTAAAGTAAGTTCCCTTTAAAGCCAAGATTAGTAACATAAACATAATTGATGTTAAGAGCTACTAAGTTATGGATAAGTTCAGTTGTCAAGCGAATGAATTGATCTATATATCTAGTAATTGTAAACTTTAAACAAACTATAATTATTTTTATATTGAAATGGATTTGATGATTAGTGACAGTGGTCCAACAATTCGAAAAAAAATATAAAAGAAATTATTTAAGCTTGTTATGTTTATTTTTTAGTAGACTAAACATTATTTTTTTTTCTTAGTGTTTATATAGTCTAGAAAAAGTTTTTCAGAGAATTAATAACCTAAACATTTCAGGAAATGATGGACATAAGAAGCATTTTTTAAGTCAACTTAGAGTTATTCCTTAGTTTCCTTCCTAGCCTTTTCTTACCACCAAATGTAATAACTTACCTTTAGCTTAATGTTTTTATCCTCTAATCCAAATTCCTTAAGTCTACACTAGGTCTAAGAGTTATTGGCAAAATTATTTTTTCTTAAAAGGGTTATTGCCTAATAATAGTAGCCGATTCCACATCATCCTTTCCTTTTTCTTCATTTGTTATATTGACTTCTTATAAACTTATAACTTTTAGCTTCTAGTTTTTAGCTTTTATTGTGATTAATTTTTAAATATTGCAAGAGGCATATCCTAAGGAGAGGCTTGATTAAGGATTGGCACATTGACTAATGCGTATGATAAGGCATTAGTAATTACTTCATTAGTTCATTAAATTCCTCAGTGTTGTAAAATTTACGAATAGGCTTCCAAATGTTTTATTCCTTTTTTTAGGAGGATTCCATTAGTACATAACTAAATCTTGGTTTCCATCAAGCTCCCTTCTTTATTCAACCTTTTAGGTCAAAGTTTCTAGTAAAGTTTTTCTCATATCATTTCTCAATGAAAATTCTTGTAAATCCTGTGCAGTTAACATATAAAATTATCCTAGCCTAATTTTCAACCATTATTATAGAGAAATATTGTGAAATTGAATCTAAATTGAAACTGATTTCATATCATCTTTATCAAAGGTCATACCAAGTTTCCATTTGTTTAATAGAATCAATTTCCCATTAACATGTTAGGGCCCTTAATCCAAAATTTGTTCTATATTAGTCTTATTTTTAATTTAAACAAGAAGTCTACCTTGTTTAATATAAGCATATCTGAATTCATCAAGTTTTTACTCATGCTTTCAATTGGGGAAAAAAAGGCCTTTTATTGATAAAGTACCCAACAAGAGTGCCAGAACACCTTTAAACACTGATAAGAAACACTTCTATAGGTGAAGTTATTATAAGTAACTTACCATTATCTTAATGAACCTTAATTTGTATGGTGGGATTACATCACCAACCACTCGGAACATTTTTTTTCAAAGGAGCAGAGTTTAACTTGAAGGTTTGGGCTTGAATAATAAGAGTGTTCTAGAACTTACGAGGAGCCTTGACTTAGGAGTTCAGGTTAGCAATAGGAAGATAAAGGGGGTTCGACAAGGTAATCAGGTAAGAGGTGATTGAAGGGAGAATTATTGGAAGCCAAAGGACAAGGAGAGCTGGCAAGTTAAAGGTAGACAGAGGATTAGAAGAATCTTAAGCAAAGGCGTTTAGAATAGAAGAAGAAGAGCAGAGATAGGTTTTTTGTTATAAGGATGTGAATATGACATAGGGAAGAAGGGGGGTAAGTCTTGAAGTTGTAAAATAATAGTAGGTAAGGAAGAGGAAAGTTAGGAGGGGGTGATGCAATAACCATCCCCAAAAGTAGGGGACATGCTAAACAGGAGATGGAAAGGAGAAAAGGATTTTTCTTTTCACCTTTAATGTGTCAATGGGACACATTGTAAATCAACATATAGTGGTTTATGACCTATAAACCTCATTTTTACTTATTTTAATGTAGTTCCTACACATATTTATGTAGGATACATATTGTATGAGGGAAAGTTATAGTCCACAATTTAATAATAACAAAATATAAGTACTATTAATTAGTTATTTTTTAGAAAAAAATGTTAAAGCAATTTAGGTCATGCATAAATCAAGATATATCTTATAAAAACACTAGAGAAAAGTTAGAGCTAAAGTCATTCAAGTTAAGAGCAAAATTAAGACCAAGGAAGAACAAGGCACAACAAGGTTATAAATGAATATATAATATTTATTATACTTCCTAATTAGTCTCTTTGATACTTTCCTTTTTTCCTTATTGAAAGAAGAGACTTAGTGTAATTTCATAAAGAGTCTTAATGAATGGGCACAGGAAAGGATTATTTGCTAAACCACTGTAAATTAGTTTGTCTTTCTTCTTTCATATACTTTTCAAATTATTATTTGAATGTGTGACTTACTTACAGCAAGCTATTTTTTTATTTCATTATATATTGATCCTTGTTTAATTAAATTTGTTAGAAAAAAAGTAACTATTCAAATTTACTAACTCTTAATTCATCCACATTATATACCGTTAAGGACTAACATTATCCAAGAAAACTTACTTGAGGAAAACTAAATCACTTTCTGAAATGGCCTCTTCAATACAAAATCAAATGTCAAAATGTTCTTTGGTTATATTAGTGAATGAGTAGTGTTGACATGTTTTTTTAATACCACTAAAATTTTTTGTATCGCATATTTGTCACCCAATAATTAAGCAAGTGTTAGTAGACCTACATTAGCTTTTTACACACTAGCCCTACTACAATATAGGAAATACATTTGTATAGATTTATTAGATCTCATGATTTATGGGAAATTCTATCCTAAATTTATGTATATAATTAGCACTAGATTTTGTAGGCAGAATCCTGACAAAATCTAGACATAATTATACAAATACTTTTTATATCCCCACATCTTAAAACCTGGAGAATCTTTATTTTTTATTTCATTTCATCATAAACAATGGTTTATAATTTTTTGTGCTTAGTAAAATTTCTAAAACATGTTTTATAATAGCCAGTCATCTAAAAAGCAAAGGTCCCTGAGTAAGGCTAGAACCCTTGAGTCCCTAAACAAGCGTGAATGCTCCCAATCCCATCAACAAAAACGCCATTAAACCAGGTATATGATCCCCTAAGAAGGAATGCAACAACCTCAAAACTTCAAATGGAAACTTATTAGATCAACTTAACATTCTCAAACTTAAGACAAGCCACGATAAGATTAAGTTTATGAACTTTTCAACTGAAGAAAAATAGTGTGCCAAAGGGCCTCTGATTCTGATCATAATTCACTATAAACAGAGTTCATCATCTGAAACACCATATACTTGTTTTCATTATTCTGTTTCTATCTTGTTTTATGAACAACCATTCATTTATCTAATAAATAAGAACCACAAAAATTAAATAGATAAATACTCATAAAACAGAATAGGAGCAAAATAAAAGAAACAAATGATCTAAATCAAATAAAATGATGTATTATAATTTCCATAGAAAACAAAGCATTGATCTTAATCCAATAAAATGATTTATTATAATTTCCATAGAAAACAAAGCATTTTAATCTTAAATAAAAATAAGAAAATGGGGTCATAAAACGCCCGTTATTTCTCCTAAAAATATTTTTCTTTTTCAACCAATTCAAGAATCAATTTCAGAGCAATCATACAAAAAGCATGAAAGAGAGTTAAACGTTCTTCGTACAAAATGTTAGGGATAATTTCGTAATTTATTATTTATAACCTTAAAAAATTATACAAAACAATATCCCATAATCCATACACATATAATCTACCAGAATTAAAACTTATAATCTACCAGAATTAAAACTAGTACCACAGTTTCACTGTCATAATTATTAGCGTAAAACTAAAACCACGGGCATATATCATAATATGCATATATAAAGTAGAATATAACCACCTACAGCTAAACATTTTTCTTCAGTGGATGTATTCTTCCATAAAGATGCCGATCGCACCACCCTCATCCTTAAACTTGAGTTTTGGCACTTCACCCAAGGAAAACTTCATCTTCTTGAGCCGTCTTTGTAGAACGGTGGGGCAAACAATGGCCTCACCTAGAACTGGAGGAACCAAAATGATCTTTTCCAGAACTTCTCCGTGCAATATTAGAAGTGTCAGTAAAAGTGTCACATTCTCAGAAGCCCTAAAATCTTTAACTTTGACTTGTTTGAGACTTGGCAGGACGAGATCAATTGGCTTATTCAAAATCTCTTCAGAGAAGCTTTCCTAGAAGTTGAAAAATGCAATTTTAAACCGGCAAACTTAAAAAGAGAATAAAGATAACTGTCTGATGTGGTACTTACATCATCATCTATTTTGCAAAGATAGTCAAGGATCGATGTCTCAACATTGGGTGATAAAGCAAGCAATGCAGCTATGCCAAGCAAATCATGCTTTGAATACACTGTTCGTAGCTCTAAATGCTTGAGAATCTTGAGTGAGCTTCCGGAAAAGGCAGGCTCAGCTGCAAACAACTATATATAAAAACAAACAATGTAAAGAATTAAGTTCATAAAAGAAGCCCTCCAAGACAAAAGCAAACATACAGGACATAATTAAATATTCACAAGTTTCAGACAGTGTCAATGAATATAATGACATCTCTAACACATTTTTTCAAAATAAAGTAGAATTTCCTCTATTTCAAATGTACTACAGTACTTTTCACTTTAATCTACAAATCTATTTTTCACACAAAAAAAATATTCTTAGTATATTCCTTTTTACCTTTCATTAATGATTATTAAAATTACTTAATAAAATTAACCCAACTGTACTTTTTAGCGTATATTTTTATTCACAATAATATTATTGTTATATTTTTAGATAATAAATAATAAATTTTCAATTTTCAATTAAACTATAATTTATTATTTAATAATACTAAATAAAATAATATATGAGATATATTGCACTATTTTATATTATTTAATTATAGTAAATGACAATATAATTACGTAATATCAAACATTAAATTTCATTGAATTTCATAAATCAAAAACATTTTAATATTAAAAAAGGCACAAAGCATTCATTACATCCAAAAAATTAAAAGATAATATCGTCACTTAAAATAAACATAGCATAATCAACTAATCCTTTGAATTAGTATATTGCTCCCATAAATGTTCTATTAATGTATTCCTTAATTCGATATGTGTATTTTTGTCCTTGACTTGTTTATATCGGACAAGAAATTGTTGAAATCGGGTATTTTCATCTGTTGCCCTTTCTACAGTCGATTCTGGAGTTTCCATTACACCTGTAATTGGTCCATTTAGATCGCATTCATCCTCAACAATCATATTGTGAATAATAATGCAAGCAATCTTGATATCATGCAACACGTTTTGCAACACTTTTTTTTTCCAAACACATGCCAGTCCTGTAATAATCGCAAATCGCGATTGTATAACTCCGAATGCACACTCCACATTCTTCCTACGTGACTCTTGTCTCATTGCAAAAAAAAATTTTCTTCACAGAACGTGACTCATGAATTGTTTGTACAGTGATGGACCATTTCGGATAAATCTGATCAGCTAAATAATATCTCATATTATATTCTTTTTCTTGAGTAACATAATAAGCAATACCTTGAGCAAGGTTAGAAAGTAAATGCGATGATTCTAATACATTAATTTCATTATTTGTACCTGGCATACCGAAATAAGCGTGTCATATTCACAGATTATAATCAGCGATAGCTTCAAGACTACCTAACATTTCTAGAAAACCAAATTGCTCACCAATATGAAGAAGCTCTGCAATATCGTTAGCATTTGGTGATCTAAGATACCGCTCTACTAAAATCTCGACAATGGCATGACAGAATCTCTTCAAGACTTCAATTGCTGTTGACTCACTAATTTTAACATACTCATCCATAGCATCCGCAAATATACCATATGCTAACATTCAGAATGCGGCTCTTATTTTTTGTAGAGTAGATAATCCAAGTCTACCATGCCCATCTTTTCGTTATTAGAAATAGCTCTTTTACAATATCAGTAATGCGAAGGAACAAACTTCGGAATATTCGATATCGTCGTCGAAACATATTATCATTATATTCGATATCTGTAACTTCACGATCGCGGTTGATTACTATATGCCCTGGAATGGAGCCACAATGCCCACATTGATTATTTTGTTGATTATAAAGAAGCTCAATTACTAAGCTATTTTTCTGTATCAAATTTGGTATGGCTATTTCATGTTCAAACATCATCAACTCAAGTTTATCATCACTTGATGATAATGATGATGAAGATGAAGATGATAGCATGTCTTCGAATTTGATATTAGAAGGATCTTCAATATCATAATCCATTTCGATAAATTGATGCATATTTGATCTAGTAAAGGAGGATATTTATAAAAATTCTTGCTATGGTTGAGACACTGACAAAATCTATCCAATTGTTAAGTTTATGATGAAATCTAATTGAACAGTTGAGATTTGAATGAAATCCATCAAATTTATCTAACATGGATAAGGTTGATGATAAGTTTCCTAATAATTAAATTTGTAATCCATCTAATAGTTGAGATGATGATAAAATCCAATCAAACGGTTAAGATTAGGATGAAATATATCAATTTTATCTAATATGGATAAGGTTGATGATAACGCTTAAGCCGATGATGAAATCCAATTGGACGGTTAAGATTTGGATGAAATCTATCAATTTTATCTAACATGGATAAGGTTGATGATAAGTTATGAAATAATTAAGGATGTAATCCATCTAACGGTTGAGATGATGATGAAATCCAATCGGACAGTTGAAATTAGGATGAACTATACCAATTTTATCAAACATGGATAAGGTTGATAACAACGGTTGAGATAATGATGAAATCCAATCGAACAATTGAAATTTGGAATGAAATCTATCAATTTTATCTAACGTGGATAAGGTTAATGGTAAGTTCTGAAATGATTAAGGATGTAATTCATCTAACGGTTGAGATGATGATGATAAAATCCAATCAGACGATTGAGATTAGGATGAAATATATCAATTTTATCTAACATAGATAAAGTTGATGATAACAATTGAGATGATGATGAAATCCAATCGAACGGTTGAGATTTGGTTGAAATTCGTCAATTTTATCCAACATGGATAAGGTTGATGATAAGCTCTGAAATGATTAAGGGTGTAATTCATCTAACGGTTGAGATAATGATGAAATTCAATCGAACGGTTGAGCTTAGGATAAAATATATCAATTTTATCTAACATGGATAAAATTAATAATAACGGTTGAGATGATTATAAAATCCAATCAGATGATTGAGATTTGGATAGAATCTATCAATTTTATCTAACATGGATAAGATTGATAATAAGTTTCCAAATGATTAAATTTGTAATCCATCTAACGATTGAGAAGATGATGAAATGCAATTAGACGGTTTAGATTTAGATGAAATCTATCAATTTTATCTAACAAGGATAAGGTTGATGATAACGGTTGAGATGATGATAAAATCCAATCAAACGGTTCAGATGATGATGAAATCTAATCGAACGGTTGACATAATGATAATATTCATATACAGATCTATAAATACGAAAGATAAGAGTGTCTAAGCAAATCACTATTTCGAACCAAGTATTTCACTTTTCTTCATCCTAAATGTTACATTCTCACAAGCACATCAACTCTTAAAGAAAATTAGCTTCACGATCCACTGGATACAGCACTAGTGAAGATATGCTCTTCATGTCAGATTTATATGGAGATTTCACAAGATCTGATTATTGGGAGGCATAAAACTTTTGAGGTGGAATTGAAGAGTCATATAAAAAGGCGCCTAATGGGTGGGAACAACGTAACAAGAGATTTTTACAAGAGCGATGGCGAAAAATAGCACAAGCTATTAAAAAATTACGGGCATGCATCAAACAAGTAGTAAATATGAATCCCAATAGTGCATCCGATCAAGATATTGTAAATTTCCAAAATTTTTAATTGTTGCAATTTTATATATACTTGATAGCTGGATAACTATATATATATATATATATATATATATATTGTTTGCAACTGGATCGTGCGAGAGTAATACTAACGCAAGATGTTAATTGCAAAGTAGTTTTCAAATATAATCATGTATGGAATATTGTCAAAGATTTTGAAAATTTTAATGATGACGTCATCACATCACAACAAATTTACCGGAAGCAAACTTCCAACTATGTGTCGTCAGAATCTGATAATCTAACACCCGAATCTCAAGATACTGGTATCTCCTGTGCTGAACGATGATGAAGTCAGTGGCTCTTCATCTAAGAGGCCTATTAGGAAGAAGAAGGCCAAAGCGAAGAGAAAAATAGAGGAAAAATCTTCTTTTGAGATAAATAATCTTAGAGCTGAAAACCAAGAGCTTATTGAGTTATTGAAAAAATAAAGCGAAGATAGACAAGTAGGGCTTAAAATGACTAGACAGAAGATAGAGATTCAGAGACAAAAGTTTGCTTCGAAGCAATGGAAGGAAGAAATTAAAATTATTTCTCAGGACTTGAATCAAATTAGAGATGGTTGAATCAAATTAGAGATGGTTGGATCAAATTAGAGATCCTAGTCGTCATGCTTATATTGCAGCTGAACAAGCACGAATTCTAGAACAATCATCGCATCAACCTCCTTAACCACAACCACAACCACAACCAAACTCATTGTGGGTTTTAATTTAGTTTATCTTTGTAATTTATTATGTTATTCGACTATTAATATCAATATATTTGTGGTTTACTTATTGAAGTTTTCTAATGGATATTTTTAAATTATTTATTTAAAATATTTATTCATAAGTAAATAATTATAAAGTTATAAACATATAATGAAAATATTTATAAACATGAGACTAAACCTTAAAATTATTATAAAGTTATAATTACTTAAATAAACATATAATGAAAATATCAAAATATTGTTTAAATAAAAAAATAAAGAATGAAAGAATTAAAAAAATGAATGAATGAAAAAAGAAAGAAAAAGGGAAGAAATAAAAGATTGAGAAAGAAAAAAGAAAAAATCCAAAAATTAAAAAAATAGTAATAGAGATGCTATAGTGCTACACCAAACTGCACTATACCATCTCTCCAAAATGGAGGAGAAATGCCAGTGGTGCATTTCTCCTCCATTTTGGTGTTTCTCCTCTATTTTGAAGATGTGTTGGAGATGGCCTACAGAAAAAACTACCATGAAGTATTCAGAGTTAGTTGATAAAAACTGGCAAATGTTCCACCTTACGCTAAACATATCAAATGCAAAAGCAAAGTTCATACATTACAAGCAAATAAAAAAGCATAGTTTTTAATCACTAATTAAGATGTAATTGATCAACTGAAAAGTTACAGAAACTATGTTCATAAAAATTAGACTTATGGCTCAGTAGTAAAGGAGATTTCAAAACCACCTCCACCATCTAAATTCAAATTGTATGGAGCCTTTATAGTTTCTAATGCACCAAAAAGGGAAGGAAAAAAAAAAGAAGAAGAAGAAGAAAATGAGAGAAGCTACAACCTCAGAACTAAGATACGTTCTTTCCAGTTACTTACTTGCTAACACATCCAATAGTTCAATGTCAAGCACATAATTATGTACATAACCAGTTCACAATCTTATTCAAATCAGGATCAAGTCTATCCATCACTCGGCAATTACCATAGACAAAAATAATAAACCTAATCTTAAAGTAAAGACTTTAGTCTTCAGAAGAGCCAACCTTCTCCTTCATTTAAAACCATTTCATCATTCAATAATTATGAACTAGACTTCAAAATGCTGCTTGCAAACACCGCGCAGGAAGACTTCAAATGACTTATGTTAAATGATCTTTGATATCTTGTGAAAGTAGAAACATAAAGAGATATAGGAGAGAAAAAAATAAAGAAGAATAAATAAATTGATTTCACATGGTTAGGCCATAAAGCTTTAGGACACAAAAACCAAAGGATTTTGAGATAAATTATTCATCAAGTTTATAACATCTACTAACAAAAGTAGTGCAACATAATATTGCATAATAAAAAGAATACAACATTACTAAATAATATCATGATTATATTATGTAATACACAAAATATTCCTATATTAGATATGTAACACTATTTTCATATTAAATATTAATTCTTGATTTTTAACATTTGCATGTAGTTGGTAAAAGAATCCTAGCTTGCATATAAATTTTAACAAATAAAAATGAGAAGTATCTTTTTTGGTTTTTCTTCTCTTTTACCCTTGCTTTTTTTGTAAATCGTAAAATTACAAGAAAAACAAAACCTAAAAGTAAAGGAACTACATTGTTGGTGGTACGATTGACAGGTCACCTGCCAAGAGAGAAGAAGAAAAGAGATTTGCTAAAAAAGCGGAGGAAAAGAGAGAGAGATAAAAGAGAGACTGAAAGATCAGATAAGCAGAAAGATGTGATAAGCAGAAAAAAGGACATTACTGTTGATACCATGTGAAAGTAGGGATAAAAGAGAGAGAGAGAAAGAAAGATGGGATAAGCAGAAAGAAGAAGGATATACATATAGCTTTAACATGGCTTGACCACAAAACCTACGTCTAAGGACGTAAAGACTACAAAGGATTTTGAAATATACTATTCAATATGTTTAAAACCTCTATTTATAATAATGAAACACCATAATATTCTTACAATAAGAGAATGGAAGATTACAAAATAGTACGTAAACTATCATGGTATGAAATACACAAAAAATTCTTATACTAACACCAGATCATCATAACTTCCACAACCTATTAACGGTAAAGTTCGCATTTCTTCTGATACTCAAAGCAAGTACTCATACCAAACTATTCATTAAAAATTTACAAAAGTGGAGTCTGCAAAAGCAAGAGGAAAGGAACTGCTCATAATAACATAAGCCAAACATGTTTCCTGAATTCCATATTTAATGAACGTCAAGACATTTCTAATACGAAGGAAAGTCACAAACTTTATAAGTAAACTAGTAAAAGACTGTCCCATGATCAAGAGCGACAATCAATACCAAAGACCAAGTACTGTACTTCATTATGTGAGTCCAGGAGACGGGCACAAGTTAGTATAAACATAGCATCTGAATTCCTAAGACCAATCCGATATAATTTTACTCACAGGATGATGTAAACGAATTTTCTAGACTATAATTGTAAGCAAGCACAAGGATATTGAGGGAAGCAGACTCTTTGTGAGACATGTGAATACAACTTCAGATTTTACATTAATAAAAAACTATGCAGCAGACTCCTACCAATTGTCAGCATATAAAAATATCGATGCCAAATTGTAAGGCTCAAAGTCTAGCTTAATTCTCTAGACCATAGTAGGCTTAGAAACACCTTCCAGCAAGGTTACCGCTACTTATAATCAATATGAAAGCATACTAATCACTGCATTTGCTAACTGTAGATACAAAGAATCGCAATTACCCATGATCATTAAAAATATTGTGTAAAGGCGTTTGGTGTGTCAATTTCAGATGACATTATATAACAGTCATAAAAACAACTCGTCTACCTCATGCCAGTGAGCAACGAAAGACAAGTTACCTTGAACCACCAATTCTGGATAGCAAGACGCTTGACATGAAGAAGTGACCTAACAACTTTACTCCAGTGTTCATAATACTCCAATTTGTGCAAAAAGAAAACACTGCCATCAGTCAGAGCCGACAACTCCTTGAAATCATAGTTGGCGACTTCGAAACCGATCATCTCTAAAGACCCAAGACTGGGACACGAAATATGAACCGACCCACTATTATTGTTGAAGTAATTAAGATGAAGTCGCTTAAGTTTCAAAGAACAAATCTTTACATCCTTCATCCCAAAGCAATACTCGAGAGACAAACACTCCAAATTCACACACCCAGAAATCATATCAGACAACACAATATCACTCAAATAAACCTGATCAAGGAAAATCGACCCAAGAGACTTAAGTGCCAAAGACGCCATCGCGGAGGGAAAAATGATATCACACTTGATAAGCCTCAAAACCTTAACACACCCATTTGTAAGCATAAAGAAAGGGAAGTCATAAACTAAACCACTTTCTGGGAAATTCTCAGATTGGAACTGAGAACTGATGAAGAAATCGAGCTTAAGCTCATGGACACGGTGGCTAATGGCATAACGCAGCCAAGTGTCGACATGAGAGGAGTAAAGAGGGTCTCTGAAGGGGAATTCAACGTAGAATGAGCGAAGAGGTGAAGAACTTGGGAGTCGTCGGAGAAGGGTTTGGTGGACAAAGTCGGAAAAAGTGCTAGAAGAAGTAAAGGTGGGATAATATGAAAAAAGAAGAGAAGGTAACTTGACACCAGAGGTTTCGCCATTTTCGAGAAAGTAGAGAAGCTTGGATTGCTGATTTGATGGGAAGAAAAGAGAGGATGTGGATAAGTATCTCTTCAGGGAGATCGTTAAGGCTTCGAGTGGCGGCGAAGACGGGGGCGATGCCGATGGCGTCCGACATCTAACCGAAATAGAAGAACGAATGTTTGTTATTATCGACCCTATGCCGCGTACTTAATAATCGTACGATATGGATTAAAGAAAAAACAAAACAAAATAAGAAACTTAGGCAAATATAAAAAGGATTCTTAATTTTGGAAGAAAATTGCAGAGTAGTTTTCAGCTAAGGAAAAGGTGGGAGACTTCCAAGTTTGGTGCTAGATTTGGATTGAAATTTGGGAATGAAAATATTAAAAGGAAAGGAAATGTATTAAATTATATAGGTGCAGAACATGAAAGAAAAGGTAAAGAAAACAGAAATGTCTGCAGGGAACAAATCACAATCTTGGTAATCTTGGACGAACGTTAGATATGTTGAAAGTGTTTCTTCCTTACGGTGGAAGTTCGGAGAAACACCATTTTTTATATTTAAAAATGATGAAATATCACGTTCTTTTGCTTTCTTTTGGATAATAAACTATAATTTTTTATTTAAAAATTTTAAACGAATTATTTAAATGTAACTTAGTTTAAAAAATTCTTTGTTAATATTCTGTTAGTACCATTGATACACTAACTTAAAAAGGATAATTAAAGATGACATTTTCTGTTCGTATAACTTTTTTAGTGTTAAATAAGTGATAACATTTTTAATATTTAATCATTGATTTGTTTGTCACGAGAGATGGACAACATTTTTATTACTTAGTCATTGATGTGTTTGCTACAAGAGACTTAATTTAACAAAAATGAATAGTCGCATGATCACTCCAAATATCAATATTTATATTGTTACATTAATCAAATAAATAAAATGTTAACCGGTATTAACAGAACATAAAAAAGACTAACACATGTTCTATTTCTTCCTTATAAAGAAGTAGTTGAGATCAACTAAAATATAGAGACATATAAATAACTACTAGGTGCTCGTTAGATAATAAGTTTACTGAACTGACCACATATAAAAATTTTATTTCAAATATTAATTATATGTCTATGAAAATTTTCATTGTAAGTATTGTATAGGTGATCATTTGATTTGAAATCACCAACATATCTTCATATGGTGATTACCATGTTTTGATACTATTTAGGTACTATTCTAGTCAATAGTAGCTTAGTCTATAGTCTTTAAATATAACATAAAATATATGGAGGTAGTTGAGTTATCAATAAATGATTCAACACTTTAAAGTGATTAGAGAGAATATTCCTTTGTTTTTAATTAGTATTAATTCAGAAAATCCTTGGACAAAATAAAATGACACTTTAAAAATTGTTTTCAAATGTTATTAATTGAATCAACTGCTAATGACAAAGAACTAATATGATTGGACTTAAATAAAATAGATAATATTTCCATATTCTATGTCTGGTTAGAACATTGTATAATGAAAGGATTGAATTATAAGAAACAATCATGTACAAAAATGTTATTCAAAATGACTTTGACATTCCTAAATTAGGGATACTCAAGATTGGTGACGAATAAGTGAATTTTAATATAAATAAAGTATTGAATAATCTGAGGTTAAGCAATTTTGCATGGAGATGGATATAGTAGATAAAGGCATAAAAGAGCAAAAGGAGAGCTAAAAAGAAGAAGTGAGTGTTAGGGAAGTAAGGATAAAGGAGAAGTAGGAAAGGAGGAGTTAGCTGTTAAATTGAAGCAAGAGATCTTAGTGAGACTAGAAACATCCATGATACCCTCCTTTAAGAAGCCACCCTTTCTAGAGTTGAAAACAAATGCAAAACAAGGAAAGAGAGTGGTAGAGACAATTAGAAAGAGGCTGAGAGCTATGGGATGGAAAATTTTGGACATAAGAAGCATACGTCCTAAGATAAAATAGCAACTTGACATTCAAAAGAGGAGTTGGTTGAAAAATAATGGCTCTAAAATGGTCAAACTAGTGACCTTAAAATTAAGAGTTGATTTACGGATGTTCAAGGCATAAAGTATGTCTAAGCTGTTTCTCTAATGTTATTATCACCCCAATCAATAAAAGTATTCTTGCCTTTGTTTTTATTCCTCTTATTTTTGTTTATTATATTTATTATGTGTATTGTTTTTAGTTGTTTGTCATTTCCACATTGAAGATAATGTGTTGTTCAAGTGTAGGGATATATATGCACTTGCCTATCATTTGTGTGAATGTTGCATTTGCATTGTGTTAGTTTTTGATTAGGTTGGCATTGTGTAAAAATTTGGTTGCATGATGTGTGTAATATCTAAATATGAACGAAATTCACTTACCTTCGAACATGGTCATTTAAATTGTAAAAGCACATTAGCTTATGAAGTTTTTTGTTTTAAGTGTCTTTAGGATGAATATGCATGTTAATTAGCAGATGACACCTATTCTTTCACTCTATGACATTTATTTGGATACATTTATAATTATTCATGTAAATTAGTAGGCATCATTAGTACCTTTTATAGGAGTGATTAACTAAGAAGAAATTAGGTAGCTAAGAAATTGTGAAAACATTATATGATAGATAAAATTCTTATTTTGCTGGCCATCTTCAAGAAAATTAGGTTAAGAATGTAGTTGGTAGTTAGTTGAGAGTTGTGATATAGTTGACTAACTAGGGGCATTAACAATTTTTTTTTTGAAGAAATTAAATTTAAATTAAGTGAAAATGTATGCAATTTGCAATAAATCTGTTTCATCTAGTTGACCAAACTCCCAAAAAAAGTTGTCAAGCAAGGAGCTAAGCAGAATTACAGAAGAAAGACCATCTCTTTATATAAGCAAGGAAATCACAGGTTCCACATGTTGTTGAAGTAATTCATATCCCCAAATTTGTCTTTGAAAATGCTAATATGGAGTCAAATTTTCTGCATTGGTTTATTATGATGAGTCTCTTGTTCCTGAGTTGCATCTTAAAACACTCTTCTATTCCTCTCATCCTAAATGGAAGCTACACTGAATGTCAATGCAACACAAACACACCATCTAACAGTATTGTTTTGATGCTTAAATGTAGAACACCACTCAATTATTTCACTCCAACTAGTTAGTGCATTAGATACTTGATATAACTATAGTAGTTACTTCTATGTCTTCCTACTGAACTCACATTGAAAGAATAGGTGCTACCAATTTTCCTCAGCTTGTTTACACAAGATACACCAGTTAGGCATTTGTAAGAATATGGACAATTTGTCAACTATAGGTAGCTTGAATTTTATAGCCATTCATGCAATTGTGGAAGCTAGAGGATTGAGGTGTTTGTGCAATACCATTATGATCCAAGGAACAATATTGATTTTACCTCTTAAGAACTTCTTGCATGATTAGTTTGTGAAGCTTACAAAATTTGATAGCCTCCATATGATCTTATCATTATCACCACTGAAGTGAGTTTGCATAATTTCCCTTTTGATATTATCTAGAATAGGAAAATCATTAAATAGACACTTGCTAGTGAAAGCAGTCACAGCTGAGTTATCATTATGGATCATTATTTTAAGCATTTGCAAAGAGATTTTATTATGGAGAGGCCATACTGACAACCAATTATCATGCAAAATGTTAATGCTCTTACCATTGCTAATGAGATTGATAATTCCTAATCTAACTTTATCTCTTATCTTTAGTATGGTTTTCATCATCTAAGACATACTAGATGGGGGGGGGGTTGTTCTAGCTCCATATGTTGGTATTTTTGATATAATATCCATGAATTTGTCTAGACTATAAGATTGAAGGTGGTAAAGCTCCATATGTTGGTATTTTTGATATAATATCCCTAGCTAGTATAGTGCATCTTATTTCCTCTGTGCTTAGCTCCTTCAATGTGTTTTTGGTTGCATATATGGCTCACCCACCATTTTTATCCAAACATTTGATCCTTGCATTGCATGTGAGTGAGTGAGAAAATAATGTCTAATTGTTTGGATAAAAATGGTGGGGGAGCCATATATGCAACCAAAAACACATTTAAGGAGCTAAGCACAGAGGAAATAAGATGCACTCTACTAGCTAGGGATAAATGCTTGCTATTCCGAGAAGACATTCTAGATTTGATTGTGTTAATAAGAAAAGAATACTCCCTACAGTTTAATATTGAGTGAGAGATGGGAACCCTAAGATAAACCATTGGTAGCTGCTATAACTAAAAACCTGTCGTTGATATGATACTATATTCTATATGATTGGCACTTTTTGAGTGGAAAATGGCACTTTTTTTTGCAATTAACTTCAAGTCTTATGAGTCTGGTGAAGATTTTGAGAGCAGATAATAAGGATCTTATGGAAACTGAGTTTTCATTAGCTAACAAGATTAAGTCATCAGCAAAACAAAGATTGGAAATCCTAAGTCTCATGCATTTCAAGTGAAATCTGAATTGTTTGTTCCCATCAATGATTCTTTGAAGTAGTCTTTTGAAGACTCCCTTAGTCAATGCAAATAACTATAGCGATATGGGATCCCTTTGTCGAATACCTTTCATCCTTTTGATAGTTTTAGAGGGCTGATCATTAATTATATATGGGAGTGGTGATACATTGCCTGATCCATTATGTAAACACTTAAGGGAACTTCATAGCAACCAGAGTGTTGATGATAAAGTCCCAACTAACACCGTCATAAGCTTTCCTCCAGTCAATTTTGAGAATATAATTCTTCCTAGTTTTCTTCTTGGAATATTTTCTGACTAATTCTTGCAATAACATTATGTTATCACCTATAATTATACTTGGAATATAAGCTCCTTAGGATTAATTAATGAACCTAGGAATCACTACTCTCAACTTATCAGTAGGAATTTTTGGAATGATTTTGTAGATTATATTGTAGTATGCTATTGATCTAAAGTCAGAGAAAGTTTTATACTTTTCATCCTTAGGGATGAGAGTGATGTGAGTTCTATCGATCTTAGGGAGCAAAACACTATTCCTGAAAAACTTAAGAATTGTATCAACAATAATAGGTTTTGTAATAGACCAGAAACCATTTAGTTCAGGGGCTTTGTGAGGATTTAGTGATTTCAGAGAATTTTCAATTTCAACAATGGTGATAGATCTGATAAGACTTTCCACTTCTTAAGATGATAGGACCTCTTTAAGGATTTCTTAGAGAAAGGGAATTGAAGAAAGGATTGATGGGAGCATTCATCAATTTGGAAAAATACTCTACAACTTGATCCATAAATAGTTTTTATGTAATAACCTATTTTCCTTACTAGGGGTTAGGACATAGGATCCTAGACCACTGTACATTAGAAATAATATCGAGAAATTGTGAGGTTCATTGCATTCACATGCATAACATTAGCATGCACACACACGAATTTTGATTTTTGTACACATTGCAAATACTTTATATGCACTCAATTGACATATTCTGGGGTATAAAAGATTTAAAATGATTATGATATGACTTATGAATTATTATGTCATGAATTTTGATTTGGTGAATTATAATTATTAATTCCAAATTATTTGTTACAATTGGGAGATTTATAAATTTATTTGTATTTTTAGACTAAGAAAAATGCCAAGTGACAAGACAAATTGATTCGTGGTAGTAGAAATAAGTGACACATAGTAATAGAAATAATTGATATGTGGCATTAGGATTTATTTACAAGTGGCATAAAAAATTGAATGATAATGGACTAGTTATTAAATGACATTAGTAGCCTAAGTAAAATATAAGTATCATAATTCTTTTAAGTGATAAGTGTCATGACATGTGTCATGAAACTCACCAAGTATTCTCACCAAGAATTAAACCCAAGACACTCTCACTTGAAAGTCCATCTCTTATTACTTTTTTCTACATTCTCTCATCGTCTTCTTCTCTCAATTCACGATACTCTCTCCCAACCCCACGACTGTAAGTTTTTGCCACCATCTTTCACCTTATCACTACAACAACTAGTTGTCTTCACTTTGTTGATGAAAACCTAGCTTATTCTACCTTGAAGGTTGATGATCGTGTAAGTGGAGAAGCTAGGGTTTCTTGGTGATTTGAAGAGCTTTGGAGTTAAATAAGTAATTAAGATCTTGTTTTTTATGTCTTGATTAAATGAGACATTCATGATGATAGTTTAAAGATAGATTGAAGATGTTATTAGTGTTTGATGTGTGTTAAAAGTTGATGAATGTTATAGTTTAAAGATATATTAAAGGTGTTAATGGTGTTTGATGTATGTTGAAAGTTGATGAACATTGATGAAGAAATGTGTAGGTTTATGTTCTACTTATGGTATAAATGATGAGGATATGAAGTAGAAATGATGAACTATGCATAAGATGTGTTGGATGTAGTAAGTAAAGAGTAAAACAACTAGAAAAAAATAGGATTTCATGTATTATGGGATTAAGTGAATGATAATGAATCAATTGAGTAGAGTTTTGTGAGATTTATGTAACTAATATGATAGTTAGATTAGCATGAAATGAGGTTGCATAAATGAACATGAATTCTGGAAATTTTGAAGTGTTAGTGATGTTTCTAAGTAAGTGAAATTCGTAGAGAATTGGGAAAAAATGGATAGTGCATGATTGTGGCACTCATCCCACGACCATGGCCAGTTGCACTAGCTTCTGTCACGATTGTGGAAAGGTCTACCTTGATCCTGTGGGCAAGGCTCTGAAGTGATAATTTCAGTTTTGTGTCATTGTTGAACCAACTAAGGGTAAGTCAGTATACATTGGTGTATTTGGACTTAATTAAGGATTAGAATGAACCTAAATTGTTTCTTGATTAATTGGTTAAAGAGCTTGATATGTTTAGGTTGATAATTGAGGTTATAATATAAGAATGGATTGATGATATTAATGTAACTAATCTGGAAATTTATAAGTATTATATGAATGAAGGTGTTCTTAGGAAAGTAAATGTGATCCAAAGAAAGTGAGTAAGGTATATTAGGTATAAATGAATGAATTGTGTGATTTTAATGCTAGAAAAAGGATTGGAGAATATGTGAATGATGAATGTATAATTGATTATATTAGAATAATCAAGTTTATTTGAGGTGTAAATGTAGCATCCCGTCTCTCAAATTGTTGAGACATTTAAAATGTTAGACTAATAAGTCATATGAGTGGTATTATATAGAACAAAATTGGTACATGTAGGACATGATTTCAAATGCATAATATTAGCATACACACATTAATTGTGAGATAGACAAATTTCACTTAATTGACATATTCTTGGGTATGAAACTAAGATGAATGTGACAAATGACTGAGCATAATAGACGTGACATGAATGAGCATTTCCAATGTCTAGTACATTCGTTTACCAATGACAAGAATTGATGGACCATAATTAGTAATTTTGGAATTAATTAGTATGATTAAGAGAATTATGAATTAATGTGTATTTTTGGACTAGGAAAAATGCCAAGTGGCAAAATAATTTACAAATGGTAGTAGAAATAAGTGACACATGATAATAGAAATAAGTGACAACTGGCATTAGGACTTATTGACAAGTGATGTAGAAAATTGGGCGGCAATTGGTTTAGAAATTAGGAGACAAATGGACTATTTATTAAAAGACTTTAGATACCATACTTAGAAGTTATAAATTTGATTAATTATGTGGTGAGTGTCATGAAATGTGTCATGACACCCACCAGGCTCATTAACCCACAACATTAATGTATTGAAAGACAGTCATTTTTATCTTTTTCTTATATTTGGTTACATGCTCATCATCTTCATTCTTCTCTCCATTTACTACTCACTCACTCTCACCCTCTCAACGTTGAGCTTTATTATCTTTTTCACTAGTCATTCCCAAACGTTGTCTTCTCCATCTTGTTACTTGAAAGCCCAACCTATTTCTCCTTGAAAGATGATAACCTTATGGTATGAGAGGGCTAAGTTAACCATGCTTTTAAGAGGCTTGGAGTTAAATAGGTAAGTATATTATTGATCTTTATGGTTTGTTTAAATAGAAGCATATACGATGATACTTAGAGATGGAGTGATAATAAAAATGGTGGTTAAAGTGTGTTGTCAAGTGGATGATGAAATGAATGTGTTTATGTTTTGTTTTTGTATGACTGATGAACAATAATGTATGATTTGTTTGATATATGTTTTTGAGTTGAAATGGAGGTGAGAATGAAGAAGAAATGAAGTAGAAATGATGGACTATACATAATATGTCTTAGATATAGTAAGTAAAGTTTAAAAATTTGGAAAAGTGAAGGAAAATGGTGGTCCACTATCATGGCACTCATCTTACAACCGTGGACAGATGCATTAGCTTCTGTCATGATCATGGGAAGGTATCCTACGATCGTGGGCATGGTCTAAAAATGGTGATTTCAGTTTTATGCAATAGTTGAACCAACTAAAGTTAAGGTACCTTCCTATGGTACATTTAGACTTGAATGAGGTATGAAATGAATCTAGTTTAAGGTTGAACAAGTTGATAAAGTGTTTGATATGTTTAAGTTGTTAAATGAGGTTATAAATAAAGAATGGATGGTTAATATCAATGAAACAAAATCTAGAAAATTATGAGTGTTATGGAAATGAAAGTGTTCTTATAAATGCCAAGGTGATTCAAAAGAGATGAATAATGAGAATTAAGTAAGAATGAATGAGAAATCGGATATATGTGATCAATACAATGCTATAAAAAGGATTGAAGACTATGTGATTGATGAATGTATGAATTATGAAATTTGAGTAATCAAGTACACTTAAGGTATTAGCCTAAGTGCAAAGTAGTTTACTACAAGAAAATAGTGAGTTAGCGACGGAAAATACCGACGGAAATGACAAATATTCCGTCGGTATACAATATTACCGACTGAATATACCAACGGACAAAAATGTCGGAGATTCGACCGTAGTTAAAATTACTGATGCTAAATAAACCTTCCGTCGGTAAGTTTACCGACAGAATAAAATCACCGTCGGTAATTTCAACTGAAAAGTTACCGACCGTTAGACATTTTCCGTCGGTAAATGTACCGACGGAAGGTTAATTTTCCAACGCTAATTTTACCGACGGTAAGTTGTTAAACCGTATGTAAAT
>JAOQMS010000180.1:26134247-26152401 GCA_027563885.1 Erythroxylum longipes | reverse complement strand
ATATTAAACTCCAAAAATTTCTAATTCATAAATTCTAATTTATTTCCATGCTTGCTAATCTAATAAAATAATTAAAATAAAATATAAAATATAAAAATCCTAAAGCGGGGTCCAACATTTAAAATTTCCCCCTTTTTCTTCTCTCATTCTCTTTTCAAAATTTCAATCCCTCTCTCTCTAGAACACGATTTTCTCTCCTCTCACTCTCTAAAACCCTTCATCTTCCATCTAGATTCTTGGTATTCTCTTAATTCCTTTCCGTTAATCTTACATTCCTTTACTTTTTTCCCGCATCAATCATTGAAAAATATAAGGATTTAGGTGGGATTTTATTTTCTCTCTAAAATACAAATTTCACTCTCTCTCTTTCTTTTTTTGCATATTTTCTTTGAAAAATGGCTCCACTAAGGACAATGAGGGTTAGGAAACTAGTACACGAGCTCTGCCTTCAAGTTTTCGGCGAGGGGAAACCTAACTTAGTGGCCACCTATCGGGCCCCATTTTCAATTTACTCGGAAGAAGAAGGTGCACGTTTTTGTGACTTTAGTAGTAAATCAATAGTTACTCCTAGGTATTTTGATTTTGATGTGCTAGAAAACATAGGAGTGAGACGTCGACTTGAACAATTAGCTGCGAACATAGGGTGAAATCGATTTGTTCGGTGCGACATGCGTATTTCTGCCATTATATCTTTAGAGTTTTTTACAACAGTTAGGTATAACTCTAAGATGGATTTGTTTTAGCTTAGGCTAGGTGGCAGTGATTTTAAACTTGATTACTCTGTCATGCGTGAACTGTTTAACTTTTAGAATACAAAAGTCTAAATATAAAAGTTTTAGACGATCATACTGATTTGATGTAGATTCTTATTGGAACACTCTCACAGGTGAAACTCATTTTGATTCACGTAATGCACCGAACTCTCTGATTAGGAGTGCTGAATATTTTTTTTTACATAAATTTATGTTCCTAATTGTGTTCCAAAAAAAGGAAATCAATAAATGCTCAGCTAAAGACCTTTTCTTTTTATAGTGCATGGGCAAAAAGATTAAAATCAACACTCCTTATATGATTTTTCGATCATTAGTAGGTGTGATTACTAAAAAGAATACGTATTTTGGGATGGCCCATATTGCTTCTACTTTGGGTGCATTTTATAATATTAATTGGAGAATCTGTATATTGCTCCCTATGACATGTTTAATATAGTTTATTGGAGACGGGTTGAGATTGTGGAAGTCTAATCTATAGAACTTCGCAATCCTTAAACGTGCACTGTAGTGAGGAGCAAGAGGGGTGCCAGAGCAGACGTAGACCAACCCTCTACATCCAGAGCGGCTACAGAATCAGAGGAGGAAGCAGTAGTAGAGTAACAGAGGGAATAGCGGCGGCTGATCGTTATCAATCGATTCTTGACCAAATAGCCACAAATCAATAATAGATGAACTCTTAACTCAATGAGCTTGGCACTCAAATGTGGCAGGTTCACAAATAGCAATAAAGTTTGAAGAGAAGGTTCCTCAACTTTTGTTGGAGGAATAATTTTGAAGCTCCTAACCCGTCACCGTCACCGCCATCTTCAGAATAAGCTTTTCTTATCCCTCAAACTTTTAAAATTTGTTGTTTCTTGTGCGTGAGTGCATTTTATTTCATGTTTATTTGGTTTCATATTAATTGTTTACGTGCTATATCTTTTGTTCAGTTCTAATTTCTTTAACTTTGGTTTGACTTTAGTATCTTCTCTTTGCTTTAATATCATTCATTTCTTTTAACTTCTTTTATTTTTTTGTTTTCATTTTTGTATGGTTTGATGTCATTTACCTTTATTTGGTAGTTGACTTGTCACATTGAGGACAATGTGCTCTTTAAGTGTGGGGAGGTGACATCAAAGGTCTTACTTACATTTTTTTCTTTTATACTGTTTTGAATAGGATGTATGTTTAGGCATCTTGTATGTGCTTTGTGTTAGCAATAGAACCACATTTGAGTCACTATGATAAATATTGCCATAAAATTCTATCATGTAGTTGGAATTAGATTGAATGCATTCTTGAACTTAGATTAGGCCACTTGAGTAAGAAGTGAACCATATAGAGTGATGAAAAGTAGTTGGTTGCATAAGATTAGTCACAAATTGACATCTGAACAATGAGGTAATATAGAGATGCATAATGAGTTTTCAATTGAGCCAAAGTGAGGATTGAGCCTTATAACTCCATCTATAGTCATTTCATTTCTTTGTTGAGTGGACTTCCATAGGTTACTACCTTTAGAACTTACTTTGAATCGGTTTGAGTATACTAGATGCATGCTTAATAAAGATGATCGAGGCCCTTTGTGTGTTAACCCTTAGCTTAAATGACCTACCTGTTAATTATCCCTTGCTACCCCTATTGAGCCTTAACCTTTTGTTTCTTAAAAACACTAGAAATTTTAAAACTTTAAACCCCATTATCCTACCCTTTTCACAAGCTTAGTAGAGTATTAAGTAAAATATTAGTTGAGATTGTATGAAATTTTAACCGAGACAAATTGAGTACATTGTTGCCTATGGACTAGATTGTGTATAGTGCAAGTTTTGATTCGAAGTTCTTCCATGTATGAAGAAAAAGAAATAAAAAGGAAAAAAAGGAAAAAGAAAAGAAAAGAAAAGAAAAGAAAAAGGAAAACAAGTTAATAGCATCAATAAGTGCATAATATCAGTTATATTAGTATATCTCATAGTTATACTTAGTTATCTCATTTTTATCCGCTTTGTATTTTACTTATGCTTGTGCTTAACCCTTTTCCATTTCTTTTGACTCACCTCAAACCTTACCACATTACAACCCTAAACAAGTCCTTTTGATCTATTTATGCGTGCAATCATTGTAGAGGAGAATTGGTGTATTACCAAGCCTATGGTAGTGTAGTTCCCTATAGGAAGTTTGAGCAAAACACTAACCCTTAAACACTTGAGCGAAATGAGTAAAAACTGTGAAGAAGATTCAATTGTGCATCTTTACTTTTCTTTGAGTGATTGTGCCAATTGTGAGTTTGCTCATGTACACCAATGAAAAAGTAGTCATGATATGTGCATTAACTTCATATTTAAGTTGGCTTGAATTTTAGGGAGTGTATGTTTTGATCTATGCAAAAATGAAGTGGGATAATGGATTGGTTGTATTTATTTTGCTTGAGGACAAGTAAAGATTCAAGTGTGGGGATGTTGATAGGTGTGCAATAGGATATGTTTTTATAGGTAATTGACATGCGTTTTCTTGCATAATTGTTCTTTATTGTTCTAGTTTATGACTCATTTTGCATGTTTTCATTAAGTTTGCTTTTCAGTGTTGTTTTTGTGTGTTTGATGCTAATTGAGGATAAGAATTGGTTATTTTTATGTAGGGAATAAGAGGGAGCAACTTAGAGGATGAACAAGAGATTAAAGAAGAGAAGACAAGAGGAGTTCATCTAGGACCAATACCCAAGTTCGTGGGAAGCAGGCAAATTCCCAAGGATGTGGGAAATCACAACAGAAAATGAAGAGTGTTTCTGTATATAATTCCCATGCTCGTAGGAATCATACAGATTCCCACGGACGTGGGAATTGTAATTCGAAGGCAATCTGCAAGGCTTTATAAAACCTGGGATTTTTGGACTATAAAAATATCATTAAGCCTCCATCTTCAAGAGAGACAACACCCACCTGTAGAAACACCATCCTTGAGTGGAGAACACATGTTTGGAGCATCGAGGAAGGATTGAAGACAAGGATCATCATCAAGATTGGGCAAAATAGCACATCAATACCAAAATTTCAAATTTTGGCAAAGAAGAGTATGAGTCTTATATCTAATTTTCTGTCACTTTGATTTCTTCCTTTCTTTGTAAAAATGGTTTATTTGATTGTTGATGATGTTATGGAGACCATGTTAGGTTAATTTCATATTAGGGATTGCTTTTGAATTATTTTGTCAAAACTTATATTTTATTGGATTAAATGAAGTCTTTTTGATGATTGTTGTTCTTATTTGTTATCTTACAACAAATCAGGAGAGCGAGTGAGATCAGATTCATGTAGGATTGTACAATGAGAATTGGCGACCTATATACTACCAATCATTATGTCAATTGAATAATTAGAAGAGAGATCTCGATTAGTCAATTGATCACCTATGGGATAGCTTAATTACTAGTTGAATTGGTAGAGTCATTGGGTAGGTAGAGAGATCGTTCAATCGATTCCTGTCAATTAAATTAGGGCAAAATAGTTACACCTTGAGAGAGGGTAATTATTACATTAAAAAATGTAGGGAGAGACACAATTCAGTCAATAAAATAGAAGGGAGAAAAAATAAGGAAAGAGTAATCTCTAGCATTTAGATTCTTGAATTCAGATTTTCTACAATGATAGTATTGTCCATTGTTTATATTAGTCTCTTTTAATTTTAATTTAATTTTTCAGATTATTTGTATTTCACAATTTAGTTTCTTAAATAAAGTTGTGTCTAGATTAAGCGGTGTCTACGCGTCAATCCTTGTGGGATCGATATCCGCTCTTTTTACTAAAGGTCACAACCCGTGCACTTGCGATTTTTAAGCGTAAAACAAGTAGATAGGTTTTGCCATAAACACTTTCCTTAAAACCAGCTCCTAATAGGTATGAACTTGCTTCCACACAATTACCTGAACCTTACAATAGGCTATTACCTTATATGCAGGAACCTAATATGGAGTTGAAGCAACTACCGTATAACTTGAAATATATGCATTTAGGAGACAATCAAACTATTCCAATTATTATTTCAGTGTAGTTGACTTCTAATTAACAAGCTAAATTGTTTTATTTTTAAGAAGACCATTGGGTGGATAATTCCTGATGTTAAAGTGATAAGCCCTTTTATGTTAATCCATCACATTTTGCTTAAGGATGGTGCCAAGTTAACTAGATAAACATAATGTAACCTAAATCCTCAAATGATGGAAGTTGTGAAAAATGAAGTCTCAAAACTTTTTGATATTGGAGTAGTTAATCCAATTTTAAATAGTAAGTCAATAAGTCTAGTATAGTTGTTTCAAAAGAATTTAGAATCATTATCATAACAAATCAAGATAGTGAGTTGGTTCCCACTCGTGTGTAAATCAAGTGCAAGTTTGTATCGATTATAGGAAGTTGAATCTTACAACTCTTAAAGACCACATTCCCTAACCATTTACTGATCAACTACTTAAGAGACATCGTAGACATGATATTACTTTTTTCTAGATGACCTTTTAGGCTATTTTCAAATCCCTAATACACTAAAGGATTAAGAAAAGATGACCTTCATATTCCTATTTGGTAAATTTGCTTATCAAAAAATTTCATTCAATTTTTGCACTGCACTTATCACTTTCCAATTGTGCATGGTGAGCATATTATCTAAGTAAGTTGAGATGAGTGTAAAGGTATTTATAGACTATTTTAGTTTCTATGGTTCTTCTTAATTGTTACTTAGAAAATCTTGCACTCATTTTAGAAGAAAAAAAAGTATTGAAAGTAACCTTGTACTTAGTTAGGAAAATTTCCATTTTATGGTTAATCAAGGTATAGTTTTAGGGTATATTGTATCTTCTAGTGATATAAAGGTTGACAATTCTAAAATTGATCTCATTTTTGCTTTACCTTACCCCTTGAATGTGGAGGAAGTTTGTTCTTTCCTTAACCACATATGTTTTTACCACAAGTTCGTCAAGGATTTCTTAAAGATAGCCTCTCCTTTATGCAAGTTGTTGTAGCAAGATGTCCTTTTGAGTTTGATGACAAGTGCAAGGAGGCATTTGAAAAGCTTAAGGAGCTTCTAATATCTCCACTAGTGATTCAACCTCTGAATTGGAGCCTTCCTTTTGAGATTATATGTGACACTGGTGATTATGTAATGGGTAGGAATACTAATGGGTTAGGCTAGGCCCGGGCTAGGGTGGCCCATGGCTCGATGTGCCGGGATAGGTCAGCCTGTGGCCTAATCCATGGCCCAACGAGTCAAGGGCTGGGCAGGCCAACCTGGCCCATCTTATAATTTTTGTTAAAAAATGTCAAAAATGATGTCGATTTTGAAGTAACGGTCGGGCCATAAACAGGCTTGATGAAAGTTGAAATCTTTAGTAATGGGGGGCAATTTTAGGGCAAAGAGTGGGAAAGGCTACACATGTCATCTATTAAGTTATAAAAAAATTGAAAGCAGCCCAACTAAATTATTATACAACTAAAAAAGCTTTTATTTGTTGTATTTGCTTTAGACAAAATTTTAGTTATACTTGTTAGGTGTTGATGTTAATGTTTATTCTAATCATCTGACCTTGAAGTACTTGCTCACCAAGAAATAAGCAAAGTTAATTAGATAGATTTTCCTCCTTTAAGATTTGATTTAGAAATAAAAGATAAGAAAAGGGTAAAGAATGTGGTTGCTAATCACTTTAGTTATTTCTCCTAAGAGGAAGATTATGTCCCTTTAAGAGAAACATTTCTAGATGAGCTATTATTTTATGTAAATTTGATACCTACATAGTATGTAGATATTATGAATTTTCTAGTTGATAATAAGTTGCCTACAAAATTGTCAAAGGCTCAAAGAGACAATTTAAAAAGTGAAGCAAAGTACTATATATGGGATGACCCCTATCTTTGGTGGCATTGTGCAAATCAAATAATGAGAAGGTATGTTCCCAAGGGTGAGACACTTTCTATTTTGACCTTGTATCACTCTAATGCTTATGAAGGGCACTTTGGAAGAAAAGCGTTGTCTATAAGGTTTTGGAGAGAGGCTTTTATTGGCCCTTATTGTTTAAGGATGCATATGTCTTTTGTAAGTCATATGACAGGTGCTAACATATAAGTAACTTATCCTATAGGAATCCAATGCCATAAACCCCCTATTTTTTATGAATCTTTGATGATTACGACATTAATTTCATGGGACCATTTCCTCCATCTTTTGGCTTTCATTACATTTTACTTATAGTTGATTATGATTCTAAGTTTATGGAACCTAAATCCACCAGGACTAATGATACTAAATTATTGGAGTATTTTTCAAGCCTAATATCTTTTCTAGGTTTGAAATGCCAATAGCCGTCAAAAGTGATAGACAAATGAACTTTTAGCAACAGGGTGATGGAAACCTTGACAATTTCCTACTTAGACTTAGGAAGAGCCCTTCTCAAAGATAGATGAGCTGAACCTTTATTAATTTACACGAGAATTCTAGAACTAAGGCCTATCCATCTTTTTGCTCTTCGGGACTCTCCCATAAGAAGGAAAGTCTACAAAATTATCCTCTTATAGGTCGTGGATGGCAGCATGGGGGAAGCGGGAAGTCTATTCATAGTTGATTCAAACCTAATAGAGGGATTAACAAATCAGTAAAGCAATTCTATAAACTTTAGCCTAAGTAATTTGGTTGAAAACCTTAGGATTAGTTGTAAGTATACTCAAGGTCAGCTATTAGTATACCATAGGAATCTCCACGGACTAATAAATCAATAGAACAATTGCATAATAAAAGATCAATCAATTAAGGGTTTTTAGGGGGATTCAAAACCTATATACTAATTTTCAATATTGATAGGTTTTTAAGAGATTCCTTGTTTTTGTGTTCAATGTTGCTACCTTTTTCATTTTAATTGTTTAAAATTTTATTTTCTTTATTAAAATCCAAAATCAATATGTAGGCTAGATAATAGAAAAAAGGTAATTATTAATAATCACTGTCTTCGAGGGATCGACCCATACTTGCCAGTACTAGCTATAGCTACGTTGTTTACTTATAGTTATTACAATATTAACTAACCTAAAAAAAGTCAATTAAAAGGGCCATAATGAATCGACAATATACAAATACGTAAACTTTAAAAGCATATTTTTATTATTAAAATTTAATATCCATACATAAGTGATTCAAGTAATAAGTCTATGTAAACAAAATACAAAATGATCATAAAAATAACTAACAATATCTTACAAATGTCTATAGCAATAAAATCACTAAAAATAGTGGCAACAACAACAAAATAACAGTAGTAGCAATCAAACAACAATATTAGATTGCAAAGCACCAAGAGAATTATACAAATAAGCACACAGATGACCATGAAAAACAATTTCTTTATACATTTCTAGATGCAAAATCATTAATAATAATATCAAGATCAATATATAGTTGTTAATATTAATAAAATATTATATTATTAATATTTTATTTATATATTATATTAATAAAAATAAAATAAAAATCATTAACGATATATTTTATTATTATATTAATAAAATATATCGTTGTTAATAAAGATATTAGCATATACCTCTAACAAATCGATCTCAAAATTTTCTTTTTGTAGGTCTAATGTGCATGTATGTATATTTATCATCCTTTAATTGGTATAAATGTGCACATCCAAAACAAATGCAGATAAAAAATATAAAATGAACTTGTTCTTTTCTTTACCTTAATAAGATTTAATTAGAATCATTAGACTGCCAAATTGATGGTTGAGACCAAACTCCTCTTTAGCTATATTAAACAAAGCTTAAAATTTAGAATAAAAAACTCAACCACTAATTTTTTCTTTTCAATTTCTATAAGAGTACCTTATTGTTATATATAAAATTTTGAAGCAAATGTATTATTTTTTAATTTCTACCTCTTCTAATGAATAGATTTATTAATTATAACTTTTTAATAAATAAATATATTAACTTTTTAATTTTCAATTTTTTAAATAATAGGCCCCTCTAAATCTAGACTGACTATAATGCTTGATAAGAATTTTTTAGAAGCAACAATATATTATGATAGTCTTCAGAAAGATGACAATTAAGTTCTAAAAAATTTAGGCTTTGTATCAAAAATTAGGATTATTTTATCAATTTTATATATTTAATAAATTTGTTGATAAGTACTATTAATTATTAAATATATACTTATATAGGTTTTTAATTAAAAAATTATGATTATTTTACTAAATATTTTTATAGGGGAGAATGTTGCTCACTATTTTTGTAGATGAGTTGTGAAATGTTTTCTATTGTAATCTACCCCTTAAAGGCTTGAAGATGAGACATCAGATGTTGAATGCCTAAGCAAATCTTTATAAGGCATGTTGATCAAAGATGGAAATCTAGAGATTCTTCCTAAGTCAATAGTTGACATTAAGACATTGTCATCAAATCTTTGGCTCACAAATTTTCTACTTGAAGACAATTTGACGTTATTGTGTGCATATTGTTTTACCTCTCTAAATTTTTTGTTTGGACTTAAATGACTTGTGGACTTGAATGAGCTGCAGTCTTATGTATCCATTTCTCAAGTAGAGTTAATGTCTTTCCACTTTATGTACTTGGGCCTATAGTAGTTAGGGATGACAATGAGTCAGGCTAGGCCTATCCAAGCCCTGGTTTAAATAAAAAACTATTCAGATATGAGATATAATGCTCTATCATGATCTCAAAGCCTGATTAGGTTTGTGTCTGACCTATTTTGTCTTTTTATTTAAATTTTGAAAAACAACATCATTTTTGTCAAAATGACATTGTTTTTCTTAAAACTCTCAAGCTTTATAGGCAAATGCAATAGTCATAGCTTTGTAAGAGATTTTTATTTGGAATAATAATTTAAGATGTTTTTATCCTTAAGGGAAATTGTTAGGTTTGGGTAACAATTAAATGAAATTAGGGTGGCCTGTGCAGAGACTAGACTCAATGAAAATCAACAGTGAATCTTCAAAGTCATAGAACTTAGCATCTTTCACTACCATCAAAATGAAAGTGTTTAACCCTTCTTTCGTAAGAGGCTTTACTGCTACTTGAACTAATCCTATATCTATGTATTTAAAAAATTTTCTTTATGCTTGTTTGTTGAACTTTTGGGTTAATAAATAGATGGTTTCAAAGGGTTTTAATACAGGAATACCACATTCTTTAGTTTTAATGGTTTAATCCTTTTTTCCTAAAAAATTTAATCTTTTTTTAGAAATAAGAAATGAATTAAGCCTTGAAATGTAGCTAAAAGGTGCACAAGAAAAATGTCAACTTATAAGCCAACTGAATCCATTAAAGGAGCTCACATAATACAAATGTAGTAAATGAATCATGACATAGCTATAGCCTATATCCCATTTCCTTAAGTATTAAAAAATTACAAACTCCATACATTGCTAAGATAGTCAAGGTTGTTAAATTTGTGCTTGAAAACATTTATGTGAAGTCTGATTCCATACATAAGGTTTCTATCAAATTGTTCCTTATTGTGTCTGGTATCAAGAAAATTTTTTATGTTTCTGTAATCTCATATACTTGTGAAAAGATAAGAAAGTGAAAGAAAGAAGAACCATTTCATGATGTCATTTGGATGCTTAATGGTTGAACACCATTCAATTATCCCACTCCATTCCCTTGGGCCTTCACATATATAGCATTTGTTTAGCATCATTCTCCATCTGTCTGTAGTAAAATCACACAAAAAATAAATAATTGATGCTTTCTTCTACTTTTTTACACCAATATGCACTAGTTGGTGAGGGTTATGAACTTTGTCAGCTTGTCAATTGTTGTTAATTTGTAAAATAGTTTGAACTTTGATTAGTAATAGATATAATCCTTTTGGATTTTAAGAATCTCTTAATTATCTAGAGACTTTTCAAAGTTTTCTAGTATTATCTTATCATTGTTCACCATCACAAGGTATACATTTAGATCTTGTAAACAATGTTTTCAATTTTGTACTGTACTGGCCAAAAAAGGGTACGAAACTACTCTCTTGGGTAATGATCGCTGGTATCAATCGATTTTGGCAATTTCATATTGGTCGGCATTTAAAATACCAGTCGATACCATACGTTTTGAAAAGTATAGGGGCTTTTTTTTTGCAAAAAACAAAACTTTTAACAAAAATAAAAATACCCCGACACCGACACTGACACCGACACTGACATCGACATCGACATCGACATTGACACTGCTTTTGCCTCCCTTCTTCTCTCATTTCTCTCTCACACACTCTCACTCTCTCTCATTCTTCTCTCTGACAATGGCAACTGACTCTCCTCACCCTCTCTGCTGACAACACCATAGCACCACTATCCATGCCACCACCACACCCCTCTCCATGCCAACACTGGTCACCACTACTTTTTGACACTACTTTCAGCTGTCCACCACTGCCATAATTACCAGATCAGAAATTTTAATATTCCAAATCCAAACCCAACTCAACCCAAATTGAATCGACCTGACATTTAATTAGTTTTTCTGATTTTTTGGATGTATTTTTAGCTCTGAAGTCTAAATAAAAATTGCATTATATTTGGTTGTGTATGTATTTCTTGTGATGGTTGGAATTATTAGAAATTGAAATTATTGGAATTGTTGGAAACTAGAATTGCTAGAAACTATTGGAATCTTGGAATTGTTGGAAATTGGAATCATTGTAATTGTTGGAAATGTTAAAAACTTAGAATTATTGGAATTCTTGAAATTCTTGGAATCGTTTGTGTAAGTTGGTGCGAAATTGTTTATGTGAAATTCTTGGAAAATTAATGGATTGGAAATTTTGAATTTGAAATTTGGAATTGTTTATGATAGTTTGTTCAATTTCAATATATTTTAGATATTGTAAATTTATAAAGAAAATTATTGCATAGAAAATTTGGGTAAGAAATTAAGAATGTCGACAAAAATTGGTGAATGAAAAGTTGTTAAATCAAAGTTGGTAAATAGGATTTTAGTAACAATATTGATTAAAATTAGTTAAGAAAACAAACTAATTACAAGCATTATGAATTGTGTAAGTATATAAATCATATTAGTTTATAGTTAAATTATGAGATTACATAAAGTAAGTTGTAAACTTATAATTATGAGTTACGGTTAAAGTTGAATATGTTATAGTTATGAGTGTATGTCTTTAGTTTATGATTAAATGATGAAATCATATAAAATGAGTTATGTTATATAAGACTTATTAAATTGTTGGTTTTTGACTTATAGGTGAATTGTATTGGATGAAATTAAATTGTGTATGATGTAATCATACAAAATGAGTTATATTATATAAGATGGACATGGGTATTGTGTAATAGTATATGTTAAATACTTGAATTGTTAGTTTTTAACTTATTAGTGAATTGTGTTACATGAAATTGAATTGTGTATGATGTAATCATACAAAATAAGTTATATTATATAAGATGGACATGCATATTGTGTAATTGTGTATATTGAATACTTGAATTGTTGGTTTTTGACTTACTGGTGAATTGTGTTGGATGAAATTAAATTGTGTATGATGTAATCATATAAAATGAGTTACATTATATAAGATGTATATATGTATTGTATAATTGTGTTAGTTTGGACTTTGAGTTAAACAATATATATTTTGTGATAGTAGTTGATAATAAAATTATGTGTTCTTTATTTTGATATATGTCTTCATTTATCAGTACAGATAAATTTAAGGAAGTTCAAGTACTCCTGATCATTCAACCGCTTTAGGAAAATACAATGATCCAGCTTGGACTCATTTTGTGTTGATCTCTGATATAAAGAACCATACTGTTTGCTTGTTTTGTAGCAAGCATTTAAAAGGTGGAGGAATCACTAGATTAAAGAAGCATTTAGCTGGGGTCAAAAGAAGATGTGGAACCATGTGAAAAAGTGAGTCATGATGTGAAGCAGCAAATGAAAACTTTACTTAAAAAGTATCAGCACAAGAAAGGTTAAAGGAAAAGGTTGAAGTATAAAATTGGAAGTGGAATTTTGTTTGCTGATGTTCATGATGATAGTGGAAATATTGAAGGTGGTAGTGTTCCTTCCTAGCAAGAAGTGAATGTTGCTTCTAAACTTGAAGTTAGGAAAAGAAGAAGGTAGGTTTCAAATTTTTTTGCACCATGAACAACTATTGGAGCTTATCCTTCAATTCGTAGTGTCATGCAATTAAAAGAAATGGCTCATAATGTAGATATGACAATGGCTAGATGGTGGTATGATTCAAGTGTAGCATTTAATGCTTTCCAATCTTATTGTTATTAGCTTATGATGGACGTTATAGCCTCTTATAGTCCAGAATACAAAGCTTCTTCTATTGATAATTACACAAATAGACTTTTGAGTAGCTCAGTTTATGAAATTAGAAGTTATTTGGAAGAAAGAATAATGGATTAGGCTACTTATGGGTTTTCAATCATATGTGATGGTTGGAAAAATATGATACATTAGTCTGTTATTAATTTTTGGTTTATTCTACAAAGGGCTCAATATTTTTGAAGTCTATTAATGCATCTGACCTTGTTAGGAATACTAATACTTTATTTGAAATATTCGATGAAGTTGTGAATGAAGTAGGGTCATAAAATATTATTTAGTTTATTACTAACAATAATTTCACTTATAAAGCTTCGAAAAGAAGATTACAAAGCAAGTATAATTCTTATTTTGGACTCCTTGTACTATACATTGCATTGACTTAATGCTAGAAAATATATGAGATGCTATGCATTTTCCTTTTACTGATGACACTGTGTAGAAGGTCAAAAAAGTGATTAAGTTCATCTATAATCATGCATAGGTCTTGAATTTAATGAGAACGGATTTTGACCATATTAGGAATTTGTTTCGTCCTACTGTTTCAAGAATTGCAACAAATTCCTTATCAGTTTAATGTTTTATTACGATGAAGAAGCAGCTGATATAGATGTTTACAAGTGATAAGTGAGTTGTATCTCAACATATTAGGTCTAATACTGAATTAGAGGTTTCCAAATTTATACTTTAAGATATTAAATTTTGTTCCCTGTGCCAATTTGTCATCTGAGTTTGTGAGTCTTTGGTGAGGGTGCTTCGTTTGGCTGATAGTGATGAAAAGACAACAATGGGTTTTTTATGCCATAGAGAGGGCGAAGGAAGCAATCAAGACGAATATGAAAAATAGGCCTTCTTTGTACATGCCTTATCTTGCAGTAATCAATGACAGATGGGGAAGACAAACTTTACATTTCGTTGTTTGTAGCTGGGGCATTTTTGAATCCTAGTGTCTATTTTAGACCAAGTTTTACGAAGAAAATTGAAGTTAATAGGGGAAAGATATTAACTATTACAACAATTGTAATGGAGATTTATAAGTAGTCTTCTTGGGATATGAAAAAGAGTAAAACATAATCCAGGTACATATTTTTTTCACTTTTTTTTACTTCTTGAAAATTAATTGTCACTTTATTTTGTTTATAACACTACTTTTGTTATCTTACGACTTACAATTTGTTGGTGGGACCAATTCAAAAGGGGGCTCTAGAATTGCAAAAGGTTTTCAATTTGAATTCTAAGTCAACGTATGAGTGCAACTGGCTTTGAAAGAATTGAAGCACATGTAAATTCGTCCATTCTAAGAAAACAAATAGATTGGAGAACAAGAGATTGAATGACTTGGTCTTCATTTGATACAATTTAAATCTTCAAGAAAAGTATGATATTATCAGTACTAAGTTAGATATAATTTCTTATAATTTAATTTTATTGTTTACTAGGGCCTTAATAAAATAAGTAGTTAAGTATATCCAATTTACATGGATAGTATCAATCTTTTGGAGGACTGAGTTTCTGAGAAATCAGGTTTGATAGATGAGAATAACTTAGAAGATAATCTTGGATGAGAAAGCATTGACATGTCATTTGGTGCAAATAATTTGAATGATGATGATGATGAGGCTCCTTTCAGATGAGGGTTTTGTATTAAATGAGAATTGGGGTCAATACAGTTATAGCGGGTATCTTCCCGTAGACGATTGAATGAAATTCTACATTTTTGTTTATTTTCTTCTTTTAATTTTACTTATATTTGATGTATATGTTAATATATGAAATGTAATTATAAATTTTTTTGTTTTAAGTTTCAATTCTAGTTGGTTGTTTCCTCTTTATGAATTCTTGTTATAAATTATTTGTTAGAGAGTTAAGGATATTTATTATTCTTTTTATTTGATGTTTTGATGTAATTATTATTTATCATACGATAAAATTGTCATATTTTAAAAACTTCATATTGTTCTTAATTTTATTTTTATATGATGACTAAATGATCTTTTTTTATATTAATTGTGGTTATTATTTATATGTGGAATATTTAAAAATTAATGTTAAACAAAACAAATAAATTGTTTTTTCAAAAAATTAAAGAATTTTTTTACTATAGTTAAAACTATACTTACATTATAAGGAGTTCAAAGCATGAAGCCTACTATCATATTTACAATATGATCAAAATAACTCCTTAGGTCAGGCAATATATCTACCTGGAAGATAGACTACCAAAAGAACCACTAAAGACACCATTTATACTTCATGTCTATGGAAAGAGTGGGCTGAGCATTGTATGGCAAGATACGGTGCTTTGTAAACCCCTTATTGTTGGTATTTGAGATTTTTCTTTCTCTTCCTTGCCAACAATTTTTTACATTTTGGACTGCAAACAAAAATCTCCTGAAATGTCGGGGACTTGGGCTGCAGCTAATGGGGAATTAATGTCCTTTACTACCAAATCTAAACTGCTTTCCCGAGGGGAAACTGTTATCACATAAGCAAAAGAATTATAATTCAATGTCAAGATGTGCTCTGACACAGGAGGTTCTGCAATTCAAGAGATGATAACACCAGTCCTTTAACTTGCCACACAGTTATTATTGGAGTTTACAATTGCTGTATGTTCTTCAGATTCTAGCCTAGCCTTAGAAATCTCATTTTGCCGAATAATTGCTACTGGAGTCTACATGTTGGCCTAATCCATTTGACATTACTCCAAATATTGTGAGTTGAAGTGTTCCATGCCAATATCTAGATGCTGCATATTGTCTGCACTAGAGTTGTCCATAACTGTCTATTTTGGCACTACATTAGCAATCTCAATCTGTTGAGTAACCTCCACAGCCCTATTGATTCTTGGTTCCTCAGTGATTTATGTTTGATATGAACTTTTGCAATTGACTAGCCCTTTCTCATTCTTTGCAGAAACTCCAGCTTTTGCAATTTGCATTACATCAACAGTATTAGCATGCTCTACCAACTTCGGACTCTGTGTAGAGGTTGAATGACCTGTTCTTTGTTCCTTCTCAAAACTAGGATCACCCTTATTTTGGTTGTCAACCACTTCAGGATACTCCCCGGTGTTCCTCTCGGTTGAAGGAATCTGGGTAGGTTGCTCATCAACCTTTCGCTAAACTCTAGTACCATCTTCAGCTTCGACTGTGGACTGTTCAATCCCTATTAACTCTTCTTCCCAACCTGTTTTATACCTCTTCCCAGTTGGAACCCATTTCTTGCCAGGATTGTGTGGTTTCCAAGGGTAGGATAGTTGTATTTCTCCTTTCACCCTCTCCCCAGATTCACTAAGGGGCATAATTGGAAGACAATTTGGTAGTGTAGCATTTCGACTCACTTCTATACATATTTTTCCATATCATATCCTATCCATACTTGATGACTACGCATCCATACCCAACGGTTTACCCAAGGAACTAGCAAGCAAACTTAACACTTGCATAGTCCACAATTCAAGCAATAGGTTACGGAAATTACTCAAATTCGAAAAACTTTAACACATGCCCTATTAACATAGGTTGTCCCCTAATATACCAAGGACCCATTCTAATTATTTCATCCAGATGACCATTCGAAACAATTTTGAAAATAATCATGCCATCATCAGTGAGCAGAGCTTTCTCCAAACCTTGTTTACTCCAACGTGCACTAGCCCAGGTCTTGATAATTGGAAATGTAGGACATTTGCTTTAGAAGGATCCCACCAGTGTATTTGACCATGCTCTTTCCCTTTCTTGTAAGAGTTCAAGGGTAATGCTTCATTTGGACCTTATGTTCCTAGAATTGAAGTTGTTTGCTCCATGCATCAGCAATTAGGGAAGACCCATGGGTTTTAGAGACTCCAGAGACGTCAACACCAATGCCATCTCCAAGTTTAGCTCTTTGTGCGCCTTCACGCGAGAGAGCGGGGAACTCCTACACAACTTGAGTAGGTGGCCCACCATCCCCCAGCACCATGGACGCTACTATGGAGCTCCCATGGATCTTAGCGCCACTTACTTCTCTCGTCAGATCTGAAGTTGGGTCTTCGTTGGTTTGGGTCACTATCGTCAGATCTGGATCTAGGTTGCTATATCTCTCGTCGCTATCCCTTGCTATCCCTCACCTCAGATCTAGAGCCTTGCCTTAGATTTGGAGCCTCTCTATCCCCTACTGTCCCTTGCCTCAGATTTGGAGCCTCACTATTAGTCACGTCGCATTGATAACGATGTGATCTGGGTTGGTATCGTTGTTAGTCGCCTTATGTTGTTGACGATGACAATATGGATTTGAAGTTGGGTCTCCAATAGATGAAATAGTTGATGATGACTGACAGAGGGAGATAAGATGACGACAGATAGATTTTTTAAAATAAATAAATTGTTGTTATCTTAAATTTTTATTGTTATGATTTTTGGAGATAAGATTAATGTAAAATTATAAAGTATACACTACAATATATTAATGAGCTATTTTGTAAAATTTAAAAAATTCAAAGACTATTTTATAAATTTTAAAAATTGTTTAAAACAGTATCTGATATTGACCGATATTAGTGTTCGTATGTTATTCATAACTTTGCTAGTAAAGAAACCATTTTTCTAAGTATATTGACTTCTTTCGTTAAGAATAGGCTAAATTAACAGAATTACACGTCTCTTGTGGGCTCAGACTACCAAAACCACTTATATTTAATAAACATAATCAATAAAGATAAATCAACACACTCAATTCTTACTCTCACCATAAACACTTTACTCTGGTATCAGTAAGGGTTAAAGTTATGAATACCGTACCGGGCTCGGTACTGGATTAAGTTCTGGAATGAAACTGTATCGGTACCGGATACCTTTTCGGGTAATTTTTTAAATTTATGAAATAGTTCCTAAAATTTTTAAAATTTGCAAAATAGTTCATATTAGTATATTGTACAGTTGTACTGTATACTTTACTAATTTACGTAAACCATGCTTTCAAAAATCTTAATAATAATATAATGACAATTAATATGAAATAACAATAATTTTAAATATTTTACATATAAATAATAACCACAATTAATATAAACAA
>JAOQMS010000180.1:26081917-26100923 GCA_027563885.1 Erythroxylum longipes | reverse complement strand
AAAAAAATTATACCGACTTTTGAATGATTGAGTGCATTAGCACGCCACCCTGGCGGGGCACGAACTCGGATATCATCAACGATGTCGGGTTCGGGTCTTGCGGGAGTGGGGTGCTACAGTGTAGCGGCTACATATCCTCCCAGGAGGTATATGAGTGTTATATCGTTTGGTATCAGAGCATAGTTTAGGTGATTTTGGTTTAACCAATGCTTAATTATTGCTTATACGTGGATATAAGAGTTATGTTTGGCCTGATGCGGTATGTCCCATGTTTTGATTATAAAATTAAATATGGAAAGAAGACACGAAACCACTGACGAGGTTATAGAGAGTAATAATCCTGAGCAATCTCGTCCATCTATATCTAGACCCTCTAGGTTGAATCGAGATGAAATGCCACTACCTCCACCTCCATCTTGGGGAGGATTTGGTTAAGCTATCGCAAGACATGATGACTTTGCTACATTGTATGATGGCACCCAAGGCTCCGATTGATTAATTGAGGAAGTATGGAGCTGAGGAATTTACTAGAAGATCTCTGGAGGAGTTTGAAAGAGATGAATTTTGGTTAAAGAAGGTGAAGAGGGTATTAGATCAAATTAGTTGCCCACTAGATCAGATGGTGCACTGTGTTGTCTCTCTTCTTCAAGGAGCAACCTATGAATGATGGAAGTTTGTTATGATAAATCCTCAATTACAGGAGCTTCTGACTTGGGATTTCTTTTCCCAAGCGTTTAAAGCCAAGTATATGACGGAAGCTTATATAAAGGAGAATTGGAAGCAATTTCTAAACTTGAAGCAGAGAAACCTGTCTATTGCTAATTATGATAGGGAGTTTAATCGAATGAGCAAGTATGCACCTGAATCGGTACTTACTGAGGAGTTTTGGTGTCATCAATTTGAGCATGATTTGATTGATTCGATCAAAAAGCGTCTGGTGGCAATTACTTTCTTACAGTAAGTGAGTTACCATCAACTGGTGCAAGCCACTATTAAGATAGAAAAGTAAGAGATGGTGAGGAGAGAAAGGGCTCAATGAAGGGGCTTTGCTAGAGGAGGTTAGTCCTCAGGCAAGCGGAGTCGTGAAGGTGTTTCCTCTGCATCGAAATTTACTCAAAGACCTGTAGCTCGGGGAAGGCAACAAAACTTTCCCTCATCGTCTGCTTCTGGTGGGGGTTCTTTTGTAGGACAAGGTTCTAGCGCTTCGGAGTGCCCTCATTGCTCCAGACATCATTGGGGTACTTGTTGGAGAGCTACGAGTGCATGTTATCGATGTGGTAGCACTGAGCACTTGATAGCCAATTATCTTATGAGATAGCCTCAGACATCATAAGCTAGTAGGTCGTGGAGGATTTGGTTAGATTATTTCTAATCTAATTACTATAGCAGAAACTGTTGATCGACCTCTTGTGCCATTTACTATAGCTCAAGCTTATACTTTGAAAGCTCATAAGGATCAGGATGCACCTGAAGTCATTGCAGGTACTATTTTTTATTTTATCTAAAATGCATACTTTGATTGATCCTGGATCCACTCATTCTTATATCTGTATTGGAGATATTTCTGATAAAGTGATGCCTATAGATTAGATAGAGTATGATATTCTTGTAACTAGTCCTCTGGGTAGTAGTGTGCTAGTTAATCAGGATTATAAATACTGTCTTGTCATGATTCAAAGATGTGAATATATAGCAGATCTGATTAGATTACCTTTTCATAAATTTGATTTGATTTTGGGTATAGATTGGTTATCCAAACATCAGGCAATAGTTGACTGTAGTGCTAAGACAGTTGTGCTTAGGAAGCCTGATCAGCCTTAAATAATATTACATAGCATCCGTACTAGTTATCTAGATAATATGTTATCTTCTATGCAAGCTTGGAAGTTCCTTAGGAAAGGATGTGAAGCTTTTCTAGCTTTTTTTATTGATTCTAAGAAAGAGAGCGTTAAACTGTAAGACATTCCAGTGGTAAGTGAATTTCCAGATGTGTTTCCTGAAGAGTTACTCGAACTCCCTCCTGAAAGGGAAGTAGAGTTGTCTATTGAAGTTATGCCTGGCACTAGTCCTATATCTAGAGCACCGTATAGGATGGCTCCCACTGAATTGAAAGAGTTGGAAGTGCAGTTGCAAGAACTACTAGATAAGGGGTTCATTCGACCCAGTGTCTCACCTCAGAGAGCACTGGTTTTGTTTGTTAAGCAGAAAGATGGTACTCTTTGGATGTGCATTCATTACAGGCAGCTGAACAGAGTCATAGTGAAGAATAAGTATTCGTTACCAAGAATAGAAGATTTGTTTAATCAATTGAAAGGTGCATAAGTTTTCTAAGATAGATCTGTGATTAGGATACTAACAACTTCGGGTAAAGGATGTGGATGTTTTAAAAACTACAATTAAGACCTGTTATAGACATTATGAATTCTTGGTGATACCATTTGGGCTAACTAATGCCCTAGCTGCATTCATGGATCTGATGAATAGTGTTTAGGCCTTATTTAGACCTGTTTGTAATGGTGTTTATTGATGATATCCTAGTCTATTCCAAGAATGAGCTTGATCATGTTGAGCATCTGTGGATTGTGTTACAAATCTTGTGGGAAAAGCAGTTGTATGCCAAGTTGAGTAAGTGTAATTTCTGGATTCAAAAGGTATCTTTTCTACGAAATATTGTTTCTTCTTAAGGGATTAAAGTTGATCCCAGTAAGATTAAAGCAATTGTTAACTAGAAGCCACCATGGGATGTGACAGAAGTGAGAATTTTTTTAGGTTTGGCAGGTTACTATCATTAGTTTGTGAAGGGATTCTCGGTGGTAGCATCCCCTTTGACTAAACTGTTACAAAAGGAGTAAAGTATGAATGATCCGATAGATGTCAAGCTAGTTTTGATCAACTAAAAGGAATGCTTACTGAAGCTCTTGTGTTAGCTTAACCCACTTCTAGGAAGGAATATGTTATGTTTAGTGATGCATCTAGAAATGGTTTGGGCCTGTGTTTTGATGCAAAATGTAAAGGTAGTTGCATATGCCTCTAGGCAACTGAAGCCTTATGAACAGAACTACCCTACATATGATCTTGAACTTACAAAGGTAGTGTTTGCTTTGAAAATATGGCAGCACTACTTGTATGGTGAAAGGTGTAGGATTTTTATTGATCATAAAAGTTTGAAGTACTTGCTTACTCAGAAGGAAACTGATTTAAGACAACGACGTTAGTTGGAACTATTTAAAGATTACAACTTCATTGTCAATTACCATCTGGATAAGTCAAGAAATTCAAGTACAGCCAGATTTGACTTATGAAGAAGGGCATGCGTCTATTTTAGCCAGAGAAGTCCAACAACATAAGAGCAAACAAATACCTTTGGTGAAAGGACTTTGGCAACATCATGGACTCGAGGAAGCAACATAAGAACCAGAAGAGACCATGAAGACTCAGTATCCTCAACTATTTTGATTAGGTATGAATTTCTAGAATGAAATTCTTTTAAGGGGGAGAGAATTGTAAGGCCCTAAATTGTACCCTAATTGGAATGTTACATGCTCATGAAAGTATATGTGATAGGTGTTAAAATTGCGATATGATTTGTAAGTTACATATGACTTGAATTTTGGTTTAAAGGATCATAATTAGTGAATTGGAATTAATTGTTACCACTAGAAAATTGATGTATTAAAATGTACATTTGGACTAGGAAAATTGTCAAGTGGCTAGACAAGTTGGTACATGAAAATTAGTATGACTAAGGCAATACATGGAATGACATTTGGCATAGTTAAATGTGTGACAAGTGACTAATTATTATGTGACAAGTGGACCAATCTTGGAGTGACATGTGGACTAATTGGTTAAATGACAAATGGCATAATAGATGTGTGACAATTGGTAGCTTAAAGGGATGACAAATGTGACATATGCATTGGGGACAAGTGCTCCTCCAAGATTAAGACACTAAGCAACTTAGGTGTAAACTTGCAACAAGTTTCTGCAGCCTCCATTGAAGCATCTGCAACGAAACCATTCACCCTCTCTTAGCTATGAATTTTTGCTTCAATTTCACTTAGAATTCTTGCAAGATATTGCATCAAAAAAGCCACCATATTTTATCTTCTATGTTGCTGTCTTTTGATGTTGTAACAGCATCCTAGTTTCACTTGGATTTTGGACTTGTGTTGGTTGTTTGGAAACCTAGTTTGGTTTTTTCTTTGGAGTTAAGAAGGTAAGGGAATTCTAAACTTGATATCATATAGTAATAAGAATTTTTTATGCTTAAATTGAGATAGAATATGTGTTGAGTTGATGATACAATAAGGCCTAGAAAATGATGCTTGTATGATAGATTTTGCTTTGGTTTTTGATGCATGAAAGACTATGATTTGTGAGTTGTCTAATGTATGATTTTTGAACTGGGTTTTTAAGTGTAACATGAGAGATTCTATTAAGAGAAGTATCCTAGATGAAATTGGGACGTTGCTGGTTAATCTACATGTGTCTTTGGTGTTACTTTTGCATAATAAGACTGAAGTGAGTTTGTTGTAGTTGTTCCAGTAAATAGACATCAATATTTTGGCCATAACTTGACCTGTAGATATCCAAATAGGGTTATTTTAATTATAGGCTAAGCTGCATACATATGTCTACAATTTTTGTCAAGGAATAGAATTTTGAAATTTGGCTTGAAGTTGAGTACTAGTTGTTGTCCCTTTTTGATAACAGTCTATAGTATTTTGGGTATAACTCTAGGAATAATGAACCAAATTGCATTAACTTTATTTCATCAGAAACTTAAGACATATAGGAACATTTTTTATAAGAAAATATTACCTAGAAATCTCAATTTCTATGCTAGAATGGCCATACAAGACTGACCTGAAAATAGGTCTTGAGAAAAAACTGGAAAATTGCAAGAAAATGGGAGATTAGTTTCTATCACAATCGTGGGTAGTACTCAGGAAGGAGAAATGTTGGTTTTGTGCAATTTTTGTCATATATAAGGCTAAGGTAATTAATAATGGTTTAAATGAATTTAACTGAGGTTGTAAATGAACCTAGATGATGTTAGATTAATTGGGTAAAGGTTAATGTAGTTATGAACTGATAATTAAGGTAATTACTTAAGGAATTTGTGGTTAGTGAATAAGGTATCTAATGTTGAAATGTATTGAGAGTTAAAGAATGAATGTGTCTTCATGACTACAAATGTGCTTCAAAGGGCTTTGGCGATGTGAATTGAATATGATTGTTTGTAAATTGGAAACTTGTGTAATTATAATTAATATGTAAATGCATAACGCACTTAATGGTACATTATTACAAATTTTTAAGTTCATATGGTATGATTAATTGGATGTGCATGAGTATGTTCAATTTGAGAAAAATGAAATAAAGACATTTGTTATATGCTACATTATTTTCTTGTGATTATGAAATCTGTAATGGATTGTTTTAAAACTGTTAAGTCCTAGTTATGGGTAAATAGGCATGCCAAGAAGGGTCTGCAACTGCTTCTATGACACTTCAGGGTCTCCTAATATTGACACTTCAGTATCTCCTGATATTGACACTCCAGTGTCTCCTGATAAAGACGCTTCAGTGTCTGAGATATAAGCCTCTCATATTCTGATCCCATTACTCACTTCTATAAAAAGGATTAGCAGGCTAACATCTTTGTATTTTGATACATGTTCAATTTTGATATAAGCAAGTTCTAATCTGATACAAGATAAGCTCTGGTTTAATACAGAACATATTCTGATCTGATAGAAGTTAGATTTCGATCTAAAGGATTATATCTTGTTCTGATATTCAATTCTGATACCTGTACATTCTTTTCTGATATATATGAGTTTTGTTCTAATGCAAGAATGTTTTTTATTGACGAATCATATATTGTTTTGACACATATTGTTTGGAATACTCTGTATTATGAACAATTAAAGATTGTTTGCAATATGACATCATATAGTGCAAATGAATGTTAGACGACTATTAGAAACAGTCGTGATTATGCATGATATTTAGTTATTCTCCACTAAGCTTTACGCTTAGCCCGGTAGTTTTGCCTCTATGTAGGTTCTGATAAGGAGACTTGAGATTCAGATAAGGACAACCACAGTGGCCAAAAATATTATGTTTTGTTATGGAAATGTTTTGTTTGTTTTTTAATTGTTTTTCAATGTAATGAGATATGTTGTATTTTGTATTTTGATTAATAGTTTGAATTAACCTTAAGATAGTTTGGATTTAGATTTAAAGCTTGAATGTAATAAGTACCATTTATATATTATGTTCTAAATATGACTCAACCATTGATGAATGAAATGATGTTCCTTGAGTTTTTAGAAATGCTTTAATTTGTTTTTGATTATTTTGGTTCTATTTTTTGTAGCATCTACATATTATCCCAGGGGGGTATGTAGGTGTTACATGTTATATATGATTAGGAACATTCTGGCTTATGTCAAGTTCTTTAGGGAACTAAACACTAAGAAACGAAAGTTTGAGCCTAATGAAAGGGTGCTAGTTTCCGAAGTAGCAAGTGTATTTCTGCAAAAGCATTTACCCTCGAAACTAAAAGAGCCTTGACATTTTATCATGAAAGTATCAATCGTTAATGGTGATAAGGTTAAGGTTGTGCCTGATCTTAGAGAAAGCATAAACCTTATGCCTCACTCTATTTATAAGAAATTGGATCTAGGACAGTTAAGACCTACGAACATGTGTTTCAATTAGCTGATAGGTCAATCTGTTATATAAAAGGAGTAATGGAAGACGTGATAGTGAAACTTGGAGGATTGATTATTCTCGTAGACTTTGTTTTCCTAAACATGGTGGAAGTGAATGAGAAAGAAAAGGAGCACTCTATACTCCTAGGGAGGCCTTTTACGGCCACCACTAACACTTTGATTGACGTGAAGAATGGGAAATTGACCATGATCATCTTAGGAGAAAGAGTAGAATTTTCAATCTTTAATGTTGAATATATTCCTACTTCTACTATTTCTGAGGACTGTTCTTTTTTTATCAAGTTAATTCTGCCAATTTTGATTTTACATTCCAGAAAGAATAAGAAAAGAAGCTAGACTTCGTTAAAGAGAGTGATAAACGCTGCCAATTGCTAGTTGATGCAACTGAGGGAGAGGTTGGGAAATTCTTCGAGAAAATTCCCAATGAAGAGAAGAAAATAGTAGACTCAATCACTTTAAGTGATCCACCTTGAGCATAACAATTGAGGTATTTAGCTAAAAGAAATTAAAGAAGCGCTAAATGGGAGGTAACCCATATAATTTCTTTGTATTTTTTAATTAGTTTTTTGTTATTTCTTTTTAGTGAAACTTGACCTAATCTATTTGCTTTTTGTACACAGGAATACTTTTCAATCTTTTCTATTTGTCTTCCTCACAACTGTTCACTGCTTCTTAATGTAATACGCCATACTCATTGTTATGCTTCACACCACATCGATATAACCACCACCCATAATTTCGTATCGTATTTCTATCCCTTTTCTTGTTAGTTTAATGTCTTTTAATTTTAATTCTTATCCTTGTTTGTGTACTTTTGTGTCATCTTATACTTTTTTGAATCACATTAGGAACAATGTGATGTTTAAATGGGGTGTTTATTAATTGAGTGTTGTGTATTTGTTTTCCTATTTAATAGTTAGAGATGCATGGTCATGACATAAACTTGATCGAGATTAGTATTGCATAATATGAGTGAATGAGTATACTTTTATGCTTAGATTGATTGACTTAGATTTCAGTTAAAAGGACATTAGCTTGTTATGATAGATGAATGATGATTTTGATTTGATAAGAATTTGAGCCTTTTTGAACTATTAAACACCAAATTCAAGTATTCTTTTTTAAGAGTGTTCTTTCATGATTGAGGAACTCTAGAACTTGCTTGAAGATACTAGTTGATATCATATAATCTTATGTAAGCGTTGAAATGATGAAGGAAATTAGGATTCACTCCATTTGCTTAAAAAGTCATCATGATGTTACCTTTAGTGAACCCCTTTTGAGCTTAACATGAAACCTTTTCTTTTTTTAAACCCAAAGTATGAGCTTTGATCTTAATTATTTATCCTTTTCATTATACCTACCATACGGCAAGTTGAGCATTTGAATGTGTATGATTAGGTTTAAGGAATAATTGTTTGAACAAGTGTAGGGGAATCATAGCCTATAGTTGGCTTTTGAGTTAGGAATGGGTAGGGTTGTAATAATTTGTATCTCTCCTCTACATTTTTCTTTGCTAAACTTGAACTTGTTCTAAATGAATAAATGAAAAATATAGTAAAAAAGAGAAGAAAGGGAAGAAAAAAAGAAAAAAGATGATCAGAAAATGAAAAGATGAGGAGAGAAGTAAAAATAGGAAATGTTAATTTTGTTAAATGAAAGGAAAGGATTGAGTGTTTTATGGTTCATTGTTTTGTATTATTTTAAATGCTCAATTTGTGTTGTGGTTTTAAAATATTATTTTCCTTTATCCTACCCTTATCCTGACCCCATTACAACCACAATAAAGAACTTCGGATTTATTTGATATGAGTGGTGGAGATTGGATTGATAAGCAAGCTTATGGTAGATGCCTTACATGAAATGAACGATGAGTGAATACATATCCTACCTATGAAAGCTTGAGAGGATGGAGACTGGAGTGAGTGTCTATCAAACTTGTTGATGGTTCTTTGAATTAAAGTACTTGTTGATTTTGGTTAAATATAAAAAGAATAACTTGTTTATAGATTAGTATGAGTTTCAAGTTCTTACGTTGTGTTTGTTGAAATGATCATTGATGTCTTTGACTATTATTTGGGAAAACTGATGTTTTCATTGTTTGTTCTTGTATAGTCTAGGGTTCTTTATTATGCTTCAGGACAAACATAGTTTAAGTCTGGGGGAATTGTTGTGTCTAGTTTGTATTGCTTTCAATTGCTTTCATATCTTGATTTTGGTTACAAATCTTTGTGTTTTGATCCAAATGTCAGATAAATTGGATGAAAATGGTGTAATATTGCATAAATGTTAATTAGATTATTTTTTGAATTTTAGATGAAGGTTGAAGGGAAAGTTGACGTAAATTTTTCATGAAAGGAAAAGGGAAAAAAAGAAAGGTGGTGACTAAAGGTGTCACCACCGTGACATGTTAAGTCATGGTGGTGACAAGTCTAGTCATGAAAAATTTACCTCAACTTTCCCTTCAACCTTCATTGTGACTAGACTTGTCACCACATTGATCATAGCTACATACGGGTGACAATGAGTCACACCCGTGACTGCTATACTCACCCTTGAAACATGTATTTCCTTTCATTTGTCTACTTTTTACGTGGTAGCTGCAAGGGTCACGACTCTAAACCCTAAACCTAGAGTCATACTACAAATAGCTAAAGAGGAGGGTAGTGATGGAGATACAATTTACTCTATAGACACACATTATACATTTTTATTCTGGAGAGAGAGAACAGATAGAGAAGAAAGGGAGAAGAGACGTAAAAATAAAGAGGGTCGGGTGAGCAAAGAGAAACCCAGCAACAAGGTGAAAACAGTGTGACCCTTCAATCATTTCAGCAAGGACCAAGCAAAAGTAGAAAGCGAAAGCTAATGTAGGAAGCTTTAGTGGGGTAGGAGATCACCACAACTCCCTCATTTGATCTTTGTTTGCTTATTCTATTACTTATTTGTTGCATTGTTTCTTTGTTATTTTACTGGATTCATTATTTTTTTCATTTAATCGTACTTTGCTAGCTTTTGATAGTTTATTTCAGTTATTTACTCAGTTTGTTTCTTTAATACTTCTCTCATGTTGATCAAGATGGGATTGAAGTATATGAAGATGATAATCTTGTTATTTCTGTGATGGGCTAATCTCCTTTTCTTAAAGATTAATGTACTATTTTAGTCAAATATGCACATTTGAGGAAATAGGTTATTGTCTTATATTCCTATAATTTATGAACTAAATGAATGTAATAGTATGATCAAACTTTATATCATTTTAGTATTAAACGAAGGAATAAAAGGAGAAATTTAATATAGAATGAGAAACTATAGACGCTTAGGTTAAGAATTAGAAATATATTAACTTAAGTGGTAATTAGGAATCAGGTTTCCATAATTAATTCGGATAATAACTTGTTGAATACGAATGTTAGATTTAGCTTATTATTCGACTTGATCTTAGAAACCAATTGTTAATTTTAGTAAGACAACTATCCAATTATTTCCCCTTAATCATGCATAGGAGATTAAATTAGTGAAATTAATTCTCAAGAGTTTTTCATCTCTTTTAATATATTTTTTTGTTTCCGGTTGAATCAGTTTACTTTTTAGTTTAATTTTGTGATTTTCTTTAAAGCCTTCACTCAATAAATTGGGATAGAATGTTTAGGATTGCATATGTTTTTATTTTTTATTCAAGATTAATTTCATCTCTGTGGGAGACGAACCTAGGTAATTAACTAGAACTACCTCATATACATGCGAGTAGGATAGCCTAAGCATTTTTACAACTTATTTGGGCATAACATGGATCGATCTTACAAAGACTATTAGTTAACTATCAACTACACACAGACTTAACAATTTAGGTCAACTATTATAGATGATTGGATAAATAAAATAAACTAAATAACAAATCTTAACACTAAGATAAAGTAATGATCAAGAATGATAGATGCTTATTTGAATATATTTATACTTCAATATTTAACACGTTTTGCTTGTTATTTAATAATTTTATAGTATATTTGGTACTTAGTTTGCTCCAAGTGCATTTATAGGTGATAATTGCCTTCATAGACCAAAAGAAGAAGACTTCAGATGAAATCATGGCATAAAACAAAGATTTGAAATAACTTGGAGATACACAACTATGTATGCGCCTGTATAAGTCTTTATGAACATGTAAAGTCACAATTTTAGGTATTTTTGGAGCTAGAAATTCATTTACAAGATCATGTAAGTGACCAAGTATGTCCCAAAGAGAGTCGAGTTATTAAGAAAGTTTGAGACATAAAACACCTAGAGAGGTGGCAATTCTGATCAAGGGACGAGGAAAATATGAAGATAATGTTAAGAGATCTAATAAAGACAAAGATCAAATCAAGTTTTGCAAGAAGAATCAATAGAAGAAAAGGGAGATTCAGAATTATGATTTCTTTGGCTGCATATTAGTTTTTGGTTTTGTTTTATATGAGTAATGATTAAATTGTTTAGTGCCTATGTGTGATGAACATTAAGTTGGGATAACAATATGTTTTAATCTTTTATTTAATACAATTATATTAATTAATTTATTGTGATTCAATTATGTGTTTTATTTTTGTTTTAATATATCAAGAATATTAGTTCATGATTAGATTTCATATAATTGAAATTGAGAAATTAACTTTTATGAATAGATCTACCGTAATTGGAAAAAGTTACATACAAGCCTAGATATAGGTTGACATAAATCCTCTAGATTACCTAATAACTGAGTTCACAAATCGATATTACAATCCTAAAAGTTTAGAAAGAGTTCTATTGATCAACTGATGGATTAATTGTTAATAGTCTTGAGAAAGATATTAACAAAAGATAGGAATTTCCATAGTCCAATAATCAATAATATAACTACTCGATAAAGGATTAATAATTAAAGATTCTTAGGAAGGATTCATTATCCAGACACTACTATTTGATATTAAATTTTCTTCGAATTCTACTTATTCAGCATCCAATATTGTTTAATCTTATTTTAGATAATGTAGTTTAATTTTTAATTAAAATCAACAATCTCATTCATAGACTAGATAATAGAAAAAAAGGTAATTACTAGTACTTATAGTCTTTATAGGATTGACCCATACTTGCATGTGCTAACTATAGTTACATCATGCACTTGCGGTATTTTTAATATTGACCTAATTCAAGTCAATCAAGTTTTTGGCACCATTACTCAAGATAGTAATATTAGGAGCACCTAGATTTCATTACTCTATCCATTTTTATTTTATTAAGTACTATCATTATTTTTAAGTTATTTTATTTAACTTGTTTAGATTTCTTTTTTCTTATAGATTTTGACTTTTAATTAGTTTATAACCTGAAGTAATTCAGAGAGCTTAATAAACACAGATCTAAAAATTGAGAGAACAATGTGCAGAGGACACAAATGAGAGAGTTTGAGTTAGATCATCAAAGAGAAGACTTGGGAGGCTGACCAATTGAGAAACATGTTTGACTATGCTAGACTAGAGTTGAAAAGAGTGGTGTCCAACATTGCTTGACCAATTGTGAGTGACAAAAATTTTGAGATAAAACTAGGTATCATACAGATGGTGCAACAATCAGTCCAGTTTGATGGACTCAAAGACAAAGATCTAAACGTCCATATTCTAATTTTCTATAGATTTTTGATACATTTAAAATTAACGAAGCTAAATTTGATGCCATCAAACTATGATTATTCCCGTTTTCACTAAGGGAAAAAGCCAAACAATGGTTGAATTTGATGTCACAATTGTGTAACATACCACTCTCATAGCGCATATGCTCGAACATATCCACGAATAGTCGAGAATATACTCTACAAAAATGGTATATTAGAACAATCACATTAATACAGCCTGAGGCATCAATATACCTTAAGCATTCTAAATACTTATTTCCTTCATAATCTTAATGAGTCATATATGTCATTAACATTCCAAATTCAAATAAACCATACACAATAATTTTAAACTCAATCCTAGTACATCATACAGTACAAAAATTACACATTAAAGACAATGTCTGTCATAACATGAAATGCTAATACAAAAGGCACCTATCGAGACTTCACAGGTATCAGCTGACTAAACCTTTGAGTCATTCTTATCCCTTGAATAACAGTACTAGAATTCTATTAGATTGCTTTAGAAGCTAGATCTCCCTTGAACCTAAAAATCAATGTTGCAATTTTGATGAGTTTGCAAACTCAGTGAGTGAACTATCATTGATGTGCTCACTCAAGTTAAAACACCAAAATAAATTACATAACTCAATTCAGAAAGTATATTACAAAATCCATTATCGAATACCACATCACATTTTGTCATATTTCAACAAGTATTGTATACCAACATTGCATATCACAATTTCAAACAATTCAATAATTTCATCACAATCATTAATATGATACATCTATAATTGTATATACAAATGTACATGTGATTTCTTTTTTTTACTTTGCTTTGTTATGACCGAGCGCCTATCAACCCAATTTACTATCCCGTATCTGTTATGGATAGCGGGCTCATTTCATATACTGTCCCGTATTTGTTGTGGATAGCAGGCTCATAGTTATTTGAACCTGTGGCTCTTTGTACACAATCCTAAGCATAAAGCTCTTTTTCACACATTAGCTACTCTGGTCACAACTCCTTTATCTGATCATACATTTCAATGTAATGAGATGCATCAATTAACATATTATGCTTTTAGTACTTTTCATTCAATGTGCTCACGTCATATATCAAATTCTTAGGATCTAAATCTGACATTCATCATTCAGTTATTCACACATTCCACAATACACATACAATTCGAATGGAAGCACATATAGTTGAATTTAAACATCTAGGTTAACTCACAGTACGCTCCATAATAGCTATTTCCTTTATGATCCAGCAATGTCTGGATGCTGACGATCAACTTGTGCATTTATAGTCGAGCAATACATACATAGTTCACAATCACTAATTTTTTTTAATAATATGAATATACAATCATGCACATGTATATGTGTCATGTTCAATGCATACTCAATTGACCTTTCTGGGTATGTATTCTTAATCACAAATCTTGATCGTTCAATTATTATAGCTTATATATTACCATTTTGGATTTAGGTTTATACCTTGACTAAGTTTGATTACTCTAAATTCATTAACAATGCATTCATCAACCTTTTCCAGTAATATACATTCACACAATTTCCCAATTCTCATTCATTCATACCTAATACACCTTACTCATATCCTTTGGATCATATTTACATTTATAAAAAGACCTTTATCCCTTTAACAACTCAAAATTTCTAGATTTAAATACATTGATATCAAAACAATCCATTCCTTAAGTAATGACATAAATTAATAGCCTAAACTCAGCAAACCCTTAACCAATTAATCAAGAAACAATCTAGGTTCATTTCAAGCCTTAACCAATTTCAAATACACCAATGTAACATATAACTTCCATAGAGTATATGCCTAAACATCCAAAGGATATGCAAGAACATATCCTATGAAAATGACACATTAAAAGAGTCACATTAACCTATTATGGTATAACATAAGTATTCAAAATGATCAAATCTCCTCATTTCATTCATAAAATACACTTAAATTGTACCATTACAATTCATAACCACGTATTTACATTACATGAAATTTGAGCGTTTACAACTCCATACAAAATGTTAAACATGAAATGAGAAGCTAAACAATACATTCTAACTAGACTCCTTAGATATCAGCTGACAAGACCTTTGAGTCATTCTTGTTCTCAAAATGACAGTACTAGAACTCTACTTGGTTGCCTTAAAAGCTAGAACTCCCTTGTACCTGAAAATCAACGTTGCAATTTGATGAGTTTGTGCACTTAGTGAGCAAATCATCATTGATGTGCTCACTACATTCAGAACACAAAGTGAACTATATAACCAATTTCAATAAGTTTAACACATTATCTAGTATCAAATCCTACATCACATTTTGTTATATTTCATCAAGTACAAGTACAACATGTATACAAACATTTCATAACACTATTCCAGAACAATCCATTAATTCATCTCATTCATTCCTATGATATATGTAAAGTTATATATTTATGTAAATGTACACGTGACTCCATTTTCATTTTACTTTGCTATGACCGAGCACATATTTACTGTCTCTCATCCGTTGTGGATATAAGGCTCATTTTATTTACAGTCTCGTATCTGTTGTGGATACCAAGCTCATTATTAACTGAGTATGTGGCTCTTTGTGAACAATTCCTGAGCGTAAAGCTCATTTTCACGTTGGTCACTCCGGTCATAACTCTTTTATCTAATCATGAATATCAATGTAATGGAATGCGTCAATTCACTTAATATGCTATCAATACTTTTCATTCAATGTGTTTATGTCATTTATCACATTTGTCAAACCTGAGTCCGACATTCAACATTCAGTTGAGTACACATCCATATTACACATACAATTTGAAAAAACTTCCATATATAGTCCTAAGTATCAAACTCCTCAGACTAACAATGTCTGGAATCATAGCAATCATATAAGTAATAATTCAATAACTGAAAGTTAATCAATCATATTGAGAAACATCTAGGTTAACTCACAGTACACTCTAGAAAAATTATTGCCTTGATTATCTGGCAATGTCTGGATGCTGACGATCAACTTGTGCTGCTTTATTCATGCAATACACCTATATTTTACACATTACTAAGTTGATTAATCATATGATTATTCACTCATGCATATATATATATGTGTCATGTTCAATACATGCTCAATTAACTTTCTGGGTATGTATCATTATGCATAAATCTTGACCATTTAAACATCATATCTTGTACACATCTAGTTTGTAATTAGGTTTATATCTTAAGTAAGTTTGATTACTCTAAATTTATCAATCATACATTCACTAACTTTTTCTATCAATATATATTCACACAATTTCCCAATTCTTATTCATTCATACCTAGTTCACAGTACTCATATCCTTTGGATCACATTTTCATTCATAAGAACACCTTCATTCCTTTAACGCTCATAAATTCTAGATTTTAGATATATTGGTTTCAAAACAATCCATTCCTTAAGTTAAAACATCTATTAATAACTTAAATTTATCAAACCTTTAACCAATTAATCAAACATCAATCTAGGTTCATTTCAGGTCTGAATCAATTCCAAATACACCAAAGTAAAGTAACTTATCTTTATTTGATTCAATAATCACACAAAAAAGAAAATTTTCATTTCAAAGCATTGCACACAATCGTGGAGGACTTTCCTACAATCGTAGGATGAGTGAACCGAATGTTCACTCTCCATTTTCCTTCAATTTCTCCATATTCTAACAAGTTCATACCAAATTCAAAATATCTTCATATTAGTCCTTTAATTATACCCCAATTATACCTTAATTATACTTCAATTCCTCATCAGTTTTAACTCTAATTCTAACTCAAAATCATTCAGCTCATAAGCTATTTATCTTTCATGAATACAAAAACAAAACAAAAAATATCATTCACTTAATCTCATCATATATGTAGTCCTAGTTTTTTTCCAAATTCAAGAACACTTCACTGGCACCTTTCTTTAGAATAAATTCACCTTCATTTAAACTTCAAATCTCAATCTAAATCTTCCATATAGCAACCTATAACCTACTGTTCTCATGCATAAAAAACAAAACAGAAAATTATCCAATTCATGTATCATTTTTCTAGCACACTTCATCATCAACACTATATGCTATCCATCCTAATTCAATCATCATAAACTTTCTATTACAACATGCCATAAAATCAGTGCTTTACTTACTTGTTTAGCTCAAGTTCCACCTTAACTCATCAAGTCTACTTTTCCTTATATGCATGCATGATCATGTCAAATACAAGGTGGGAATTGGATGGGTTTTCACCAAGGATAAAAGAAAACAACATGTACAACAATGATCCGGTTCTATAAATATCTTTATAAATGTAAAAGCATGGATTTTAGTATGGCAATTGAACAAAACTTAGGCAAAATTCAAAGATGTAAAGAGGAGCAAGCTTTCGGCTATGAGAGAAGAATAAGAAGAGAGTTTTAGCAGAAAGGTACAAATGAAGTAACTTGCCATGTGTGTGTCGTATGGCGTGATTAGTGTTAGGACACATGTTAAGAGTCTAGGACAACTACATATCCTCTCTTCATGCTACCATTTGTCACCTAAATCTTAAGCCATTTTTCACTCAATCTCTATTCCATTTGTCACTTAATTATTTATTCCAAATGTCACTCAATTCTCCTGCCATGTTTAACTTATTTTATAGGCTTAGTCATCCTAAATTTTCATGTGTTAATTTGACATTTTGCTAAATTAAATGCACATTTTAATTCATCAATTTTCTAATTGTAACAATTAATTTCAAATTTACTATTTATAATCCACCAAACCAAAATTCAAGACAAAAGCAATACATAATTTACATCATGATCATTTTAAACCTTTCATACCCTAAAATACGTTAATTGAGTGCACATACAATCTTTGTAATGTTTTCTAAATCATGATTCATCTGTCTATGCGAATATTATGCATGTGAATGAAATGCATTTCATAAATTCTCAAATGATATGACTCATAAGTAATAATCTAAGGCTCTAACCTTTAGTATGGAAACCGGCTATTACAATTCTCCCCCTTAAGAAATTTTGTCCTCGAAATTCTTACCTGATTGATTAAATAGATGGGGATACTAATTCCTCGTGCTCTCCTTAGTCTCCTGTATGGATTCTTCTCTTGAACGATTCCTCAAAAGGACTTCAACCAATAGGACTACTATATTTCTCAATTACTTAGTTTGATAACCAATTATTTTGACCAGTTCCTCTACATTGTGATAACCAACTATTTTGACCAGTTCCTCTACATACTTAATCTTATCTAATCATAAAGTAAGATGGATTATTAATGATACAAAGTGTAATTAAATTTTTTTAAAATTCAATATAATTTAATATCTTGACTTGATAATCATCTATTTCATGTTTAAAAAATTTTCTTAACTTAAGTTAAGTTAGATTGATCAAACCTACATACCCTGATTAATATATGGTATTATCTCCTTTTCTGATTAATATATGGTATTATCTCCTTTTCCTTTTCCTTTTCCTTTTCCTTTTCCTTTTCATATTCAAGCTAACTGATGAAGGCAATAGCTCATTAAAATACTGCTTAATTTCATTTAAAACTAAAACTTTTATAAGTTAATAAAAAACTATTGTTGTAAAATAATTGTTAAATCATACAATGTAACAAGTCGTAACACTACTCAAAATAAACTAAACCTACAATTGTAGTAGTGGTGAGTCTAGGTCGATCCCACAGAGAGTGTGCTTAAATCTTTTGAAATGAAAATAATCAGTTTCTAAGTGTTTTTAGGGGGTTTGGTTTGGTTTAATAACAAAATAAAGTAAAATTATACTAATGAAAACATTTGAAATTGATGATTTCATTAGGGATCCGATTCTTTGGTTCAATCTCAGCCTACACCTAGTAAAAATATTTCATTGAATTATCATCCTTATACCTTTCCTTGTGCTATTAGTCGTAGATTAACAACAAGTTCTGTTAATCCCAATTTTTCCTTAGGTTATAGTTAATTAAAAAGAGCTTGTTAATTAACCCTAGCTATCGAATAACCTAGGAGATGCTCTCTAAGTTTAATCAGATAGTTGCCTTACAAATGAGAAAAACACACTGATCTAAGTAATAATCTCATAAGCTCAGATTATTTAACTTAGGATACATTATCCCTAATGATATAATACCATTAGTTGTTACAAATGAATTCAAACATGACTATTACGTATCATATTTAAAGTTCTAGCAATAGGTTATCATGAAAAACAATCCAATAGTGCATCTATCAGAACCCGATATCGGAGTCCGACTCTTGCTCTTCATGCTCTGATACCATATCTGTCAGATCCCGATATCGGAGTCTGACTCTTGGTCTTCATGCTCTGATACCATAAATTGTCGAAGAGTCTAACGCTTTCATGCATACTTGCTTCGATACCAACTATGTTATTTTCATGCATGCAGACTATCTTAATACGTAAGTTATCACCTAATGATAACACCTTGATCACTTTCGGGTTATCTTCTCAAAACTCCCCTTTATTAGTCTCAGCTCAGCTCTTAGAGCAGTCGACTATTCCATTCCTACCTTTCAA
>JAOQMS010000180.1:26056395-26081817 GCA_027563885.1 Erythroxylum longipes | reverse complement strand
TTTAAATGGAAAGAAGAAAAGCACGAGAATATGAATTTGTGATTGATTGAATTGAGCATGAAAAATTGATTGTGTTTAGGTAAGAGTGGAACCGTTTCGTAATCACGTGCATGTTGACATAAAGCCTTCTCCCGTCTGTCCACTTATAGCACACAAGATCCGAAAAGTGGACTCGTTTTGTTCAAGGAGTAAACTTCAGTTTCTCTGTTTTGTTCCACGGAACCCTCGAGCCATTGTTTATGCATTTGCATTTGGATATGTTAAGTTATTATGCAATTTGAGTGTTATGCTTTAATGATAAATTACATCCAATATGTCCTATACAATGATGAATTGAATTATGAAATGTAAATTGGAATTGTAAATGCCGAACTGTCATTTCTAGATTAGGATAAAAAGTGTATGCTTATATAAATGTTCATATATATATGTTTGATTGTATGGCTCGTTGCCAATGGCTATAAATATATTAGCCACTGAGCTGTGTAGCTCAACCCATAATTTTCCCTCCTCAAGTGCAGAATGAGAAGATTAGCGATCCTTATAGGGCATTTGGAACCCCAAGATAGCTAGAAATCTATTGTACTAAGCTAGTGACATTTTTTTTGGATAGTTACATAGGCATATCAATATTGAGCATCCTTTTATATTTTGTATTAAGTTGATGTGTATGTTGATATGTAAATAAATTTTGTTCAAACTCTTTGAATTATTTATAAAATGAAGAAGTTTATTTGTATATGTTTAGAATTATCCTTTTGGTTGAGTTGTTAGTATTAGCATAGGTTGTGAATGTGAGTGCAGAATTTTGAGTTTGGTGTTGGGTTACTGGGTTTGGAATTGAAGGTTTTGCCGCGGCGAAGTCAGAAGCTCGTCGCGGCGTATTTGTCCTGAGAGTGCTTGGTTTAAATTCGAAAGCTTCACCGCGGTGAAGCGAGGAGTTCGCCGCGGCGAACTTCTCCCAAAGGGTCCCTAGATATATCTCCATTGTTTTGTCGCGGCGAAACATATTCGTCGCCATAGTGAACCCTCCACCATTGTCACTCTGAAATCTCTTTTAAATCCAATGCTATCCACTTTTCTTTTACACCACCCTCACGGGATTGCCATAAATTGAACCACAGGATTAGTTTTGGGATCGAGACCTAGGCCCAACAAATAATTAATTCAATAATTAGGGAGAATATTAGCTTGCACTAGCAGAGTGGGAAAAGAAAATGTATGCATTTAACACATACGTTGCATTAAACGCAAGCGTATACGTTTAACACATACGTCTGTGTTTCATGCCAAGTGAGAGGCGTGTCTAGGCTTTTAAGTAAAACGTGAATAGTGATGGTGGACACACAAGGTTTATTTGTCACATCAAAAAATAGAGAGAAGAGTAGTAGTAGGCTAGGCAGAAAGAGGAGTGGAGGCGTGAATGGTATGCGTGAGCCAACCAAGTTTATTTGTCAAATCAATGAACAATAGAGAGAAGAGAGCTTGTGAGAGAGAGGAGGAGCTACTAGGGGTTTCGGCTGGGGATAGTTTTTATGGGGATGAAGCATTTTTCTTGAGAGACTCATCGAAGGCTAAGTTCCCGACGCTAGTTCGGATGTGACATAGATGCCAACCACCCGTGTTAAGTATTTTTTATTATTTTGTTGTTTCTTTCTCTCATTAGGAATTGATTATGTTATCTTGTATGGATTGATTAGGTATTTGAATGATGATAATTTTAATGCTCTATTGAATTGTTTTACATGAAAACCTATTGCTAGAATCGAATGCAATACGTAATCGTTATATTCACGATTCATTTGTAACAACTAATGGTTCTGAATCATTAGAGATAACATAACATAGGTTAAATAATTCGAGCTTGTGTGATTATTATCTAAATTGGTCTATTTTTGTGATTAGTAAGGCAGTTGTCTAGATAAACTTAGAGAGCTTATTTTAGGTTTCCCGATAGCTAGGGTTAATTAACGAGCGCTTCATAATTAACTAGGATCTAAGGAAAAATTGGGATTAACAGAGCTTGTTGTTAATCTATGATCGATAATTACTAAGAGAGATAATAGAACAAAAAATCAATGAATTATGCTTAATTAGGGTATAGGTCAAGATTGAACCAAAGAATCAGATCCCTACCAAATTCTCCAATTTTATCATTTTTCGCTTGTTTTCTTTAATTTGTTTTTATTAGGTTATTTTATTTTATTTTCTTATTAAACCCAAAACCCTAATTACCTAAACATCAATTAATTTCATTTCATAAGCTAACAGAACACTCCCTGTGGGATCGACCTAGACTCACCACTACTACAGTAGTAGTCTAGTTATTTTATTTTGACTAGTGTTACGACGCGCTAGTCAATTTTGGCTCTGTTACCGGGGAGTGCGGTGTTTAGTTTTTATTTTTGATTTTAATTAGTATTTTGTATATGTTTGTTCGTAATTGGTTTCTTTTCAGTTATTTCATAATCGTTTCATTTTTTCGTTTTGTTTTATAAAAAAATTTAAAAATTAAAATTGACATGGATGGGAGTAATTTTTTCTTTAATTCATATTCTCATTCCTGTAACAATGTTTAAACTGATCAACCTAACTTTTGTTATGGGTGAGATAATCAACTGTACTACTTCCACGATAGTTTGCAAGAAACACAACAATTCTCGTACAGAATAAAAGCTTCCTATCAAGACTCAGGTATGTCCTTGGAAGAATTAGTTAATGTGTATGTTACTAATACTTTACAATTCCAACAGGAAACAAATTCTAGAATCTAGAATTTGACAAGCCAGGCCGATCAATTGATGGAAGCTATCAACCACCTAGCATCACAAAGCAAAGAGACGCAACCATATCAACCTGAGGCGTACCCGATGAATATTAGCGTCGAAACCTTACAGAGTGAAGAGGAGCTTGAGAATCTTGAGTGTAGTACTCAAGGAATTGCTTGTAAAGAAGAAGAAGTTAAGAAGGAGCTCGAAGCTGAAAAAGACATATCATTTAGCTCGAAGGTAAGTACTGAGTCCATGATTATGTTTGAAACTACACCTTTACATAATAGACTGAAGGAACTAAACGAGGAAGAAAAAGGTGAAGAGATGTTCGAAATATTTCCCAAGTGCATAGACACAGTCGACATTGAAAGTTTGAGGATAGGGAAGGAGCTAAATGGGAACGATTATCAACCAAGACCCTGTCCTAAAGAACCTCACGTTGAAGAGTTGTATGTGCCATCAGAAGATGTATGATTATACCATAGCTATCTACTATGAAAGCACTTGAAATATATATGATCTAGTGTTTCATTTTCTCTAGAACATAAAGGAAAATTTGTATCTAGAATTTGAAACTTAATTCTATCTCTAGTGCCCAATTTTTGCAGCGTTGCTAACCATAAGGTGAGGGAATGATCTGGAATTTTTCTTGATCCCCATATCAACTTATGAAGATAGGTCCTAAGAACAATTGTTTGCAAGATTGCGTTATAAATTCATAAGACTTGTGAACTGATTTCAATTTCTTGACCTAGTTTGGACTATAAGATGGCTAGTGTTCTACAATTGATCTGATTCCCCTACTCATATGGAAAGGCCAATGCTTGTGGTTATTTCAAATTAGTACCTGCATTTTAGTATCTTTCAGAGATAAAAACTCTTAAAGCTGAAAAGAGTTGAGTGTTAAAAAGAGGCTTTAGATTATGCCAATGATCAAACAAAAATTTGGTGCTCTTCCCATCTCGAATGTAATGCTTGATATGAAGCTGCATGAAGGTTCTTGTGTGCAAAATCTGTTGAAAGTTGTAGGATTGAGTTTTCTGAGTAAAAGACTAGATGCTTTTCATTTTGATATGATACATGTGAACCAATATTACCCACAAGCTTTATTTGTACTAGTAAATTCGTAACAGTTTTTTTGCTAACAAAATTTTGTTCATTCTGCTAGCTTAATTGATTCCTAACCCTTTATTTTGCTTAAGAAGACATATAACACTCCATCTAACCTTAGCAATTCTTCTCCCTTCAGAATTATGTCCATGCCAAATGATTTCTTGAATGCTCTTATTAATTTTCTTCAAAACTCCTTTAAGGGTAGCTAGATGTGATAACCAGTCAATGTGTAAATTGTTAAGAATGGAGATAGCTAGTTGAACTCTACCTCTATATGACAAGAATTTGTTCTTCAGTTCACTTTATCTAGAAGAAAACTGCATTCACCTTCCTTAAGCTTTTTAGTAGAAATTGGAACTCCCAAGTATGTTAGAGGCATTTAATGAATTGTGAGTCCAACATCTTTTATCACTCTCCTTGAATCTTCACTACTTTGTCTAGCGAGATAAGCAGCACTCTTGCTTACATTGAACCTAAGACCTGATAGTTTTTAAAATTTCTGTAATGTTATTGAGAGTGTTCTAATAAATGGAAGCTCACTGACACAAAGCATAAGTAGATCATCTACAAAAACAATCCAATGGTGTAAATAAAGGAATCCAATAGTGTCATGTCATGGCATAAGTGGAGTTAGCTGAGTAGTGCAACTGATCAATTCAAGAAATAAAAATGGATTTAAACTAAGTTTGCTAAGGGTTATATCACGTGGTGATGTTGGTTTATTTGTAATAAATATTGTGCCAAAACCTATTATACAATTTTTCAATCTAATTAATTATTTATATTTCAAAAAAAAGTGGCCTTTTTTTTTACCTATATCTCAAATAAAAATAATACAAACTCACTAACTTAATATCATCTCTTGTTCTGGAGAGTTTGGTCAATGTAACACGTAGTTTAATTTACCAATGTCCTTCCTAGAAAATATTTTTATCTCATAAATATTTTATTTAGTCAACCTTAGTCATTATTCTTAACATTGACAAAACTATAATATTTTAAATTTATCAATGCATTAAATTGATAAAGATTGAAACACACTAGAAAAGTTACCTAATTTGAATCATATATTAAAAAGGGTTTTATTTAATCCTTATCCAAGATGTTCTTTTTGAAATTGGAAACCTTATTAGTTATCCCATAAATATGAATGATCTTGCAACTTTGAATCCTTAAACGTATTGTGAAAGGCCGAGAGAGGGTTACAAGAAAGTTTACATTGCTTCTATGTTACTTTTGCACTTTGGCTTATCCTTCTGTCTTTTTCTTTTTATTTTGCTCTGTAACTTTTGCTTATTATTCACTAGATCATGCTTTATTCACATGTATGCATTCGGTCCTTAGATGAATGATTGGTTCCATTACCATCTTTAGATAAAATTTCCTTTATTTGTACTTTTTTTATATTGTTTGAGCATTATAATTGAATTACTAATTATGCCAAAATATTCAAAAAAATTATTTCACGTACCTTTTAAAGAAATTAATTAGTCTTTTTAATTTCAACTTTCAAAAATTTTATTAAATTTAAAATAAATGATATTAATATATTTTGTTATTATCAAATTCATATGTCAGAACTTAGTTTATGCTAAATTTATAGTAAAAGAGCAAGAAAAAAGGTACATGTGATATTAGGCAGTCTCTTAATAAAATTTTAAACTTATGTTTTTCTGATTCAAAAGTCAAAAATCAACGGTCTAACATATTTTATGAATAAGAATGCAAAATAGTCAACAAGATATAATTATTTATTAATTTAAATATTTAATTTATGAAATTAATTTACATTAACATATATTTATTTAGATATAGACTATCTCCAAGAGAGGCCTTAAGGAGTTTTTTTATTACTCTTCTATAAGAATGACTATAATTGATGAACATATGACATATTTAAAAGATTAAGTAATTGGAATATTGAATGGAAACTTATTTTATGGAAAAATGAATTTTAATACTCGAATTTAACTAAGAATTGCTTTACAATTATAAAATTTAGATGAAACAATTACTATAACATATAAATTTTATCGTGAAAATTCAATGACTATAGGTCAATATCTTTTTTCAATCACGTACCACATTAGTTACACTTTAACAAATTCTCATTATAGCATTGAATTTAAAAATACAGATCGAATATTTCTGGATCAATTATTCTCAATTTAACCCAAAGCCTATTTGAGTTCAATGAATTCAAAATTTGATTAATGTTTTAAGTTTTTGGTTGAGTTAGGGTTTAGACTTAACAACTCGGCTCGATTCAAAGCCTAACTATTTTTAATTAATTTTCAATTAAAATGACATCAATTTATCATTATTAACTAAACTATTTTTAAAAATTATATAATATTTGGGCTGTCCAAAGCTCAATTGCCTTAGGCCTAATGTCATCCCTAGTATTTACTAGAAAAAGAGCTAATTAATTAAGCTTACAAATGGAGTTGTTACACGAGTTTTCATACTCATATGATAAATTAATAATTTGCTAGAATTATATATTTACATATAATTGGATATGACTTTTTTTTAAGTAACATATTTTTAAAAAATTTTAAGAGTTTTGAGATTAAATAATCAAACTGTAATTAATATAATGAAGAATTAGATCTACGGATTCACAGTCAATTAATTAGATTGGTAAAATACAATGTTCATTACTTAAATGTATATTTATTGACTTATAAATACATTCTTTGAACTAACTAGATTGGTAGAATACAATTTCAATTAATTAAATGTATATTTATTGAATTATAAATACATTTTATGAAGTAACAGATTACCTTTTTAATTAATAACTTTATACGATCTCGATATTAATATATGCGAATTCCAATTTATAACATATTAGTAATGCGACCGGCGGAGTGGTGTCGAGAATTCAAAGTTGCCCGGTGCGTTTTTCTCGTTAATTTCTGAATAACTTGAGCTGAAAAGGGCTAGGAAAAAAAACGAACGAAGCAGAACCGGACGAATGACTCCAAAACTCTCCCTATCATTGTTATGTTTGTAAAATGCACATTTCGCTTCCTATTTGGAAAATCGAACTCCCTAGGCCAAAGTCCCAATTTCGATTTCGAGGGATACATTAGATTTTTAAGTTGCAAGTTAAATGATTGGGATTGATTTCCAGGGAAGTAAAAGAGACCATGAGGAGGCGACCGTTGGACTTTCGGAGGCCGGTACGGAGGAGGTGGCCTAATTTGGTGTGGTGGACACTTTGTGGAATAGTAGTGCTGCTGTTCATGGTCATGTTTAGCAAAGAGAACCAAATTGAATCTAGGCCTTCCTTCCCAAAGGTAAAGATCTGGAATGGTTTGGCTTTTCTTTTCCTTTTTCTTGGGTTTAACTAGGAATTTTATGTGGTGGCAAAATTTGAGGAGCTTTGAGTTCTGGGATTTCTGTGGTTTAGCATTCCAATAATAGCTGGGTTTAGTACTACTTCTATGGCTAATTGGTATGGCATGTTCACAATTCTTCGTAGATGTAATTGTTAACGTGATTATCTTGGCTGATTGCAAGTTTACTGGATATCTTATTCTTTTGATCTGTGATTTTGTTAATTAAAAATGATGTGTTACATATCGCTTAGTGTCTCTAACTTCATCGTACAGGGACTAGATGTGTCAACGAAGAAGGTACTATAATTTGTGTTCTGAAGTTTCACTGGCTTGAAGGTTACTAATTACAGTACCAATTACAGTTTGGCCCAGGTTGTTTTCTCCTTTTTGTCATCCATCAATGCTTAGCAAGAAGGCCGGGTCCAATAAACAAAGCTCTAACCGGCTCATTCGGAAAAAATTAGACAGAGCAATGGTAAATGTGGACTGGTTAACTACCTTTTCAGAGAATTCAGCCAATTTCTTAGACCCAAGAATTTCTGATCACACCCCTATCAAGGTGCATAATTTGTTCAAAATGATTAGAATCCATCACCCTTTCAGATTCAACAATTTTTTGGTTAATGTGTCAAGAAGCAATTACTAAGGGTTTGGAGCATGAGATCTATGGTACTAAGCAGTTTATTTGTTTGCAAAAGCTCAAGAGCATTAAACAGGAATTGAAGTTGTTAAATTTAAGGAGAGGTTATAATTCGACAAAGGAGATTGAGGAAGCGAGAAGCAAGCTATCAATAATCCAGAAATCCTTGGCAACTAGCCCAACTGATTGCAATCTAGCTATAGCCGAACGGGAGGCTCTTAAATCCTACTTGCAAATGGTGGATAATCAATGTTCTTTGTTGAAACAGAGGACCAGAATTAATTGGATTAAGGATGGGGACAGATGTACTAAATTTTTCTTCAACTCAATGATAGCTAGGAGAAATGTCAATAAAATAACTTCGATAAAATCCGAAGCTGGGGAAACTTTATTTGGACAGGTTGAAATTGCTAAGGAAGCTAGGATCTATTTTCAAAATCTATCAGGCACAGAAGGTTGTTCTGCTAGTAATGGAGTGAATCTTAGGCAATATGTTACAGTCAAGATTCCTGAACAGGAAGCCTCTTTGCTAATTAGCCCTGTCACAGATCAGGAAATAGAGGTGGCTTTTAATGTGAATAGATCTAAGGCACCGAGTCCTGATGGATTGAATGGTTTTTTCTTTTAAAAAACTTGGAGAAACATTGGGAGTCTCGTAAAAGAAGTTGTCATGGAGTTTTTCCAAAATGGAGTCTTGCTTAAGGAGATCAATAGGACCTTTCTATGTTTGATCCCTAAGAGCTCTAACCCGATCACTTGGAATGATTTCAGACCTTTATCATGCACTAATTTCCTCTATAAGATCATCGCCAAGATATTGGCAAATAGGCTGAAGGATGGTCTTCACTTACTCATTAGTGAGAATCAAAGAGCTTTTATTAGAAGTAGACATATTGGGGATAATATTCTTTTGTTGCAGGAGCTTTTGAAAAGGTACACTCGAAATAGAAGCCCTCAAAATTGTACAATTAAAGTAGACTTACAAAAAGCTTTTGATGGTGTTAATTGGAGTTTCTTGCTACAGGCTATGGAAGTTATGAATTTTCCCTATAAGTTTATCAAATGGATTCAAGAATGCGTTACAACTGCCTCATATGGAATACTAATTATGAGAACGATCTAGAAGATGGGTTGAATAGATCTTTTAAATTTTTCTTGCTCTTTTCGCAAAGTGCTACAAAACAGAAAATTAAAACACACAAGGCAAAACAAAAACAAATCGAAATATAAAAGAGTAGAGAAGAGAGGAAAACACAATATTTATAGAGGTTTGGTGCAAAGAACTACGTCCTCTACCTAAGCTCCCAGTTAAGATTTTGTCAAAGCTCTTTACTACATACTTTTTAGTTTAGTGTAAACTCTTCCAATCAACTTGACTTCCGGTTCAAGCTAAACCTTACAAATGATTTGTTTTCACGGCACAAATCTTACCTCCTAAGTGATTCTTCTCTAATCACTCAACTTACAATAATAACAAGGACAGTAATGAAGTTATAAAGTTAAGAATAGCTGACAAGAATCAGGGTATGCTATTTAAGCAATATGAGAACAATGAGAGAATAATTTTTATACTATAGAACATATGCTTCTTTCAAGAGCTCGTCAGTTTATTCCTCTGAAGTGAAGAGCTTTATTTACAGACTTCAAGATGCTCCTGGACGCTCCTAGCCGTTGTAGAAAGATTTGCTCTCATTTGAATTCGTTTGACAAATTCAAAGTCTGTTCAGCTGTAACTGATAGTGGACTAGCCGGTATGTAATAGTTGACTAATACATCATAGTCAACTTGTTTTCCAAGTGATAGTCGACTAGCACAACTTTTTTATATGAATCTTCAGCTCCGTACTTCGAATAGTCGACTTATAAAATGATAGTCGACTTGTCAAGTCCTCCAACTAACAGATCTGATTGATTCTTCAATCTTTGATCGTATCAAAATCTTCACATGAAATCCACGTTTTTATTTTACTGATCCTCATTAGTCGACTAGTGCAATTTTCAAAATATGTGCTTTTCATCTCTTCATCAACACGATAGTCGGCTTGTGCAAGCTTTAAATCGACTAGTGTTTATTAACTTCCTTAACCTAAAATTATTTCTTAAGTTTTATTATTATCAAAACATAGAAGGATTAAATTTGTCAACCTCTATTGATCCAACAGATTAATGGAAGCCCTATAGAGACTTTTAAAGGGAAAAAAAAAGGTATTAGGTAAGGGGACCCTCTTTGGGATGATAATCTGTCCCTTTAATCTCGATTTAGTTTTCTAGCAGTATTGCCGGCGTACAGTCCGTCTTGTGTTTTCAGATATGATTTTAACTTCCTATAGACAGTCTGCAAAAATAGATGCGTTTCTCGTTTTCAGGAATTTTTTTAATCACTTTGTAATGATCTTTAAAATGACAATTTCATAGATGATTTATCATTCTGCAATAGTTTCTTCACAAAGATAACTGAAAAATAAAATAAAATGAGTGACTTTGTTACAGTCCTTTCTCCTTTCTGTTCTTTACTAATGTTGACATGTTAAATATGATGCTAAGTAGCCTTTCCCATTATTCCATCCTGCAATCTCCTTATATGTTGTGTAATAGTGTTGATAGGTTACATGATTGGGAAAATTTTATGAACATAAAATCCTTCTTTTAAAAATTCCATGCATCTAATAGGTATGTGTTATCTTTCATTTATCATTTAATGACTTGTATACAATTCTCCCATTTGTCATATGGAAAATGACGCTCCAAGTATTATCAAATTTCATAGTCATTCAAGTTTTCCCTGGGCAAAGTTTAATAATATCTTTCTATATTCCTTTTCAGAAATATTACAGTCGTGACAGATTTATGAATGGATTAAACATCACTGAAGAAATGCTGAGCCCCAACTCTATAACCAGACAGCTTAGTGATCAAATTTCACTTGCTAAAGCTTTGGTGGTGATTGCAAAAGAAAGCAACAATCTCCAGTTTGCTTGGGAATTAAGTGCCCAAATACGAAATTCGCAGTTATTACTTTCAAATACTGCCACAAGGAGAGCTCCTTTAACAACTACTGTGTTGGATTTAGCAATTCGTGAAATGGCAGTTTTGCTTTACCAAGCTCAGCAATACCATTATGATGGTGCAACTATGATCATGCGACTAAAAGCCAAAATCCAAGCCCTAGAAGAACAAATGAGTTCTATTAGTGGGAAAAGTTCTAAGTATGGACAAATTGCTGCTGAGGAAGTCCCGAACGGTCTTTACTGTCTTGGTATTTGGCTGACTACATACTGGTTTGAAACTTCAAACATGCAAAGGAGAGTAAGTGAAAGATTGCAAATTCAGGAAAAACTTATAGATAAACAGTCTTTACCACTTCTGTGTCTTCTCTGACAATATCCTTGCAACTTCAGTTGTGGTCAATTCAACAGCCATAAACTCCAGAAGTCCTGATATGGTGGTCTTTCATGTCATAACTGATGAAATAAACTATGCTGCAATGAAGGCTTGGTTTACTATGAACAGTTTTCGGCGTGTAATTGTTGAAGTTAAGAAGTTTGAACATTTTAAATGGCTGAATGCTTCTTATGTTCCTGTTCTGAAGCAGCTGCAAGACTCTGAAACACAAAATTATTATTTCTCTGGCCATGGTGATGATGGCAACACGCCAATCAAGTTTCGCAACCCAAAATATCTGTCTATACTCAATCATCTTAGATTCTATATTCCTGAAGTTTTACCTGCACTGAAGAAGGTGGTATTTCTTGATGATGATATAGTGGTCCAGAAGGATCTTTCGGCCCTCTTTTCAATTGATTTGAATGGCAACGTTAACTGAGCAGTTGAGACATGCATGGAGACTTTCCACAGATATCACAAGTACCTGAACTACTCCCACCCTCTTATGAGGGAACATGTTGATCCTGATGCATGTGGTTGGGCAATTAGGATGAATATCTTTGACTTGGTCGAGAGGAGGAAAAGAAATGTAACCAACATCTACCACTACTGGCAGGAAAAGAATATCAACCGGACATTGTGGAAACTTGGTACTCTGCCACCTGGACTTTTGACCTTCTATGGCTTGACTGAGCCATTAGATCCATCACGGCATGTTTTGGGATTGGGGTACACAAATGTTGATTCTCACATGATTGAGAAAGGTGCAGTGCTGCACTTCAATGGGAATGCAAAACCATGGTTGAAGATTGGAATGGAAAAGTACAAACCTCTTTGGGAGAAGTATGTAGATTATTCTCATCCTTTGGTATAACAATGCAATTTTCACTAACTTCAGACATGCGGAGCTTCAAACTCTTGCCCCTGCATAAGATATCCAGATTTTGTGGTCCAATACGCTGCATAAATTATGCCAGATTAAGCATCACTGATGGTACTAGAAGTCTCTCCTGTTGTATAAACTATTTGTCTCACATCAATGTCAAATATTGTTTATTATCTATAGTTTGATATAGACAGTGGTGTAACAAGCATTTTTCCACCAAGAGAGTAAAGTTGCTTCCCCAATTTGCGGACCATGTTCTGTTCTTGATCCATTTTTCAGCTCTTGAGAACCGCCTTCCCTGCTTGGCTTTTTTCCCCCCGAGTTTGGTGGTGGTCCTGTGCAAATGTGCTAATTTGCTTGGACTTTCTGTTGTTTTATTTGTAGTTTTCATACCACATAAATTGTGATTCTTTTCATCTTGCATTAGTACATTCTCATTCTCGGCAGATATCATTCTTCGTTCCCATTTTCATTCTCAGTAAATTAGTAAATTATGTGGAAGGTTGACTGGGAGAAATAAGAAAATCTGTCCAGAACAGGTAAGCGTATCATTCAATAATTGTTTAGCCTAACAAGTCGATATTATATGATGTAACAAAGCCAATTATACAGTCTATTAATGGCCAAAGAGACCAGCTGTAAGCTTGACGGATACCAACTGTAATATTGCACTTCTGTTATGTTTTACCTCTTGTCGATTTGAAAAGCTAGCGGCTGTCTCCGTTTTCCCGTTGGAGACTGAGGGCTGACAATGAGCTAATACTCTCTGTAAGTGATCAATCTTTGGAACATGATGCGGGTAAATGAGCAATCAAAAACCGATAAGGTTGGTGAAGAAGTAGAAACCAGAAGAAAATTGGAGAGAATTATATGCTATTTATGAAGACGTGAACAATCACAGGAGAGAGTTTTGGGATAAGATTTGTCTAATAGCTCCACTTGCTGTCATCAAATTAAATCCTATCAACAAAGTAACCAAAGAAGCAGAAAGTTTTTCCAGCACATTACAACGAGCAACAATATGGACTCCAAGCGTAGGAGGAAAAGACGCTGCTGCATAGGTCCTTCCTAATTGGCTTGTTTTGTCTTTCAACGAGGAGCTTACTACCTTGAACTTTTAATTGCTTAGTTACTTGTTCTTTATGGATAATAACCTGATTCTCTTTTTGACTTTCTAATCTTGTTATTTTGGGAAATCTGTGCAGGATTCAATCTAGTCCATGGTGAATAATTATAAAACTCTTTCGTTCGACTTTTCAAAATCTAAGATCACTGAAATTCTATAAAATGATTTAACATATAAATCATAATTTATACCTTATTTTGAAATTTGATCATTTTCTTATCTTATCCTTCAAACCGTTTCTTAATTTGACTTATCTCAACTATCATAATAGGACAAGTGTCTGGTATTTAACGGTATCTACAGAACGAGTTGACACAACTCTGCAACTATTATAGAGAGAGATAGGCAAGGAGTGTTAACTCTTTTAGAGTTATAGCCTACTTATAATAGTTTTGGACATTTCAGTAATTTAACTGAAATTAAATTTTAATTTCAATTAAACTCTAATTAGATTTATAAATTATTTAAGTACCAATTATGCCCTAATCAGATCCAACATTTCATATCAATCCTTATTAATTAAATATCTTATATTTAATTATAAAGTTTTTCAAACTTTACAATTAACTTCAACTTGATTAAATAACTTTTTCTCTTCAACTCGTTCTTTATGGTCTATTCATTAAGTTTTCAAATATGTTAGCAATGAATATAAAACATAACCATAAATCATATTTAGAATTAGATAAATTAAACTCCTTCAATTTATCTTTATTTCTCTAATTAAACAATTTATATCCATATATCAAGATTGATGTCTAGCAATACATGATGACCAACTAAATATTTAGGAATGTCAAAGTAATTTTAACCAATTTTTTCATAATTCAATCATTTCATCATACAATATTCTGATTAGACATAAAGCACAACGTCTATTATTTTTAAGTCCAATCATATTAGTTTTCTACAATTAGTAATTAATTCTATTAATGAAAATTTTAAACTATTTACAAAGCATCATTCTAACTTGGACAAGGATTTTTCGAATTAATTATAATAAAAAATAATGGAACATTCTCCCTAAGTACTTTAATATGATAAATTCTATATTGATTACTCAACTATCTCCATATAATTCATACTATATCTAATTACTAACGACTGATCTTGTTAGTTTATGCCCTTGCAGCTAATAAATTGGATGCAAATTAATGTATGACATATTTTGAATTAATGAAAAGGCTTTATTTATCTTTAAGTATGAATTTAATTAATGTTTTATGTTTTAATACTAAAGTTAAAATCCTTGAAATAATTATTGTGTAATTGAAATTATGATGAGATCATAATTATGAGATTCAATTTACACTTATGTATTATTCCTAAATGTTCTTAGTTGTAGTTTCATCAAGACGGGATATTGTTGAAGCGATAAAATTAGCACACATTTTGTCTCTTTCTTATGAAGAAAGAAATTGACCTCATAAATTAAAGTATAGAGATACTTAAACTAATGTGTGGGTGATTATTAGAGAATAAGTCACTGAACTGACTCGATTATGAGAATTCCGGATGGAATATTACTTATATGTCTATGGATTATCTCATAATGATGGTTGTATAATTAATCTTCAGACTTGAGATTACCAAGGTATCTAGAGTGAGAATTTCTGTATTTTGATGCTCCTTATGAATCGTCCTAAGATAATTCAGTCGGTAGTAATTGGATACAGTATGAACCATATGTAGATAGTTGAGTAAGTTAATATACGATTCATTACTCTCAAGTAATTAGAGAGAATATTCTATTGTTTTTTATTAGTAATGATTTATGGATTTCTTTGGTCAGAGTGAATTTACATTTGAAAAGGTGTTTTTAAATTTCAATTACTAATTAGAAAGAACGAACATGATTGGATGATAAGAGTAGATATCGTATCTATACTCTGTCCAATTAGAATATTGAATGACGAAAGGACTAAATTATACTTCATAGCCATGAATGGACAGATTAAGTCAATCACTTTGACATTCCTGATATTTAGGTAATCATGACATATTGCTACACCTCAATCATGATTTATGATTATGAATTGTTTTATTGGAAAATTAAAGATAAACTAACAGAAGTTTTAATTTATCTAATTCTAATTGTGAATTATAATTATAATTATAATTTATAATCATTGCCAATTTATTAGGAACTTAATTGGTCACACATTAAAGAACAATTTGTAAAAAAATAAATTTAATTAAGTTGGACTTGATTATAAAGTTTGAGAAACTTTGGGGATCAAATATGAGATATTTGATTTTATTAAAATTAAATTAATTATAATAAGATTTTGATTTTAATATAAATAAAGAAATTTAATTTTAATAAAAGACTTTTATATTTTTTCTATTTAAAAGGGAAGAGCTTTTTAGAAGCTAACACTTTTTTTTTGTCTTCTTCCTCTCAAATTAATTTGAGAATTTCTTTGTGGATACTATCAGAGGCTGGACATTTAAACAGCACGTGATTGATCAATCGGAACTTCAAAGATTTTTCAACAAGCAGGCGAACAAGGAACAATTCTAAATCGTTTTATGTTTTATTCAAGTTTATTCAATTATCGAGATCCGCTTAGAATTCGTAAAAAATTTATGTTTTCCACTGCGCCTATGATTCGATCACAATTGGATTTCAACAGATCTATCCTTGACTAGAACAGCTCATAAGTAGTATAAAAAATATAACAATCCCTATACAAGATAACTTTGAAGATCTCAAGTCAAAAGATCACTTATTGTAGCACCCCACTCTCGCCAGACACGTATCCGATATCCTGACTGATGTCCAAGTACATACCCCGCAAGGGTGGCATGTTAGAACAGTCAAACACTTGCAACTCGGTGAATTTTTTTTTCAAATTTATCATACACATATGAGGAAATCAGTAATCAAAATTGGGCCCATTCTTTTCTGTCATAACATCAAAATCACATTTATTAATATTACACTCAAAATCAATCTCATTTACCAACTTTTCTTCTATGGAAAGTTATTACAAAACAGAAATATTCAAATATACATATTTCATAATTGCGAAAGGCTCAATTCGATACAAAAACAAGAAAATACAAATGCAGATGCGAACTGATCTCGACCATTATCTCTTGCTTAAATGCGGTGTCTGTACTCCCGTTAGCCTAACGGGGTAACTCTTCCGAGCCTGAAAAAATATTGCAAATTTTAGGTGAGTTTTGCGAACTTAGATGAGGTAACTATCATTGATGGTTCACTCAATTCATGCATCACATCATTTTACATAACAAATAATCACATTTGCTCATAATTGATCATGTATCACATTTTCACTTAAGCATAGGCAATTATGCATTTCAATCAATCAAACATACATATCAAAATACATATGGAATGCTTATGAGATACTTTTCCAATTATTACGTTGTTGTGAACGAGTGCCTGAACTGTCCCATATCTATTTTAGATACTGGGCTCATTAATAACTGTCCCTTATCCGATGAGGATACAAGGCTTATTATACATAGTGAGCTTTAGGATCTTAATCACTGTCTGAGCTCGAGGCTCTTTTTACTCGTTGAGCTTTAAGCTCTGATCTGTGGCTACTCTAGTAATAACTCTCATTATCTGATCATGCATTCATGTATGGAATACATCTCACATTTTCAATCAATCATATTATATCACATTTAGTTTTGTTCATTCACATTCAAGCAGCACTTCAACATATATCCTACATTTCACAATCATCAGACCTTTTGTCCGGAATTCAACACAATTCAATTCACATTCATTTATCATTCATAAAAGCATTTAAGCAAACAATAATTGAAAGAAATCATCTAGGTTACTCACAATACGCTACAGATTAGCATTTGCTTCCCAGATCTGGAAACGTCTGGATGTGGACATTTTATCCTACACATCAGTATTATACAATACACACGTTGCATACTCGTTAATAATTGCACAATCTCAAGTATTCATTGATGCACATATGTGTATATGGACTACGTACAATGCATGCTCAATGACAATCCCGGGTATATCATCTAATTTCATATTTTATCCACATTCTCATTTTATATCTCAGTTACTAGTCATTCCTTCTTCTTTTTTTGCATTAGTAGCTCTCACAGTATCCAACTCTCATTCACTTCTACTTAATACCCATTTCTCATTTCCTTTGAATCATAACTACAATCGCATGAACCTCTACATTTCCATTATACACATGTCTTTGTTGCTTTAATACCAACAATTCATTCACTAATCTTATTCTAACATTGTATAATCATACAATATCCAAACTCTCGTTTCTCCCTATAACATCTCCAAAATTCTAGACCTTAGGGGTCAATTTTCCATGATCATTATGACCAGGAGTCTTCAGTAATTTGGCAACAATTTCTTCTAGAAAATTGTTCTTCTATATTTTAATTTTCTAATGACACTAATATCATTTAATTCGGTTCAATATCCCAAAAGTTATACTCCAAATAAATTCAGACTGTTCTTAATCTATAACAGTGCCCACTCAAATTCAGTCCAGAATTTTAAATTCCTAAAGACAGAATTAAAATTATATTTCTTCATACAAATTGTAGCTCTATGTCTCTAGTTTAACTCAAATCAAGAATCACTTAATTAGGATAACTATAAAACAAGTTATGATTAAAATACTGAAATATGTTTAAGCTGTGCAGAAAAGTTGGTCGCGACGAAGATAGGAGTTGGCCGGGGAGAACTTTTCCCCGAGGGTAATTGTGCAAGTTGGCTACGGCGAACCAAAGAGTTGTCCACGGAGAACTTTCACAGAAAGCAGTAAACAGAACTCATTTTCTAGCTTTTCTCATCATCAACTTCATCCCAATTCATCTCTTTTGCTTAATATATCATTTCTAACTTATATCTACATCATTTCCTCTTCATTTATACCCCAATTATAGTTCAATATCATCTATACACAAATCAAACCCATGATTGATCACATACACCAAAAACAGAACATGCACCTCCATTTACAACTCAAATTTGTTTGCACTTCTTTCTACACTATTTTAGGACTCATTCTAACTTTAAATTACCTCTTCATCAATTTATGAATCATTGATCATCCTAAACACAAAATCAGTACATCCATATGCCCATTTCTTCACTCATGGTTCACATATATACATTACCATTTAATGCTCATTTAACCCTAATCTATCATCAATAAGTTTCATTTAACAACCAAAGAAGAGCAATAACATGATACTTACTTCTTTAACCTTAATCTCGTCAAAATCACATGAACCCTAGCTTCTCAAGCACCATTCGTTCATCACCATCTAGGAGGAAGAGGTTAGGTTTTTCTTGTGACATGAAGAAGATAGCATTTCTTGAAGGAACAAGTGAAGGATTTTGGCAAAAATCAATGTTGATGAATGTTGTGAAACAAATTCGTGGAGAAGAAGAAAAGGAAACAATGAAGAAGATGAGAAGAGAAGCATTTACGAAGGGAGGAGCAAAATAACAAGTGAAAGACCAAATGAGTTGGTCTTTCATTTGGAAAGAGTCGTGGGATATAAGTGGTGTGGCAAGTGACACTTGCCACATTTCATTTTTTTTCATGGTTCCATTTGTCCCTCGTTGAATAACTAGTCTATTTAGTTCCAATTTCTTCTCCAATTTATACCAAATTTCAATGACTATTGTCATTAAATCCCAATGGTATTCATAAAAATTTCCACTGCCATTTGACATTTATTTCTACTGCCATTAATAAATTGTTCTGTCACTTGGCATTTTTCCTAGTCCATAATTACCCAGAGATTCTGAAATTTTCTAAATTTCACCAAAATTTCTAAATCACTAATTTAATACACCAAATAAATTTTCATAACACAAAATCCATGATTCAAATTATGATCACATTAAACCAATCATTTATACTCCGAAAATGTCAAATGAGTGCATGAACAAATTATTGTAATGTGCGCAATGATCAAATTCACGTGCGTGTATGCTAACATTGTGCATGAGCATCAAATGCATTTTCTAATTTCTTAACAATCTCTCATATTGACTATTCCAGCCTAAAATGGGTAACGGGATGTTACAACTCTCCCATCTTTAAAAGAAATTTCGTCCTCAAAATTCTTACCCAATTATTCAAACAAATGGGGATATTGTCTCTTCATATGCTCCTCCGTTTCCCAATTAACTACATTACTCGAATAATTTCTTCCAATTGGCTACAACTGATGGGATCACTTCTTTCCCTTTTTTTTAGTTGCTTATGTTGATATCCCTCAGTCATGGCTAGTTCCTCAATATATCTCAGATTACTCAAAACTTTCACTTTCTTTGTCGATACACCGATATTTTCTAAACACACTCACATGTAACACAATATGATTTTGATACATCTTGGTGGGTAATACCAACTTATCAGTCAACGATTCTTTGCTCTCAATAATTTCATATGAACCAATGCAATTCGGATATAGTTTACCCTTTTTATCGAACCTTAGCACCCCTTACCTAGGTGGTACTTTTATAAACACTTTATCTATATTCCATATCTTCGGTGTTGATCCACCTAACTCGTTTATCGTTCTTGAATCACTTAATTTCTACTACAAAGTCATTTCACTTAACAACTGTATCTCGAATCACTTCTATCCTTTAACTATTCTTAGGCCTTCTTTATCTCAATATAAAGGCAAACAACTCATTCTGTCGTATAACGCCTCATACAATATTCTAATAATATCACTATGGTAATGATAGATATGCTTAAAGTCAATTAGAACTATACATTGACCTTATGTTCCTATAAACTCCAAATATAAGCATTAAGCATATCTCCAACGGTTAAGACTATTGGCAACTCATATAAGCAATCACTTGCTTCTACATCCTTAGCCGTTAAGTACTATATTCAGCATATTCCTACTAGGATGTATAGCCTAGGTTGCTGTTCGTTCTTTCTCTAATAATCTCTTTGCTCAATCATCTTTATCGGGTATACATACTCTTTACTTCTATTACAAAGTATCATTCTTCCTATTCAAATTCAAAATCCAGAATCATTTTCAGGCTCTCAGTAAGATTCATAAATTCTGAATCTTTAATTTGGGCTTTGTTGATTCTTTCATGTGAAACTGATCTTAAATTCAATGTAGCTAATAACACTTCATTTCGCCCCTATTTCAAATCAATATTCTTTGCTCTTTATTGCACTAGATTTGGTAACCTCAATATCTAAATTTGTGATACACTGTTATTGAATTTTTTTGTTCAATGCATCAGATTACAACACTAGCTTTACTGGGAAATACTCATTTATACATCATAATCTTCTAGTAACTCTGTCCATTGTCTCTATCTCATATTCAATTCTTTCAAACTCTTGGCATATATGTCCAAGATGTTTCACTGTACATATTATATCTTCAAATTTTCATAACGATTTTAATTAAAGCAATTCTAAGTCATGTGCTAAATAATTTAAATTTATGAGACCTCAACTGTCTCAATGCATGTATGTAATCACTTTACTATTCTGCATCAGATTACATTCTAATCTCTGGTGTGAAACATCCCTATCTATTACATAACCTTCAGATCCAATTGAAAATAGCTAACACTGGTGTTGTCATCAATAGATGTATTTAATTCCCCAAAATTTCTTTTTTTTTAGTCCATCTAAAATACACATATTTCTTAAAAGTTTCTCACTTGATCATTGCCTCAATTTTCTTTGGGTATCTCAATATGCCATGTTCAAGTACTATACAACCCAACATTTTATTCGATCAAACCAAGATTTACTCTTATTAAACTTGGCATATAATTATTTTCTACCTTCATGATATGTAAGCTTTACCTCAAATATTCAAAGTATTTTTCTCAACTTCTGAATACATTCATATTATCATCTATGATCATAGTCACTAACTGATCCATGCAAAATAGGGACACTTTATTCTTCAATGCTGTGTCACTGTCAGGAGCCCTGTTAACTTACTCAAATATAGCCAAACTCCTTGTGCCCATGATTAGTTCTCATAATGCCTTAAGTAACTAATTCCTCCATTAGGTAATATTATCACATGCTGTTTTCGGTTTCCCAATTTACTCCTTTTTTTCCTCGAATGATTTTCTCCAATCATTCGATTTCCTCTAATTTCACGTTGACTTATTCTAATATCTGTTCATTCATATTAGTTTCTCCACTCATTTCAATTTATTTGCAATCTTCGCTTCCTGTGTTAGTAACACATTCATCATATCTAATTTGTATTAGTAACACATTCATCATATCTAATTTATATCTCTCGAACATATTTACACAGAATATGAGCTAGACCTAAATTCTCCTCACACTAACAAGAATGTCGCCTCAAATTTAAGAATCCAATCATATAGTTGGATACTTTACGTCAAACATAATGCATACACTCTCAGTAGCATATTCTATCTTTTATACTTGTGTCTCTGTTAAGACTAGGACTCCAATGCTCACTTTTGAATCATTACATATTCATTTCTGATTTGTTCCTTCATTGATCATTCTTAATATAAACTATCTGATCTATATAACCTAATTCAGTGAAATTCTTCTTCGGAAGAAGATTTCATGCTACATTCATCTATACTGTTCATATAATCCTTATCAATCCACAGTTATCATCATTGCATTATCAACCATTCTTAATACCTCAAGAAAACCAATTTCTATCGTTCTTACTAGGTCATAATGTTCTAATTACCAAAACTCGATGAGGTAGTAGACATGATTATCGTCACCTATACTTAGGTATGTACCATCAAGGTCCTCTCATTCTATCCAGAGATTTATTTCCGACAATTCTCCAGTTTATATATATATTACACTAATGATACTTGATTTCAGTTGATCCTAGACAATATTTCCCTTTTTGTTCCTGCCTATAATTGGGGTATCCCAGCCACGATCGTGACAGAAACCCTTTTTTTTTTAGGCCACTATCGTGCCCTGTACTTTCTTCCTTGCATTGGTACACATTCTAACATCAATTCTACTCCAATTTTCTCAGATTTACGTCTTCTAATATTACATCATTTCATAATAATTCAACTACCATATTGATTGCATTCATTCTTCTCATTTGGTTCATCATCTTTTTCTTTATCTCATTCATACATAAAATCCTATCTTATATGCACTTCCAACTTTCTCTTTACTACATGCCACTCATCTCATTTAAAGTCATTCATGTCTATTTCATTCCCCCTTTATTCTTTCCTCATTTCAATCTCATCTTCCTATTGTCATTTATTTCATCTTCCACATTTATATCCTCAATCCATTCAAAATTATGAATGTATAATCATCATGAAATTATGATCTCACTTCCACTAATATATTCTTATGGTGGATCATAACTCTCGTCACATTAATCAAACAACCATTTATGTTCCAAATTCAACCTCTCAAGGTCATAATAATTTTTTTTTCTTTCAACTTGGCTTGTACACTTTAATCTCATCACTCATATTTATACCACTTCTTTCATTGATCAATCCATGACAATGTATTCACATCTATATCACATTCAAGGATATATTACCATAGTACAATATCGATGTTGTATTCCATAATACATCCACCAATAAAATTGTGTTAAATATTTATCTATTATGTCTAACCATATACTATTTGTCATTTCTAGATACCCACAAAATTTCATTTTCTCACATTCTGACAGATCATCATTCTTCTCACTATTTCTATTTGCTCAGGCTCTTAACAAATACTTATGCGTGTGCTTCATGTAAATGCGACTTAGACTAGGGATCAGTTGCCACGGCATATTAAGACATGTCTAAAATGCATGTACCTTGACACATATTTTGAAAAGCGCCCATGTAAGATATAATCTGGGATCTGATACCAAATTGTAGCACTCCACCCTCGCCAGACACGTACCCGACATCATGAATGATGTCCAAGTATATACCCTACAAGGGTGGCATGCTAAAAAAGTCAAACACTCGCAACTCAGTGAATTTTTTTTCAAATTTATCACACACATATGAGGAAATTAGTAATCAAAATTGGGCCCATTCTTTTCGGTCATAACATCAAAATCACATTTATTAATATTACACTCAAAATCAATCTCATTTACTAACTTTTCTACTATGGAAAGTTGTTACAAAACATAAATATTCAAATATACATGTTTCATAATTACGGAAGGCTCAATTCGATGCAAAAACAAGAAAATACAAACGTAGACACGAACTGATCCCGACCTCTATCTCTTACTTGAATGCAGTGTCTATACTCCGGTTAGCCTAACAGGGTAACTCTTCCGAGCCTGAAAAAATATTGCAAATTTTTGGTGAGTTTTGCGAACTCAGATGAGGTAACCATCATTGATGGTTCACTCAATTCATGCATCACATCATTTCATATAACAAATAATCATATTTTCTCATAATTGATCATGTATCACATTTTCACTTAAGCATAGGCAATTATGCATTTCAATCAAACAAACATACTTATCAAAATGCATATGAGACACTTTTCCAATTGTTACATTGTTGTGACCGAGTGCCTGAACTATCTCGTATCCATTTTAGATACAGGGCTCATTAATAACTGTCCCTTATCCGATGAGGATACAAGGCTCATTATACATAGTGAACCTTAGGCTTTTAATCAATGTCTGAGCTCGAGGCTGTTTTCACTCGTTGAGCTTTAAGCTCTGATCAGTGGCTACTTTGGTCACAACTCCCATTATCTGATCATGCATTCATGTATGGAATGCATCTCACATTTTCAATCAATCATATCATATCACATTTAGTTCTACACATTCACATTCAAGTAGCACTTCAACATATATCCCACTTTTCACAATCATCAGACCTTCTGTCCGGAATTCAACACAATTCAATTCATATTCATTTATCATTCATAAAAGCATTTAAGTAAACAATAATTGAGAGAAACTGTCTAGGTTACTCATAGTACGCTCTAGATTAGCATTTGCTTCCCAGATCTGGAAACGTCTGGATGTGGACATTTTATCCTACATATCAGTATTATGCAATACACACATTGCACACACATTAATAATTGCACAATCTCAAGTATTCATTGATGCACAAATGTGTTTATGGACTATGTACAATGCATGCTTAATGACAATCCCGGTTATATCATCTAATTCCATATTTTATCCACATTCTCATTTTATATCTCTGTTACTCGTCATTCCATTTTTTTTACATTAGTAGCTTTTTTATCCACATTCTCATTTTATATCTCAGTTACTCGTCATTCCTTTTTTTTTTCATTAGTAGCTCTCACTGTATCTAACTCTCATTCACTTCTATTTAATACCCATTTCTCATTTCCTTTGAATCATAACTACAATCACATGGACCTCTACATTTCCATTATAAACATGTCTTTGGTGCTTTAATACCAACAATTCATTCACTAATGTTATTCTAACATTATATAATCATTCAAAATCCAAACTCTCATTTCTCCCTATAACATCTCCAAAATTCCAAACCTTAGGGTCTATTTTCCATGATCATTATGACTAGGAGTTTGCTATAATTTGGCAATAATTTATTCTAGAAAATTGTTCTTCTATCTCTTAAGTTTCTAATGACACCAATATTATTCAATTCGGTTCAATAACCCAAAAGTTATACTCCAAAAAAATTTGGACTGTTCTTAATCTATAACAGTGCCCCTCACTCAACTTCAGTCCAGAATTTGAAATTCCTATAGACAGAATTAGAATTATATTTCTTCATACAAATTGTAGCTATATGTCTCTATTTTACTTCAAATAAAGAATCACTCCATTTGGATAACTACAGGACAATTTATAATCAAAATACTAAAACATGTTTAAGCTGTGCAGAAAAGTTGGCCGCGACGAAGACAGGAGTTGGCTGGGGAGAACTTTTCCCCGAGGGCAATTGTGCAAGTTGGCCACAGCGAACCAAAGAGTTAACCGTGGCAAACTTTCATAGAAGCAGTGAACAGAACTCATTTTCTAGTTTTTCTCATCATCAACTTCATTCCAATTCATCTCTTTTGCATAATATATCATTTCTAACTTATATCTACATCATTTCCTCTTCATTTATACCCCAATTATAGTTCAATATCATCTATA
>JAOQMS010000180.1:26025650-26048125 GCA_027563885.1 Erythroxylum longipes | reverse complement strand
CCGTTTTCTTGTCCTCTGGTTTTGGAAGGAACAAAAATTTTATGTCTCTGTCTCCGGAGTCGGGACAGAAATTAGTGAGAACAGCAAGCAAACAGGTCGGGGACAGAATTTTTCTGTCCCTGTCTTCTGTCCCCACCTATGGGGACAGCAACCAAACGTAGGGTAAGATTCTGGAATTTTGGGGATGTCATGGGGTTGGAATTTAGATTCTGACACTTCCACTACCTTGTTGTGCATGTGGTGCATAAATTCATGTCTCCCTTACACAACGGCACCAAAAACTTGATCGAGTGGGCAAGTTTTACAATTTCTTATCCCTCAAAATACTATAAGTGCACCAGTCGTGAGTGTAGTATATGAGGTGCACCGGTCGTGAGTGTAGTATATGAGGTGTCGATCCCTCGAGGAGTTGGTGAACTAATTGAATTCTAAGTTGTCTAAGGCCTAAAGGATAAATATAATGAAGAGGAAAATTAAACAAAAAAGTAAAGAAGCGAACGTGGATTGATTGAAAATGAAATTGTAAAATTAACACAAATAAATCAAAATTTAGCACCACCAATGAACAATCAAAAATCACACAAGGAAGATTAGTAAATTATAAGAGGGGGATTTATCTTATCATCAAATGCTAACATGATTACTTTTGAGTTAATACGGTATCAGTCCTAGACTTTCAGAGGGTGGATTACTCTCTCTCGAGTTATAATCATTAAATCCTACATCATAACCCCTAATTGAATTATGGAATTTGCAATCTCTCAATTTACAATTAGATCTTAAGCCCTCTAATAGACTATAAGGTCCTCACATGAGATCTCTCTTCGTATAAATTACCGATGAGATTATTTGTGTGATCTATTAGATTTTTCAACTCTCATTGCCTAATCTGATTGTTTTGTTATCAGTTCACTCTCTCAATTTGTTACCAAAATATGCAAATATAATAAAAAATCACAATACCCAATGTATTAACATCAAAAGAAATCACATTAACATTGATTCAAGAACAAATCCCTAAAGGAGTTTAGAACATCATCATCAAACCCAAATCCATCACTATCAAATCCATCCCGTACATTCAAAAGAAATAATAACAAAGATGAAATAAAAATGTCACTTAGAAGGGTCGGGATGAATCAGGAATATAGGAGCAACAACAGCCCTTCTTCTTCCCTCTTCCTCTCTCCTCTTCTTCTCCTTCCTTAGATCTTTCCCAATGTAGCAAATCGAGGCACACGAAAATTAGGTTCTCTCCCTCTATCTGTAGTCTTTTCTAATTAGAGTGAAAATTAGGTTTTATCTGAGCCCAAAAAGTTCGAAATATTCCTTGAAAAGTTAAGTTTCGAAGCTGATTTATAACTACTATCACGTAGGTCGTACTAAAGTGCTCTCTGTCTCAATTATGGCCTGATGAATATGCCTCTCTCACGATCGTGGCCCTGAGTCCTCCATCGAGCTTCCTTTGAATCTCCTCTGTTCTTCGATATCTAATCTCAAACACTAACAAATACATCAACGCACCTCAAATAAACAAAATTAAAGCTCGATAGCATGCTCTAACCCACATAACACTAAAAACATAAATATCTAACCAACTAACATAATTCTAAACCTAAACGTGCATGAATCAATGAATTAACAATTAAAAACATACTAAAATGCCTATTAAACATCTTGCAACCCACAACTATCAGTATTATTGCTAGGCAGTATGGTGCTTTAGTTTTTTTCTTGACTTTAATTAATGTTTTGTACATTTTTTATAATTAATTTCTTTTCAGTTGTTTCCTAATCTTTTCATTTTTTTAGTGTTTGTGTTTTTTATTGAAAATTTAATTACATAGACAGAAGTAATTTTTTATATAACTCATATTCTTAATCCTATAACCATGTTTGGAGTGATCATATAAACTTTAGTTATGTATGGGATAATCAATATAATTACTTCATTGATACTATACAAGACACATAACAATTCCCGCATCGACTAGAAGCTTCTTACTACAACTCAGGTACATTCATGGAAGATTTAGTTAGATCACTTACTATTAATACTTTGGAATTTTAGCAGGAAACAAGATCTAGAATCTAGAACTTGGTAATCAAGAAGGGTCAAATGATGGAAGTTGTCGACCATGTAGATTCACAATGTGAAGAAATGCAACCATCTCAACGTGAGGAGTACCCAAGGGACAATAGTTCAGAAACTTTACAGAATGAAGAGAAGCTTGAGAACCTTGAGAGACCTATTTAAGGAATTGCTTATGTTGAAGAAGTGGCGAAGGATCTCGAAGTAGAAAATGATACACCATTCAACTTAAAGGTGAGTACTGAGTCCATAATTATTTTTAACACTAACACTTCACCTTTATATAGCAAATTGTGGAAATTAAATGAAGAAGAAAAAGATGAAGAGACATTCAAGATCTTTCTAGAGTGCATAGACTCTGTAGATATTAAGAATTTGAAGATAGGGAAGATGTTGGAGATGAATGATCATCAACTTAAGCCCTATCCTGAACAACCTCACATGAAGGAAGTACAAACTATGACAACCAAAGATCATAATTTTGTCACATGTGAAGAAAACAAGGAGTCGAGCCAGCGACACTAAACAAAGGTGCTTCTTGGGAGGCAACCTAAGGGAAGTTAATTTCTTTTTCTTTACATTTTTGCATATCTTTCTTATGTACATGTGTGTTTCTAAGTTTGTTTGTTTTTACATGTTTTTTAAGTTTTCAACAAAAGGAGAGAGAGAACCAAACAAAAACAAACATTTTCTTATTTTTCTATTGCTTTAGGACTATATAGTAATGATTATAGTGTAAATTGACTAGAAAAATCCATGGAAACTTTAGCATATACGTCTACTCTTATGATTGGTCAATGTGCATTATCTTTAGAAAAGTAGTGACTATTGGAATACACAAGGTAGTAAGATTTGGAGCTTGTATAGACTAATACATTAATATCAGTCTTATTATCTTTTATTTATATATGACCTTCATGACATGTACATCCTGACTTTGCTTTAATTTTCTATTCAAGACCACACTTTTATCACATGCATTAACATGGAAATCATATAGGCATTCTTTCTTTTTATAAACTAAATTAGCCAAATAACCTACCCATTGATATGATCTTCCTTTGTTAAGCCCCTTTGAGCTTTATTATCCTTTATTTTTGTGTTAACCACATTACACGTTATTAATCTTAACCAAATGTCCTACCTGAGTCTTAAAGCTAGTTGGAACATTTTTTGATTATTGATAATTGTATATGTACAACAATATAAGTGTGGGGATGTTCATACGGGTTTTTTATATTTGTTAGAATGTCATGTTATGAATTCCATTGTTGATGTAGCTTCTTTCAATTTTTATATGAAAAAAAGGGAAAAGAAAAAAATAAAAATAAAATAAAAATGTTTAAATAAAAGTATGTAGGAGGAAAGGCAATTGTTTTGAAAAGTTATTTAAGATTAATGTCTCCTCCTAAATATGTAAGTAATAGGTAATTTGAATATGATGTATATGAAGTAGATGTGGTTTTGAAGGATCACTCTTTGTGGTTTCAACGTATTATCATCAATTGTATGAGTGATTCCTTCTAGTTGGTTATTATTTATGTGGTTTTGGTGTGAGAGTTTGAATTTGAGCTAGGAAATATAGTTTTTGCATTCATCATAGTTGATGTGTGCAATTGTAAGTGAATGTTGGTTTTTGCACTTGATGGGATAATGAGAGTTTTTCTTGTTTCACTAGCTTTTATGGTTTTTATGCTACACTACCCAAATACATCTCACCTTTCCCTTTCCCATACTACAACCTTGAAAAGTCCTTTGATTCATGATTATGCATTTGAACTTAGTGGTGGAGAAATGAAATGATTTGCAAAGTTGTGAAATGTCACGATCATGAATGATATTTGAGTGTACCTATGAACTGATCATATTTAAACACATTTTCCAAGTCTACCTCTAGAGTTCCTAGTTTCTAAAGGTGATGAATGTTGATTGATTATGAGTAGAAGCGTTAAATTTTGAATTCTTACTACAGTTTTGGAAAGTTATTCACCTTTGCTTATGACTATATATTCTTAAAAACATATAAGAAATGAGTAAATGTTTTTGGGTCTATGAATTTTGATTATGACATTTTGCCGAAGGACGGTTAAAAGCTAAGTGCAGTGGAGATAGAAAGAACGATGATGAACGAAATACATCACGGGGAGTAAAGGGCCCTTATGGACTTTATGAGGCTAGGGTTTAATGCCTGTCATCAAGGAATTATACAACCACCATTGCAAGCAAAACACAATTTTTTTGAAGAGATGGCGAACAATAATTATCTTTGGACATCGAAATGAAGTAGACCATATTCAACCTTCTCAAATCTAGAAAGAATGATTGCAGTAGATTCAGTGATAGTAATGCAAGCTAAAATTGAAAACCTCATTAAGGAATTGAACAGTCTGACAGCCACCTCTTTCTCTTCATTCAAAGCAATTCAGAAAGGATGCGACCTATATGGATGAGAGAGTCATATTACAGCTGATTGCTTCCTAGTGAAAATCAATAACGTAGAGTAATTTAACTTCAGTGCAGCACAATTTGTTCAAGAAGTAATCATCCTTATTTGAACACGTACAATCTAGGGTAGCAAAACCACCCAAATTTCTTTTGATCTAACAAAGCAAGGACTCAAATGGGAAATAAAAACCTACTAGGATTTCATGAAGATGAGTCCAGTTCATGGGATTCAAAATTAGACAAGATCATGAACAAGCTCATAAGCGTGGATGAGGCCCAGAAGAGACCAGAAGGGAAGTTTGACAACCTAGAGGTTCAAATGAGCCAGCTTTTCGATGAATTCTATAAGAGAAGTATAGAAAACCTTCCGAGCAATATGGAAGAAAATATAAGAAAATAATTTAAGGCTATCACACTTAGGAGTGGGAAAGAGATAGAAGAACCAGCAAAAAGACAAGTTGAGACCCAACTTATAAAAGACCAAGAGAAAAAGAAAAAGGATGAAGAAAAGAATGAGGACCCTCCCTATATTCCTCCTCCACCTTATTCACCAAAAATACCATTCCCACAAACACTTCAGAAGAATGACTTGGATGTAACATTTGCAAAGCTCATGGAAAAGCTAAAGACATGGTAATTTTACTTGTCTTTTATGGAAACAAATTGGATGTACCATTTTCAAAGTTCGTGGAAAAGCTAAAGAGATGGAAAATTTACTTGTCTTTTATGGAAGTGTCGAAATGCAAGCCTAACCATTTTCAAAGTTTGTGGAAAAGCTAAAGAGATGGAAAATTTACTTGTCTTTTATGGAAGTGTGGAAATGCAAGCCTAAGTATGTGAAGTTCCTTAAAAACATATTATCTGACAACCATACTTAGGAAGATGACCAAACATTATCCATGACCGAAAGTTATAGCTCCTTAATTACCAGTCATATGCCCTCAAAGATCCAAGGAGCTTTACGATACCCTGTATAGTTGGTAATTTAGATATTTTGAAATGTTTATATGATTTAGGCGTATATATAAACCTCATGCCTTTGTCAGCTTTTAGGAAATTGGGACTAAAAGATATGAAGCCATTTATGCTTATTCAATTGGCAGACCAATCGATAAACAAACTGTTAGGCTTGGTGGAGGATGTGCCTATAAAAGTGGATAAATTTTTCATTCCTTTGGATTTTTTCATGCCAGACTTTGAAGAGGATCGAAACTATCCATTAATATTTGGTATACCATTTTTTAACAATAGAAAAGCTTTGGTAGATGCATATGAAGACAACCTTATTCTTCGAATTGTTGATGAATAAGTGAAATGAAATATGAATAAGGTATTAAAGAATTCAAAGGAAGGTAGCTTGTTCATGAGAATTGACGAAGCCAAATCTTTAAAGGAACGAGAGGAAGAAAAATAGATGACAACGAAGATTGGGTTTGAAGAATATAAGGAAGTCTCTATTTAAGAATAGATTGACTAACAAATGATAGTTGCGATAGAGGTTGAAGAAGATACAGACGTTTCTATTCACAAAGCTGAAAAAGAAGAGGAGACAAAACTGATTTAGGAAGAAAGAGAACAGTTCACCTGCTTAGAAGTTAAACTATTGAATTCGATAGACAATTCAAGAAGTTTCATTATTCCCCATTTTATTGACAGTTTGTTACTGAAAATGACATTACTAAACTTACTAAGTCTTCCTAATTTGATTAATTATGTCCTTATTATTATCTTGCAATGTGTTGCTTATTTACAGGCTAGGAAACTAAAATTATGGAACATGAGTGGATGCAAGTCACTCATAATTGACCCATATTGAGCATAGAAGGAAGAATACATCAAGCTAATGATGTTAACTAAACGCTAGTTGGGAGGCAACCCAAAAATTAGGATAAGTTTAATTATTTTATTTTATTGGTATTTTGTTTTTTATTTTTTTATCTTGTAAGGATTGAATTACTAGAATTTTATGATCGAAAGTATCATGTAAGGAGTGAATTGTTGTAATTCTATGATCAAAAGTATCTCCAAGTTTCAGCTCTAACACCATCACCACCGAAACATCATAAGTTTTCTTACTCTAACGTTTTCTTTTGTTTTCTAGTGATTATTTTATTTCCCTTTATATGTTACTTGTTTTCTCATATTAAGATAATGGGTTGTCTAAGTGTAGTGAGAATTTTGCATTGGCATGTCATGTGTGTGAAGTTTGCTTATGATATTGTCTTATATTTTTATTAGGTTGACATGGTGTGAGCATATGTGTGAACTGTGTCAATATGTCAATGGCAATAACTTGATGGAAGTAGTTTAGCTTAAAACACAGTCATTGAATTTGTTTGTTCATTTTAGGAAATTTGTTACATACATTTATAATTATAAGTCAATTGAATATGTTAGTATCATTAGCAGTCTTTCTTGAGGATGATTGACTAATAAGGTGTCAATCTTAAGAGGAAATATTTAAAACCAAAAGTCCCCAAATTTGTTTAAGGGATTGGAATATGAATTAAACGAAAATAGATAACAGAAATTTAAGCATTCAGATAAAATTAAACAAATAACCAAATAATAATTGAGTTGCCACATTTATGTAAGGATGACTAAGGATGAAGCTTAGGATTTATTCTTTTGTTATTTTGCTCCCCTAATAATTACCGATTCAATTATGTGTTGATCCTAGATTTTGGAAGGGTTTGATTACTCTCTCTCAAAACCAAACCAATTAACCCTAATTAAATCTGAAAATTCCAAAATTGTAATCTCTCAATTCAGAACTCTTTCCCTAACATTTTTAATTAGTTCTAAAGTTACCTATTGAATAAGCAAGTTCTCACATATGATCTCTCTTAGAATGATATTTGAGTTGTTAATTAGGTGACATATTAATTCACCAAATCTTGTTGCGCAAATTAATCAGATTACTTTTGACTTACTCTCTTGATTTATTGCCAAAGTATAAGCATGCACCATTAACACAACACAAATTATGTATTGAAATCAATAATAATCATGTCACAAAACAAATTACGAACAAACCCTAATCTAAAAATTTAGAAACTCATAAATGTAAATAACATCTTAGAATCTAGTTTACACATTAATTTTAATGAAATAACATAATGAAAGAAAGAAAAACTTGATTTATAACTTGTTCTAGAAACCTCTGATGTTCTTCTTGATCCTCATTGGTTAATCCAATTTTACAAGATGGTGGTTGCTTTTTTTCGAGTGTTTTATGTTATTAAATAGTCTCTGAGGCTTTTGGGGTGTAACTAGGGTTTTTACCCTTCAATCAGTTCCCAAAATTGCCCCTGAATCTTTAAATAGATGGAAAATATTGCGCATGTGCTGGTTGTGACGTAAGTGTCATGAACGTGACACTAGGGAAAATTAAAACCTTCTATCATGATCGTGACAATGCATGCACAATCACATTCCATCTTTCATCCTTCTTCACTTATCTAGTTTCCATTATTAACAAACAATTCAAATACCTTAAGAAACACAATAATAAAGATCCAAAATCTAAACCACATAAGACTTAAAACACAAACAAACAATCAAATTAGCATAATTCTAACCCTATACATGTGATGATCATCTAACAAACACCGAAAAACAAACTAAAACATCTATTAACATATGATAAACTACACCTATTGTAACACACCACTATTATAGAGCATATGCCTAAATATACCGATGAATATTCAAAAACATACTCTACAAGGATGGCAGGTTAAAACTATCAAATCAAAACATTAAAAAATTATCAAACATCAAACACATCTTTAACAAACCAGTAATAATTTTGGCCCTTTCATTTACAAACATATCTATTCATAAATGTCATTGCACTTTAGAATTCACACATACATCGTACAATAGTTGACAAGTATAATTCTTGATACAAAAATATTGAAGACATGTGCAGGTACAACTGATCCCGACTACTAACTCATGTCCAAATGCAGTAGCTACTTCAACTAGATTAGCTAGTTCTCTTCTGAACTTAAAAGAAAACATTGCAATTTTAATGAGTTTGTGAACTCAGTGAGTGAAGCATCATCTATGTGCTCACTCATACCAAAACATAAGCATAATTCACAATCCAATTCACAAACAAATCATATCATCAATTATTGAATATCATTTTACATTTCATATGGTCATTTCAGAATAACTTGATCACTTATCTCAATCAGTCATCTCATTAACATGTACACAAATATTGTATATCATATTATCATCACAATTCAGTAATTCATTGCAATCTTTCACACGATACATGTAAAGATATATATATTTGCAAATGCATATGCACATGTGACTCCACTTTCATTTTTTTGTTGTGAACAAGCACCATTTTGTTGTTCTATATCTGTTGTGGATGCCGAGCTCATTTCATAAACTTTCTCATACCCTTTGTAGATACCGGGCTCATTAATAATAGTGTATGTGGCTCTTTGCGCACATTTAAGAGCTCTAAGCTCTTTTTCACTGGTCACTCCAGTCATAACTCCTTTTTCTAATCATGCATCATAATGTGATGGAATACATCAATTCTCATTATATGCAATCAATATCTTTCATTCATCATGCACAGTCATTTTCACATCGGATCTAAGTCTGACGTTCAACATATAGTTGAGTACATATATTTTTCCATATTCACATACAATTATGAAGCACTCCCAATACAATCTCAATTATCAAACTCCTCGAACCATCAATGTCCAGACTTATCACAGTCTTAATAATCATAATTCAATAACTGAAATTTTAAACAGAAACAAATCAATTGTAGTGAGAAAACATCTAGATTGACTCACAGTACGATCTAGATAAGCTATTGCCTTCATGGTCTGGCAATATATGGACGTTGACAATCAACTTATGTTTTTATCTTCAAGCAATACACATATTTCAAGTTGTCAATCATATGATTATTCAATCATTCACATTTATATATAACATGTTTTAATGCATGCTCAATTGACTTTTCCTGGCTATGTATCCGTATTCATAATTCTTTACTGAACTTATATGCTTTTAGATCATTCACTTTATTGCTTGTATACTTCCATTTTGCAATTAGGCTTATACCTTAAGTAAACTTGGTTATTCTAATATCATCAATCATACATTCATCAATCCTTTTCTAGCATTAACTAATTACACAATATCCCATTTCTCATTCATTCATTCCTAATGCATCATTCATATCCTTTGGATCACATTTGTATTCATAAGAACACCTTCATTTCTTTAACACTCATAAATTCCAGATTTTTTATACATTGATATCAAACAATCCTTTCTTAAGTTATAACATCAATTAATAACCTAAACATATCAAACACTTTAATCAACTAATCTAACATCAAACTAGGTTCATTTTAAGCCTCAATTAAGTTTAAATGCACCAAAATAAAGTAGCTTATCCTTAGTTAGTTCAACAATCACATAAAAGAGAAGATTTCACTTTCCATGCATTTCCCACGATTATGGAGGGCTTCCCATGATCGTGGGATAGGTGATCTGTGAATTTACCAGCCATCTCCTTCAATATTTTTCCAGATTTTAGCACTTACATACTAAATCCAAAACATCTACTTCATAATTCATTATTTAGACTTCAATTCCTCATCAAGCTCACCTCAATCCCAACTCAAAATCATCTATACTACAACTCATAAACTATTGTTTATCATTTACACAAAAACATAACACAATTGTATCCTTTTCTTCATCAACGTTCCAACACTCATCAAACACCATTATCACTATCAATCCATCCCTAAATAATCACCATTTATGTTTCTATTAAAACAAGCCATGAAGAACATTATTATACTTACTTGTTTAGCTCAAAAGCTCCTTAAATCATGAGTTAACCTAGCCCCTCCAAGCTTACAAAATCGTCACTATTTTAAGGAGGAATAGGTTAGGTTTTCATCAACAAGGTGAAGATAACTAGATATTGTAGTGATAAAGTGAAAGATGGTGGCAAAAACTCAAAGTCTTGAGTGTGAGGGTGAGAGTGTCGTGAATGGGAGAAGAAAGAAGAAGAAGAGAGCATGTAGCAAAAATGAAAGTCAAAGATGTTTATGTCTTGTGTGAGTGTCGTGGGTTAAGGTGTGTGGCAAGTGTTGCGACACTTGTCACTTACCACATGTCTTCTTATCATGGTACCAAGTGTCACTTAATAATTTGTCCATTTGTCACTCATTCTCCAAGCCATTTGTTACCCAATTATCTAGGATATTTTCCACTCAATCCTAATACCACATATCACTTATTTCTACTGCTAAGTGTCATTTTTTCTTACCACTTAACTTTTTCCTATTTCAGATATACATATAAATTCATAAATCTCCCAATTGTAACAATTAATTCCAAATTAATAATTATAATCCATCCATTCTTATCATTGGTAAACTAAAGTACAAAACATTGGAAATGCACATTCATTATGCTCAGTCATTTATCACATTCACCTTAGTTTCATACACCGGAATATGTCAATTGAGTGTAATTTATCTAACTCACTATTCAATTGTATATGCTAGTATTATGCATTTGAATATAATCATAAAATCATGCCATAAATGTACCAATTTCATTCTATATGCTGCCACTCATGTGACTCATTAGTCTAACACTTTAAATTTCTCAACAATTTGAGAGACGGGATATGACATCTTTCATAATGTAACTAAGAATCTCATATAAATGGGATATGACACCTTTCATAATGCTAGTGATATTTTTAACACATGCAAGTCAGCCCCTTTTCAAACTCCTCTTAGATTCTATAACCTTATGTTATAGATAGAGGGTCTAAGAGTCTATGAGAAAAGGTGTTAATAGACACATTTTAGGATGTAAAGATTTTCGATTAGTGACTAAACTCAAAATGGTGAAACAAGAAGTCAAAATATTAACAAGACAAACTTGTCCAATCATTGGAGTTTTACTAAAAAAAATGCCAAATCCTAACTTTTGTGTTACCAAACTGAGTTTTATAACTTACTTAATGATTTTAGTATTAAAATATAGGAAGAACAAGCTCTCCAAAATTTCTCCTTATCTCTTTCTCTATCATGCTGTAAACAAAAAGTCAAATTTTATTGTCTTAAAGAGGTTGGAAAATATATCATTTTTTTCTTTAACACCCTACTAGCTCATAGGAACAATAATAAAATCAATGTACTTATTAACAATGAGGGGGATATCTACAAGGATCAACATACTAAGGAAGAACTAGCATATCAATATTATAGTGATCTCCTTGGCACTAAATTTTCATGCTCCTTCTCAGTTCAACCAATCAAAAAGTATATTGATGTGTACTTAATTGTTGGTACATTTAATCATTGACACTTAGTGATTAATGCTTAAAATGCTTAAGACACTCACTTTAGTTCATATTTGATCTTAGGTATAATTTGGAAGCATAATAGCTAAAATGAGCCGAAAGCATACTCATTGAGCCATCTTTTTTAGATTCACACTCAATTAGCTTTATGGAGCAAGAGTGAGAAGGATTAGAATGAAGAGGAAGGAAGAAAATACGAAAACAAATGGAAAGATGTAGTGTCATGGCTATGGGAGGTGTCTCATGGCCATGAAAATTTTATCATGGTCGTGAGACTAGTGTCACGCCCATGAAAAAATTTTCATGGGCGTGACACTATTATCACCCCTATGACATATGCTAACGAGCATCACACATCAAGTCATGCCCATGAAATTGCCACCTGCCCTCTTGTAACCTAGCTTTTTACTATAAAAGCATTATTTTATTATGGCAGTTTAATGGAGATTGATGGAAGGCTAACCTTCCTAATGCTGGTTTGGAGGTGAAGTCGACACTAAGCATAACATTTGAGCATTATTGTCATTGTGTATTATTTTCTTTCCCTCTTTTCGAATTGTTTACGTTATCTTATTTTTATTGATTGGGGATTGTGTAAGAATGATCTTTATGCTATTTTAGATTGTATTTCATGAAAACCCATTCCTAGAACTTGAATATGATACGTAATTGTCATGTTTGAAGTCGTATATGGAAACTAATGGTATTATATCGTCAGGGATACGTTAACCTAAGTTAAATAATCTGAAATTTTTTGATTATTTCTTAGATTGGTCTATTTTTCTCACTCATAAGATGGTTGTCTGATTAAACTTAGAGAGCTTATTCTAGGTTATCTGATAGTTAGGATTAATTAATGAACTCTTCTTGATTAACTACGACCTAAGAAAAAATTAGAATTAATAGAGCCTGTTAATTCACAATCAATAATCTAAAGAGAGGTAGGAAGCCGATAATGCAATGATGTATATGGAATTATGCATAGGCCGAGATTAAACTAAAGAATTGGATTTTAAACTATTAATTAATTTTATCACTTTGTTGCTGTTTAATTTAAGTTGCTTTTATACATTCAATTTTACTTTGTTTTCCAATTTGCATTGAACCCCCCTCCCCCAGTTTTACTTACACAGATAATTTAGGAGAGTAATTGGATTTAATCTCTGTAGGAACAACCTAGACTTACCATTACTATACTTTTAGGTTTAGTTATTTTGTGTAGTGTTATGACACACTACCAATTTTGGCATCGTTGTTGGGGATTAATACCCTTTTCTTTTCTTAATTTGTTTTTTATTTTATTTTTATTTATGGTTAATTTAGTTTCTTGTTTAGTTAGTTACAGTGCATGACATGATCTTTTCACTCTGGTTAATTGAAATTTTACGCAGATTAAGAAGACAATTTATATAAAGTCCCAAGGATCCATCACCATTTGACAGAAGACTTGATTTTTCACCAGGAATTCAAATAGCTTTAGATTTGCATTCTGATTCTTCTAGTGATTCTATTTCTAAATTTGATTATGACATGGCTAAACAAAATAATGCTTGCACTCTCAAATGGTTGGCTACTCCTGATTTTAATGATCAATCCTTGTGCATTGATTTTCTTGCTATCGATGTTGCTTTCCATCTTTTGCCTACTTTTCGGGGTATGCTAGGTGAAGATCCTCATAAGTACCTAAAGGAGTTCCACATAGTTTGTTCTAACATGAAGTCAATTGGGATACAAGAAGAGCAGATCAAGCTAAGAGCATTCCCATTCTCATTGGGGGACACCACTAAGGATTGGCTTTACTACTTACCATCTAGATCAACCACTACTTAGAATGAGATGAAAATACTTTTTCTTGATAATTACTTCCCTGCTTATCGTGCTATGAATATTCGAAAAGAAATATGTGCAATTCGACAGCCCCATGGGGAGATTTTATATGAGTACTAAGAGAGTTTCAAGGGATTGTGTGTTAGCTGCATGTACCATCAAATCAGTAAGAAGCTCTTAATCCAATACTTCTATGAGGGGCTTCTGTCACAAGAAAGAAGTATGATAAATGTAACAAGAAAAGGTGCACTGATAGACAAGACACCCGTTGAAGCCAGAAATCTGATTTCCAACACGGTTACTAACTCTCAACAATTCAACATTTAAGAGGAACCCAAACCATTGAAAGCCAATGAAGCTAATACAACCACATAGGAGCAACCGATAGCTAGGTTTACATCTTTAGTGAGACAAATGGCTGTAAATGGTGCTCAACAAGTCAAGGTATGTGGAATTTGCATAGTGGTAGGACATCCTACTGATATGTCTCTAACCTTACAAGATACTTCCATGAAACAAGTGAATGCTTTTGGAAGTTTTCTGGGTCAACCACACTAGGAAGTATGATCCTAGCTACTCCTATGCACAGAATTCATGATGGAAGAATCCTCCATTCAACATTATCAACAACAAGGCCCCTACTAATAACCATTTCAATGACAAGGCTAACCATCAAGCTCTAGACCGTCATTGGGAGAAATGATGAAAATATTTGAATAACAAACAAGAGTTAGCATTTAATATCTGAAAAATAAATTGAGTCATATATCCACTATTGTGAGCCGATTGGAAAATCAGAATTTAGTAAACTTCCTTCTCAAACGATTATGAACCTAAAAGTGAATGCAAGTGCTATCACTTTGAAAAGTGATAAAGAAATAGAGGCAACACATAAGACCCAAATTGTTGGCGATGATGAAGAATCTGAAAAGGAACTTGAAGTGTTTCCAAAAGAAGCTGAAAAAGGAACTAAGGTAAATTCTCAATCTCTTGTGATTAAAAACTTTACTAATAGTTTGCGACCTTTTCCTAGCAGGTTTGCTAAATTGAAGAAAGAGGAGCAAGATAAGGAGATTTCGAAATTGTTCAAGAAGGTAGAAGAACATACCTCTAATTGATGTCATAAAGCAAGTTCCACGATACACCAAATTCCTCAAGGAATTATGTACATTAAAAAGGAAATGAGAGGAGATGAGAAAGTGATTGTAGGGGAAATGTCTCTACATTAATTCAAATAAATCTTCCCCCTAAGTGTAAGGATCTAGTACATTTACAATTCCCTGCAAAATAGGTGATATTAGATTTTAAAAGGCAATGTTAGATCTAAGAGCTTCAATTAATGTCATGCCATATTCCATTTACACTTTATTGAATTCAGGATCTTTGAAAGAAACACGTGTTATAATTCAATTGGCTGATAGATCTAATGCTTATCCGAATAGGGTTGTAAAAGATGTTTTAGTTCAAGTTAACGGATTGGTTTTCCCAACTGACTTTTATATATTGAACATGGAGGGAGAACCTTCTTCTAACTCTACACCAATCCTTCTAGGTTGACCTTTTTTTAGTACATTAAATACAAAGATTGACGTGGATGTAGGAACATTAACTATGGAGTTTGATGGTCAAATTGTTCGCTTTAATATTTTTAAAGCTATGAGGTACCCTAGTGATGTTCATTCTATTTTATTAATTGATTTCATTGATTATTTGTCTCAAGAAGTTTTTGATATGGAAGGTAAAGAAAAGTTAGAAGTCATTCTTTGCATGAGTTTGCAAGAAAACATTTTGTAAAATTCCAACTTATTCATTACAGATGAGATGGAAAAAATTATGCTAGATTTGCAATCACTGCAATCGATGCCAAAAAGGTATATGTTTCTAAGTATTGAATTATCAATATCTTATACGAAATCTCTACCTTCGGTTGTGCAGGTATCTACAGTTGAATTGAAGCAATTACTGAAGCATTTGAAATATGTGTTTTTGGGAGGAGAGACACTTCCCATAATCATCGCAAGGAACTTATACAAGCTTCAAGAGGAAAAGCTTATTCGAGTGCCTAAAGACCACATGACAGCTATAGGGTGGACCACAACTGACATTAAAGGTATTAGCCCTTTAACATGTGTGCACTGAATTCTTTTGGAAGAAGGATTCAAACCATCAAGAGATTCATAAAGAATATTGAATCCTCCAATGTTGGAAGTGTTAAAGACAGAGATCTTAAAGTTGCTTGATGTTGGTATAATCTATCCAATTTCAAATAGTAAATGGATAAGTCCAGTACAAGTAGTACTAAAGAAGACTAGTATTATAGTGGTGAAAAATGATAACAATGAGTTTGTCTCTACAAGGATTCAAAATGGATGGTGAGTATGCATCAATTACAGGAAGTTAAATGCTGCTACAAGTAAGGATCACTTTCCAATAACATTCATTCATCATATGCTTGAATGACTTGTAGGACGATCTCACTATTATTTTCTTGATGGGTATTTAGGTTATAAACAAATTGTGATTGCTTCAAAGGATCAGTAGAAAGTAACCTTCATAGCCTATTTGGTACATTTGCTTACAGAAGGATGTCATTTGGACTTTGCAATGCCCCAACCACCTTTAAAAGATGCATGGTCAGTATTTCTCTAAGTATGTTAAGCACATTATTGAAGTCTTTATGGATAATTTTACTATCTATGGGGATTCATTTGATGCATGTTTGGATAATTTGAATTGTGTACTTGAAAGATGCATCAAAACTAACCTTGTTCTAAATTCTGAAAAATGTCATTTTATTGTTGACCAAGTAATGGTTTTGGAACATGTAATCTCATCTAGAGGAATTGAAGTCGATAAAGATAAGGTAGAAATTATGTGAAACTTACCGTACCCCACAAATGTGCAGGAGGTTCGCTCTTTTCTTTAAAATGTAGGTTTTTATCGCAGGTTTATCAAAAACTTCAATAAGATCTCAGTAAACCTCTTTTAAATGTTGCAAAAGGATGTGCCCTTTGACTTTGATGAGGGATGTAAAGAAGCATTTGACAAGTTGAAAGAACTTTTGACTTCGGCACTAATCATTCAACCACCTAATTAGAGTTAACCATTTGAGATTATGTATGATGCAAGTAATTTTACTGTGGGTGTCGTCCTTAGTCAAAAATATGGTAAGATCACCTATGCCATTTACTACGCTTCTAGAACACTCAGTCCAAAAAAATGCAACTACTTCACCACAGAAAAGGAGCTTTTAGATATTGTGTTTACTTTAGATAAATTTAGACTTTACTTGCTTAGTTCTAAAGTGATAATATATTATGATCGTACAGCATTAAGGTATTTTTTTATCAAAGAAGGAAGTGAATCCAAGGATTATCAGATGGATTCTCCTACTCTAAGAGTTCCGTTTAGAGATCAAATATAAGAAAGGTGTGGAGAATTCAGTCGCGGACCACTTGAGTCGAGTTATGAAGGAAGAGGATCAATACCATTGTAAGAGTTATTTCCAGATGTCCAATTACTAACTCTTCAAAATAAGGTACTATGGTATGCTAATATTGTGAACTATCTAGTGAACCATGAAATACTTAATGGCTTGAGTAGAGCTAAACGGTATAGAATAAAAAGTGATTCAAAATATTATATTTGAGATGATCCTCAATTGTGGAAGTGTTGTTTTAACCAAGTGATTAAGAGATGTGTTGCTGAACATAAATGTGAATCTATTCTAAAATTTTTCCATTTATATGCTTATGGTGGTCATTTTAGGCCTAATAGAATTGTTAGGAAAATACTTAAATGTGGTTTTTATTGGCCAAATATATTTCGAGATTCCTATATGTTCTGTAAAGCATGTGAACAATGCCAAAAACAAGGTAATTTATCCCGTAAAGATTAAATGCCTTTATCTTTAATCCTTACATGTGAAATTTTTGATGTATGGGGCATCGACTTTATGAGACCATTTTCTTCCTCTTTTAGTTTTGCTTACATATTTTTTGGTTGTAGATTATGTTTCTAAATGGGTGGAAGCAACTAACAATTCTAAAATTGTTGTAGAATTTGTCAGGTCTAACATTTTTGCTAGGATTAGAACACTGAGAGCATTGACTAGTGACAAGGCTACTTATTTTTTGCAATCAAGTGGTGCGAAATCTTTTGAAGAAGTACCATGTCACTCACAAGGTTTCCATGGTTTACATCCACAGACAAACGGGCAAGTAGAAGTGTCTAATAGAGAAATCAAGTAAATCCTGGAGAGATGGTGAGCCCAAATCGTAACGACTGGAGTCATGACTTGATGATGCTCTTTGGGCATATAGCACCGCATACAAGACACAGACTAGCATGTCTCTATACCAGCTGATTTACGGAAAGCCATGTCATCTTCCAGTGGATATTGAGCACAAAACTTTTAGGGGAATTAAGCAATGCAATATAAAGATGGACGTTGCAGGTGAACATAGAAAGTTGCAACTGCAAGAATTGCAAGAGCTTACGCTTGACTCTTACAAGAATGCAGAAATTTACAAGGAAAACACGAACTAATTTCATAAAAAGATGATTGTTAGGAAAGATTTTGTTGTCGAACAACAAGTTCTTATACACCATTTATGAATTAAGCTTTTCCTAGGTAAATTATGTCCCCGTTGGATTGGACCTTTTATTGTTACTAATGTGTTTCTATATGGTGCTGTTGAAATTGAAAGTTTACTGATGAACAAAAAATTTAAGGTCAATGGTCATTGGTTGAACCCTTTTATGAAGGATTCCAAGTGGAGGATGTGGAAGTGATAGGGTCAGAAAACCTTACTTATGAAGAATGAGTAACCTAAAGTCGAGCCAATGACGATAAACAAAGGCGCTACTTAGGAGACAACGTAAGGAAAGTTGATTTTTGTTTATTTACATTATTGCATGCAATTGATGTTACATTGGGGATAATGTAAGTTTTAAGTGTGGGGGTGGGGATCTTAGTTTTCATACACGCTTTTTGAGCTTAATTATGGCTTATGTGACTTCTTAGGCATTTTCAAAATCAAACAAATAAACAGAAACTTTCTCTTTTTCTAATAGTTTTAAGACTATACAGTTATAATTAGATCATAAATTGACTAGAAAAATCCATAGCAACTTTACCATGTACTTTTGCTCTTGTAATTGGTCAATGTACATTATCTTTAGAAGAGTAGTGACTAGTGGTAGACAAAAGCAAGTGAGATTTTGGGCCTTGTTAGACTAACACATCCATATCAGTCTCATTATCTTTTTGTTTATGTGTGACCTTCATGATATATACATCTTGACTTTGCCTTGAATTTCTATTTAAGACCACATTTTTATCATATGCATGGATATGAAAATGATTAGGCATTCTTTGTTTTTATAAGCTATATTAGCCAAATCGCCTACTTATTGATATGAGTTTTCCTTTGTTAAGCCCCTTTGAGTTTTATTAACCTTTCTATTTATGCTAACCACATTACATGCTTTAAATTAAACAAAATGTCCTACCCAAGCCTTAAAGCTAGTGGAGCATTTGTTAATTGTTGATAATTGTGGATGTACAAAAATATGATTGTAAGGGTGTGCATATTTGTGGGATAGCTATTATTATTGGGATGCCACTTTATATTTTATAAATGAAATTCCCATGTCAATGTAGATTCTTTCAATGTTATTTTTAAAAAAAAGAAAGAAGAGAGAAAAACAAAATAAAAACGTTTGAATAAAAGTATCAAGGAGGAAAAACTTTTTTAAGTTGTTTATTTATTTTCTTAAAGTTATATTCAATGGGTGAATTGAGTATGTTGCATAAAAGGTAGATGTTGTTTTGGTAGTTATACTTTATGTGGCTCATGGTGTGAGAGCTTGAATTTGAGCTGTGAAATATAATTGTTGCATTCATCATAGTTGATGGTACCTAGTTTTGAATGAATGTTAGCATGTGGGCTTAATGTTTCATTGAGCGTTGCTTTTGCTCCACTAGCTTGATGACTTTTATGCTACATTACCCAAATACACCTCACCTTACCCTTACCCACATTACAACCTTAGCAAATTCCTTTGATTCATGGTTATGCATGTAAACTTTGGTGGTGGAGAAATGAAATGATATACAATGTTGTGGAATGTCTTGATCATAAATGGTATTTGAGTGTATCCATAAACTTACCATATTTAAACACATTTTGTCCAAGTCTAGCTCTAGATTGCTCAATTTCTAAAGCTGATGAATGTTGATTGATTGTGAGTAGAAACGTTGAAAGTTAAGTTTTTGCTATGGTTTTTTGATAGTTGTGCATTAGTGTGTGTTTTTCTAAGTATTTGGCATGTGTTTCTTGCATAATAGGTTATTATTGTAGTGTTTTAGGAATTATTTTAAATGTTTTTGTTTTATTTGATCTTCCTGATTGTTCTTTTATGTTTGATGCTAATTTAGGATAAGAACTGATCATTTTGATGTAGGAATGGAGGGTGGCCACCTTTGTGATTAAGCTAGGGACCAAGAGAGGAGAAGAGAAGTGGAGGAATTGTAAGACAAGAAACCAAGATCGTGGGATTCATGCTAATTCCCACGTTCGTGGGATCCCTAACACAAAGAGACACGCGATTTTCATTTACTCTTAGGTTCTTGTGAATATATATGGGCAAAAATCCCTAAGGCCGAAGGTTCTTAACAACTTGCCTCCTTGAGCTAAAAAATAGATTTAGAGCCTAAAGAGAGATAAAGAATCAAGATTTCCATTCCAAATTGGGCAAAGAGCACACTAACTCTAGATTTTGGGGATGTTAATGACATTATGAGTGGCTGAGTTATTTGTAGAGATTACTTTTGAACTACTTATTGAACTCCTACTTTGTTAATTTGAATAAATGATGATTTTGATGAATGTTGAGCTTATACCTTACAATATATTGAGAAATTAAGTTGGGTAAAATTTTGTAGGGTTTTACAATGAGAATTTTCACTCTATAAACCTACATTCATCAAGTTAATTGATTAGTTAGAGAGAAATCTTGGCTAATTAGTTGATTAACCATAGGATAATTGAATTGGTGGACTGATTCTATAGATTAAGAGATTGCTTAATCATTTCCATTTAATTTGGCTAGGGACAATTAATTACATCTTGAGAGAGGGTAGTTAATACATTATGACATCTTAGGTGAAGCATAATTCAACTAACAAGGTAGGAGGGAGATAAGATAAGAAAAAAGTGATCTCTAATTGTTAAATCTTGAATTCTAATTTTCTGCACTTTTTCTTTATCATTTGTTCATTGTTAGTTGTTTGGTTTAGTTTAATTTTTCAGTTTATATTCATTAAAATTGGTTCTCAAACGAAGCATCTTGAATTAAGTAGTGTAAAAAAACAATCTCTAAGGGATCGATATATGTTCTTTACTACAAGTTACAACCTGTATTTGTGGTTTTGAGCATAAAACTAGTGAATTGGTTTTGCAATCAACATTTTGAAAGTTATTCACCTTTGCTTATGATTATGTATTCTTGGTAAATATGGAAAATGAGTAAGTATTTTGATTTGCGACATTGGTTTTGACGATTTACTCGAGGATGGTCAAAAGCTAAGTGTAGGGGAACTTGATATGTACTTAATTGTTGATACATTTAATCCTTGACACTTAATAATTAATGCTTAAGACACTCACTTTAGTTCATATTTGATCTTAGGTACAATTTGGAAGCATAATAGTTAAAGTGATCTGAAAACATACTTGTTGAGTCATCTTCTTAAGATTCACACTCAGTTGGCTTCATAGAGCAAGAAAGAGAAGGGTTAGAATGAAGAGGAAGCAAGAAAATACCAAAAGAAATGGAAAGATACAGTGTTATGGTTTTGGGAGGTGTCTCACGGCCATGACACATGCTAGCCCGTGAAATTGCCACATGTCCCTCCTGTAACCAAGTTTTTTACTATAAAAGAGTTGTTTTGTGACAGCAAAAGAAATTTTTGGAAACAGAAGTGATTTTCTTCATTCTTTCTTCGATTTTTCACATCTTAGAGGCTATTTAGTGATATTTCTTAGAGATTAATGGAGAAGATGGAGGGCTAACACTCCTGACATCAGTTTGGGGGTGAAGTCGTCTCCGAGAAACACATTTGAGCATATCATCGTTGTGTATCATTTTCTTTCCCTCTTTTCGGATTGTTTACGTTATCTTGTGTTTATTGATTGGGGATTGTGTAATAATGATCTTAATGCTCTATTAGATTGTTTTTCATGAAAACTCATTGCTAGAATTTGAATACGATACATAATAGTCATGTTTGAAGTCATATGTGGCAACTAATGGTATTATATCATTAGGGATAGCATAGCCTAGGTTAAATAATCTAACCTTATGTGATTATTACTTAGATTAGTCTATTTTTCTAGCTCATAAGGCGACTGTCTGAATAAAATTATAAAGCTTATTCTAGGTTATTCGATAGTTATAGTTAATTAACAAGCTCTTCTTGATTAACTACGACCTAAGGAAAAAACGAGATTAACAAAGCTTGTTATTAATTCACAATCAATAGTCTAAAGAGAGTTAGGAAGACGATAATGCAATGACGTATGTGAAATTGTGCATAGGTCGGGATTAAACTGAAGAACCAGATTTCAAACCATTAATCGATTTTATCACTTTGCTGCTGTTTAATTTGATATGCTTTTATACATTCAATTTTACTTTGTTTCCAAGTTTGCATTAAGCGAGGGG
>JAOQMS010000180.1:26005100-26017283 GCA_027563885.1 Erythroxylum longipes | reverse complement strand
TATATATATATCATCACTGTACATAACAATAAAACGGTAATTGTCACTATATAAAACGCAACTCAAACTAAAACAGAAATAAAACATATTCAACAGTCTATACAATATATAATGAATACAGAGAAAAATACATTTCTACAACCCCCCCTCAAGGTGGTGCTTGGTGTCAATCACACAAGTCCAACTTGGTCATCAAAAAAGAAAAAATCGGAGTTAGCAAAGCCTTAGTGAACATATCTGCCAACTGAAATTTGGAGGGAATGTGCTAAGGAAGAACAAAGCCTTGCTTGTATTTATCCTGAATCAGATGGCAATCAATTTCTAAATGCTTGGTCCATTTATGAAAAATACGATTAATAGTAATATGGACAACAACCAAATTGCATACCACATAGGAATATGAAATGAAGTGGATAGTCGAAAATCAGCCAACAAATAGGAAATCCATTGTAACTCATAGATTGTAGTAGAGAGGCTGAGATATTTAGCCTCCGCGGAAGACTGAGAAACAATAGAATGTTTCTTAATCTTCCAAGAAATCATGGCATTACCCAAAAATATACAGAAACTTGTTAAGGATCTTCTACTAAAAAGACATGTTGCCCAATCTGCATCACAAAATGCTTGTAGTGAACATGAATTGTTGTAAGGAAAAAATAAACTTGTAGATAGAGGCTGTTTCAAATACTTGAGCACATGAAGGGCAGCTGTCCAATGTTGTTCAGTAGGGGCCTGAACAAACTGACTCAACTGTTGAGTCGCATGAGTGATATTTGGCTGGGTGAATCCAGGATAAAGAAGAAGCCCAACCAGCCTTCGATACCTGTCTGGATGCACCAATAAAGCAGAGCTAGCATCATCAAAACGACAATGACGAGGTAAAGGAGTGGCTGCCCCTTTTGAAACTATAAAACCTGTATCCTTGAGGATATCCAACACATATTTTCTCTGATTCACATACAAGCCATTATCATATCTAGCAAGTTCTAATCCAAGAAAATATTTTGCAAACCCCATGTCTTTAATAGTAAACTGGTCATATAAAATCTGCTTTATTTATTGAATAAAAGTTTCTGTCGGACCCATGATTAACACATCATCAACATATACAATGATAGCAATAAAATAAGTCCCTTCTAATTTAATAAAAAGACACGAATCATGAACAGATTGCACAAAATTTTTCTTGCAAAGAGAAACAGTAAGCTCATGATTCCATTGGCGTGAAGCTTGCTTAAGACCAAACAAAGACCTCCTCAAACAACACACTTGATTCATAATATGACTTGGAGGCTTTAGTAAATAGAAAGGTAAATTGATTGGTAAATTGGTGTGAGTGGTGAAGTTTCCAAATGATCTTGTTATTATTTTTTATGTTAACAATTAATGGAGGCATGTTGTCTCAATTATTTCTCAAGACGTTCAAATTATAGGAAGGTTAATTCCAACTAGAGTGATCAATAATGAAATTTACATTAGCATGATCAGGTGCTCTTTCAATTATAGATCTTATAGACTTATAGGACTCCAAATAATCAAGAGAATGTTATTTATTATACCAAAAATAAGAATTATGATCATTACTAATAATGTGTATAATGTTCCCTCTAAGGTCTTGTTTAGTTGGCATGGATTCTTGCTTGAAAAAGTAATCTTTTTCTTAAAATTTATATTATCATGTTTGGTTCATTTTTTTGAGTAATTAGGAAAGTAAAAACTTTCTCAATCTATGGAAAGTAGTAGTATTTTACTTGGATTCTAAATCTCATCACCCTGTTGGTATTTATATTACTTTCCTTAGGAATTTAATCTAAAAAATACGCTAGCCAATTTAACCCTTCCTTCTCTCTCAACTCTACGACAACTCTTTTATAATCATAAGAAATTTAATAATAATAATAATAATAATAATAATAATGTAATTAATACAATTAATAAAATTAATAATAATAATAATAAATCAATAATAATAAATTAATAATAAATATAAATATAATTGATAAAATTAATAAAATTAATAATTAGTAGAAAATTAACAATTATTATTATTAATACGAATCATAAAATATCACTCTGTAGGGTTCTTGTAATGGAATCTCATTAGCCATCATAGGTTCATCTTCATTTTCATAACATCCCACAATTCCATAATTGAGCACTTGATATACGACAATCCATTTTTATGTTTATATCCTCAATCACCACCCAAAACATATCACTTATTTTATCTCTTATTTCCACATTAAACCAAGTACATTTCAAGCTCCATTCAAGCCTAAATGTATCATAAGAAAGCATTGATAAGCCCACAATTTATAAATGTACATGATTTGGGAAAAAAAAGCATAACTTTCACTATGGATGTCGGATCAAGGTCATTCAAGTACGGTTTTGAAGAGGACTTCAATTTCTACAACTTCTGTGAAGACTCCAAAGAAAGATTTTACCGTTTAGAGGGTCAAAATTTTGCACATTTATATAACTGTCCCGAGAATTTCTGCTTAACGGACATGAATGTCAAGTCTGCCCAGCGAATGTCAAGTCTGCCCAACGGACATTTACGGGTCAATTTCTAGATTTCTAACTCCTACAAGTTACCTATGACCCCTCTTATACATATCTATCATTTCTAACTTATTTTCCTCATCATTTTCCCTCCATTATCACTTTCATTTCAGCTCAATATCATTTATAACCAAATCATAATCTATGTTTGGTCATCAACCCAAAAACATAACATTCAAACTTATACACATTCATCATAATTTCTGCACATGTTCAACTCCCTTTATCACCTTCATTTCATCTCTAACTTATCACACTAGTTCTTCCCATTTCAAGACACCATAGTACTCTTTTTTTGTTAAATAAAGTTAGAAAAGGGCTATAAAGTGTTCAACATATACCGTATGTAGCATCACTAACTTGTAAAAGGCATATCTATCAACTCCGCTGTCCAAAATTTTCACACTCCATACCATTGGAAAGCTAAGAGGATAAACTACAACTTTCAAGAAGACAACCTTGTCCAAAATAGATTAGATACAAAGTCATAACATAGATTTTGCCCCTATAAATGCTTTAAAATGCAATGTGAAAACTTGGAAAGTCGTGAGCAAAACATAAATATATTTAATTATCATCAAAAGAAAATATTTTTACAAAACTATTGAAAATATTCGTTGCCGTAGTAAATTGCATTGAATCCATAAAACACGTATTTCTCAAATTCTCAAGCATGTCAAGCAATTCATAAACAACTTAAATCATGTATTCATCAAACTTGTCAACAAATCATAAACAACTTAAGCACTCAAAATGGTTTTGGTAGTCCATAAACATGAGGAAGTTCTTGCGAAGCTCCTATAAACATAAGGGAGTTCTTGCGAATCTTCAGTAAACATGAGGGAGTCCACGATGGAGCTCCATACCACTAGCGAGTAGGCGGGAGAAGCCTTTAACATGGTTAACGTGCACGTGACATAACAGAATGGACCACCACAAACCCACACAAACATGAATTTCACGACTTGTAAACATATTGCACAAAAGGTACATTTCGGAAACATGATTTCCATAAGCATGATATATTTCGAATACAATTTCCATCATCATTTCATAAATCATCAACAAGATTTATGTACAAAACATGTACCAATTACTTAAATCATTTAAGAAGCCATAAATGCAACATTTATAAAGCAATTGAAATCATTTAACTTTATTGATTTGGAAAATACTCATGGCTCATTAACTCAACTATAAACATATAACCCACCTGGATTCTTTGCTTAAAAACTTGCTTAAAAATGACCCTCCTCTTGCTCCTCTTGCCTCTTTTTAACACTGGCAAAAATCCAATTCAATAGGAATACAAATTGAGAACCCAAAAAGCATATTCACTAAATTGATTCTAGAATACTTAAACCCATGTATTTCCTAAGCTTCATAAACCAAAACCCTTCAAAAAATCCAAAGGATTAAAAATGGGCTTACCTTGAATCTTCACCAAACAAAGAGATATTTGGCTCAAATGGAAGCTTTTCTCTTTCTCTTTCTTTTTCTTTTCTTGAATACCCTCAAAATCACTCTTAAAACCAAGAAAAGATGAAACCCTAACTTGTCTTCTTTTTTTTCTTTTCTCTCTAATGGCTGACTCTCTCACTCTTCGTTCTCATTTTTTATTTTTTACTCCTTCTTTCCCTTCATTCATGTTTTTTTTCCTCATCTAATAACCAAGACAACATTTTCCTCTTTCAATTCTACCCTTAATGAGTGCTAAATGTCCACTTTGGCCTTTCTTTAATGCTTCATGGCTTTTATACTTAAGTAACATGCTACAATTGCCCTTAATACATTCCTACTGCTTTAATTTAACTAACCAGTATAATAAAATCCTACCAACACTGTAATAATAATTAAAAATCCAATAATATTTCTATCGTGACCTTATAATTCATTTAAATCATGCTTAAATCGACAAAAAAATTCGGGGGCCAATATAAAATTAATAAGAATAATAAAACTAATAATGATAATAATATAATGATTAATAAAATTAATTATAATAAGAATAATAATAAGTAGAAAAGTAATAATAATAATAATAATAATAAATTTAGTAATAATAAAATTAATAATAAGTAGAAAATTAATAATAATAATAAATAATATTAAGAATAATAAATTTAATAAGAATAATAAATTTAATAATAATGCACTATTTTTATTTTTATTTTCAATGTTACAAAAAAATTTGATATTTGATTTGAATTCTAAGATTTATCTTTGTACTCGGTTGAGGTTTTTTTAGTACTTTTCAATACCATATTTATGATGTAACAGTATTATATGATTAGAATATCATGAATAAAAAAAATTAACATTTAATAATATAATTTGTATTACAAATTAACATTATTTAACGATTTCAATTTTTATTTGGTTTGTAGGGATATAAATGGAAACACAAGTCAAAATTAAATTACATTCCACCCAACTTTCCTATTAGAATTCTTATATGTATCCAAACATGTGAATTTCTTTATTTTCCATAGATTTATTTTCCAACGATATTGAACTGGATCGGCTAGTTTAGCCTTGTGTGCTAAATGGACAAGTAGATACTCCATACAGTCAAAAAAGCTTAGAAGAAATATCCCTTCTAACTTGCACAAAATTACTGGAATTTTCCTTTCTAGTTTTTCCATTTCAGCCAACTTGATTTCAGATGATGTTAAGCTTTTGAAAAACAAACTTAATTCTGTTATAACTTCTCAAACCTTATTCGGTAGTAGCTACTGAAATGCAATTGGAATTAGCCTTTGCATAAATACATCACAATCATGACTTTTCATCCCAAATAATTTATACTTCCTCATATCTACACACCTTGCCAAGTTTGAAACATAACCATTAGGAAACTTTAGACTTTTCAACCATTCACACAAAATTTCCTTTTGTTTTTTGTCCAAAGTGTAATATGCTTTCAGATATTTACCGGTGCGAAGATCTTTATGTAACTCATTCTTTCTTAAAAAAAGTTTCAAATCAGCTCATGATTTTGCATTGTCTTTTGTCTTCCCTTTAATGTTCATTATGGTATTGAAAAAATTGTCAAAAATATTTTTTTCAATATGCATCACATCTAGATTATGACGTATCAAATTAGTTTTCCAATATGGCAAATCCCAAAAGATGCTTCGTTTTCTCCAACCAAAGTTTTTACTAATGCTTGTATTAACTTCATTAGCTTCAAATTCTGTAACTTTTAATAACCCTAATTCATTAATCTCCTGCAATATCTCTTCACCATCTTTGTAAATGGGAGGAGGTGTTTGTACCATCTTATTCTTAATTAACTTTTGTTTATTGCATCTAAATAGATGATCTGGAGGAAGAAATTTCCTGTGGTTGTCAAACCAACATGTTTTGCCCCTGTTTAGAAGATAAAACGCATCAGAATCATTGCTACAATAAGGACAAGCCAATTTCCTTTCTGTGCTCCATCTAGATAACATAGCATATGCCAGAAAATCACCAATGGTCCACATCAAAGTTTCTGTCAATATATAATTGTTTCAAAGACACATCATATGTCTCAATGCATATTCCCAAAGATGCTACAATTCAGATATCAATGGTTATAAGAATACATCTATTTTATGCTTTGGATTTGTAGGCCATGGCACAATCACTATTAAGAACATATATGCCTCATTCATACACATCTGTGGAGGCAAATTATAAGGAATAATTATGATTGGTCATGATGAATATTGTTGGCCGAATTGACTCAAAGTTTGGAATCCATCCGTCGACAATTCCAACCTAACATTTCGACTTTCAACTGCAAACTCATAATAGGTGTTATTGAAATGTTTCCATATCAGTGCATCTGATGGGTGACTCATTATTCCATCTTCCTGTTTGTGTTCATTATGACATCTCATGTGAGATGCAGTAATATCATAAGCATATAGTCTTTAAAGTCTCGAAGTTAGTGGGAAATAATACATCCACTTCCAGGGTACTAATTTCTGTTTTATAGAACGCTTTCTAGGTTTGAACCTAGATTGACCACAAAATTTGCACTCTTGTAATTCCACAGCTTCTCCCCAATACAACATACATACCAATTTTCAACAATAAATCTTTTCAACAGGTAAACCAAGACCCCTAATAATTTTCTTCATATTGTAAAAACTATCAACCATTGTATGATCAGGAGGAAATGATTCATTATACCATCCAAGAATTTTTTCAAAACTACGATCAGAAATATGCCCTTTAGACTTTATGTTTAATATTCGAGCAATTGAAGACAATTGAGTCATTGTCTCATAATTTGGCCATAATTCTTGGTTAGCTGTGTAGTAAGTTAAAAAAATATTTCATGTGGGTTTGGTTTTTCTTCAAGATTTTCTATATTTTCCTTAAAGGTATAACCGGCTGCATCATAAACTATTTGCATGTAAGTATTTTCATTTGCACCAACATTATTTGTTCTAAATCCAATCTCCCCTTCAAAGTCATCTACATTCACTGACGAGTGTACTTCATTACTCCTTGAGGTGTTACAAATCAATGGCTCCCCATGTCATGTCCACTCAAAATAATTTGGGACAAACCATTTTCTCAGGAAATGTCCATTCACTTCATCAATAGGAAGAAAGAAAATGAGTTTGCATATTTTACATCGACATATGATCTTTGGGCCATCCATATATTCAGGTTAAGAACATTCATAATGAATAAAAGTTTCAACTCCCTCAACAAACTCATGACTAATGAAACCATTAGGTGTTAATCGTCTATACATCCAAGATCTATCAACATTACTCATTTATGCAAAACTATTAATTTAAAAAAGTGATTTCATAGTTAGTATCCTTCAAGTCCCTTAAGTTTATAGAACATATAAACTTTACACAACATCCCTTAAGTGTTAATTAATTAATTACCTACAATTAATATATGGCGTTGTTTACACCTGTGAATTAAGAAAGCAATATCCCCTATGGTACGTGGCATTGTTTACACCTGTGAACCAAGAAAGCAAGTTCTTGTTGTGACTCCTAGGCTCGTGGAATTTTTCACCGATAAGCCTCACTGGAGCTACATCATGATGTTCCATCCTATATACCGTCATAGGGGTTTATTATGTAAAGAATTGTCTTGTCTATTAAACGTATGAATTTCTTGTGTTAATACTAAGTTTGCAATAATCACATTGAAGTTGAAGTATTTATGTTTGAGTTAATTGCCTACAATTAATTTCAATACTATGGTACGTGACATTGTTAACGATGTGAATTAAGAAATCAAGCTTTTGCTATGACTCCTTGGCTCGTGGAATTTTTCACCAATAAGCCTTAGGGGAGCTACATCACGGATTTCCAGCCTATATACCGTCTTGGGGTTTTTTTAATGCAAACAACTGTCTTGTCTATAAAACGTATGAATTTCTTGTGTTAATGCTAAGTTTGCATTAATCACATCGAAGTTGAATTATTAATCAATTGAATTAATCACTTACAGTTGATTTCAAAACTATGGTATGTGGTATTGCTTACACCTGTGAATCAAGAAAGTAAATTCTAGCTGTGACTCTTAGGTTCGTGGAATTTTTCACCGTAAGCCTCACGGGAGCTGCATCACGCGTTTCTAACCTATATATCATGTTAAAGGTTTATTATGCCTCAAATCATCCATAAGATCTCAAACGCATTCCACATACAGTAAATGCTTATATAATCATACATCTACTCATCAATTATTCAAACATAACCCAAACATAAATAGTTAGACTATTAAAGAAGAACATAAAAACTCATCAATGATTATAAGAATATTCTAAACAACAACACAAAATCAAGACATCTTTTGTGTTCACACAAAACTCAAATGCATCTAATTAATGTATTATTAAAGCAACACATATGTTAGATATTAGTTGGACGACCTATTTGGATGGACAGACAACTATAGACTACACAGAAGAAGGATGAGCGACACTCTTTAACATAAAATAGGGCCTGCAAAAAAATATTAATATATGTGATATAATTTTAATTAAGAAGTTGCGTCCATAGAGAAATTAATTATGACCTTATTTAATAAGCAATTGCGAAAGCTGTTCAGTGATAAAGAATCACGATGTGTTAAACTAATATACTTTACCAACTAAAAGAAACTTATGAAGTATCTAAACCTATTCTATTCTCTCATAGTTTTGGAGAGAGTATCTTTTGATTTAAAGTTAAAGATTCGAGGTCAAATACTTTTAAGAAGTAAGGAGCCGAGGTAAATATGATTAGTCAATCAAGGACGAGTGAGGAGACTTAGTTACTAAGATGATCTAGAAGAAGTCTAGTATCAAACGCCTCAGACAATTAATGTCTGGAATTATCACATTCACATCAATAACAATTCAATACAAAATTTTAAACAAACAATTAATCAGTGAGTAACCTAGATTGATGTGAATGTGATAATTCCAGACATTGATTGTTCGATGCGTTTGATGCATGAACAATCACATTAATACTCAAACATACAAATATGTATGTATGTTATGTATAATGTATAATGTATGTTCAATTTGACTATTCTAGGTATATTTCCTTAATTCATATATTATGATCATTCACACTTTAAAAATCATCTATGTCTAATTTGAACTTAGGTTTACACCTCATTTGTACAAGATTTTCATTCACTAAGGTTATTCTAGCATTATAAGATCACAAAATATCCAATTTCTTATTCACCTTGATTAATACACATCATTCATCTTCCTTGAATCACATTAGCCTTCATAGGATCACTTTCATTCTTATAACATCTCCAATTTTTCATATTTGAATACTTGATATTTAACAATCTATTCTTAAGTTATAATCTCATTTATCACCCTAAACATATCACATATTTAATCACTTATTCAAGCATCATACTAAGTTCATTTCAAGCTTCATTCAAGCCTAAATGCATCATAGGAAATTACCTAATCATTTGTTGTTTCAAACCTCACATAAAAGAAGGAGAATTCATGTAAAAACCATTGCCAGGATCGTGGATGACTTCCCACGATCACGGGTTTGGTTAACAGAACATTCGAGCTCCCTTTTTGCATTCCCACGATCATGGATGTATTCCCACGATTGTGGGTTGTTTACATCCGAAAATCCTAGTAATCTTCTTCCTATTTTCCAGCTTTTCCAACTCCTTCAAGTTCATCATTCCTAAGTTAATTCCTAATCATTTTCTCTTCGTTCTCACCTCCATTTTAGTTCAATATCATTCATAAACAAATTATAAACTATGATTGATTATAAACACAAAAACAGAACATTCACATATACATATTCATCATCAACTTTTCAACACATATTCAACTCCATTATCACCTTCATTTCATTTCTAAACTATCACTTTAATTTCTTCTCATTTCAAGACACTACACTACTCATTTTCTTTAACTTTAAACTCATTTTAGTTTACCTTAATAACAACTACCAAACATTCACGTTATTATACATTAAAAACATAACATGAGTATATCATCTCTTTATAATTTTTTTGCATTCCTTCTACAGTATTTTAGGGATCATTTTATCTCAAAATTGTCTCCACAACATCTTATGAATTATTAACCATAATATATGTAAAAAAAAGACATGAATATGCTCATGCATCTCATTCACGTTTCAACATATACTCTTCACCATTTTATGATCATTTAACCCCTAGCTATCATCATAAAAGTTGTTGTTTAACAACCCAGGAAGAATAATGCTTTACACTTACTTATTTAACTTCAAGGTCTTCAAATCACAACTTAACCTTATCTTCCAAGCCTCATACGATCATTATCATTTCAGGGTGGAAAGATTAGGTTAGGCTTTCAAGTAACAAGATGGAAGGTAACACCCTGAGATGGTTAGTGAAAGATGATAACAAAACTCAACGTTGAGAAGGTGAGGACATGAAGATTGTGAGTGGGTCATTAATAGAGAGGAGAAGAGATGAAGAAGACAAGAGTATTTTTTACAAATGAAAGACAATGGAGAGATGGTCATTTAATTGGATAATTCGTGAGTTATAATTAAGGAGGTTGATTGCTTGGTGTCATGACACTCACCACTTAATAACCAAATTAAATGCTAATGCCTTCTTGCTTATTCTACTACATATTTCTTAGTAATCAGTCCATTTGTCTCCCAATTTCTATACCAATTGTCACTCAATTTTCTATGTCACTTGATAATAAATCCTAATGTCACTTGTCAATAATTTCTGTTTCCATTTGTCAATTATTTTTACTGCCATTTGTCAATTATCTTGCCACTTGACATTTTTGCTAGTCCAAAAATACACTTTAATTCATAATTCTCTCAATCGTATCAATTTATTCTAATTACTAATTATGATACATAAATTCTTTTCAATGATAAACCAAAGTACAAGACATTGGAAATACTCATTCATATCACATTCCTTAAGTTCAGTGATTTGTCACATTCATATTAATGTCATACCTCGGAATATGCCAATTGAATGCAATTTGTCTAATTTTCAATTTGTACGTGTATGCTAATATGTTGCATTTGAACATATTTATGAAAATCATGTACTAATTGTACCAGTTTCGTTCTTTATGGTACCACTCATATGACTTATTAGTCTAACTCTTTAAATCTCTCAACAATTTGAGAGACGAGATGCTACAATTTACTCCGCCAAGCATTCCTGCTTTCTCAATCGACGGACATTTCTTACCATCGTTATATTTCATCGAAAAATTTACCGAAATGATTTCCCTCCATATTTACCGACGAATATTTTTCCATTGCAAATCGAAAATTTTCTCATCAATTGTACCGACAAAATATGACATACCGTCGATAATTTCTAACGATTCAATTTCTATCGATAGTTGTCCATCGCTAATAACTAATTTTCTCACAAGAAAGGATGTTTCACTAAGCTCAAGGATATGCGCAAAAGATCACTGTGGACTTTGTGACTATTATTACTACTATTAAAAAAACAAACACCAATAGCGTGGCCCAAATGATTGGATGGGGGATTGTACGATAACAGAATCAGAAAACCTTATCAAGTCAATTCTTCAACCAGCTGTCGTACATGAAAGTTGGAAAATGAAATGCACATTTCAATTTTATTAATCTAAATTCATTCATAGGTCATAACTGTTAAGTCAAAAGACTTTACGATGAGTAATTTTGATGACAATCAAATAATAATAATGATAGAAACAAATGAACGATTTTGACAAGTATGTTAAGTGTGCAGACAAAGTACAGAAACAGACGCAGACGCAAAATATAGATGCAGACGCAAAACATAGATGCAAAGACAACGCAGACGCAAAGTCAACACAGACGCAAATATATATAGATGCAGACGCAGACGTAAAACACAGACGCAAATATATACAGATGTAGAAGCAAAACACAGGCGCAAATACAATGCAGACGCAAACGCAAAACATAGACGCAGACGTAAAAGCAACGTAGACGCAGATACGAAAGCAACACAGACGCAGACGCAAATACATAGACTATATCATGAAGATACGTTGGCACGTCAGACAGTTATTTAGTTAGAGTTAGTTACAGAACTCAACTAAAGAAGCGGTTATCAAGATTAAAGAAG
>JAOQMS010000180.1:25986950-26001950 GCA_027563885.1 Erythroxylum longipes | reverse complement strand
ATAACTTATGTACTCGTAATCAAATTATACGCATAAAACCTTCAAGCTTTGTTTGATTCTAGTTATTAATTTTTATAATCTAAAATAATATTTTCAACTCTTTCGAAAAATTAAATTAGATTAAACTCATTGATTCCTATATAAACTAAGTTTCTATCTTAAATGAAAATTTAATTTGATTTGAAAATTATCTGGATTCCTTTAATAAAATTTAATTAAAATTTTTTGATAAATTACGTTTTTACTTATTATAATTTAGAAAAACTTATTTTCAAAACTATATAAGTAATACATTATGATCCAATTAGAAAACTATTTATAATCTAATTAGAGAGTATTATTTCTAATTCACTAAAAATTACTTTTCCTTAATTAGAAAATTATATTTTAATATTAAAAGGAAATTACTTTCAAATTTAAATTTAAATAAGAAAATTCTTTTTCATTAATTTTTTAGAGATTAATTTCTTAGTTAATTAGAAAATCTTTTTTTAATAAATTAGAAAAATCTTTTCAAAAATATTAAAAACTCAATTTTCTTAGTTAATAATGAAATCACTTTGGAAAATTTTAATGAAGAAAAAGACCTTTTTTAACAAATTAAGAAAGTTATTATTCATAACTAAAGAAACAATTTCTAAATAAATAGAATAATGATTCTCTAAACAAATAAAATCAAAATTTTAATTTATTTAATCAAACGAAAATAAATAAATATAATAAAAAACACTTTTCTTAATTACTTAAAAAAATAATTTTCTTAACTTTAAAGAATCTAAGTAATTAATTTCAATCTAATTGAAACTAATTAATTCTAATTTTAAAAACTAAAATTTAAAATTAAATTAGGAATTAATAAAATATTAATATTAATCATATTAAGAAAAATAATTATTTTAATTTTAAAATTAAATTTAAAATGAAAACTTCTTTTAAATTGTATTTAGTTATGGGTTATTCTAGAACTAGATGACTTCTAATCCAAGATCCAAAAAGCTCAAATCTAACATTATTCTAATGTCCATACAATCCATATTTAAGGCCTAGGATACCAAACATCCCTTATTCTTATCCCAACGTATATTATCCATGTTGTCAAGCGTAACCTAAGTTAGTTTCCAAACACATCCTTTCTTTCTTAAGAAACCCCAGGTTAACATCACAAAAACCTAGCCACCACTGTTGATCTACTGTCGCCACTAATGGCCAGTCCAACAGCTGCGTCTACGTCGCCTGCGCGTCTGCTTCTTTTCCTTGTCGTTCAGCTCTCGCAAACGATGACATCACGATTCTGAGGAGAAGACAGTTAGATCCGTTCCTCGCACGCTGCCTCCTGCCTTGCCCATTTTCTCCAGCTGTCAACCATACCTCTAGCGAATGCTTGCGTCGACAGTCAAATTCCCTCCTTCTCTAGCCGCAGCTCTTAACTGGACACTCTTTATTCCAGTTGCCAACAGCCACCATTGTTGAAATAGTTCCAGATGTATTGGCGACTCCACCATCAATCAAGGCCATTTTCTTTTATTTATTAATAAGTCCTATTCCAAAATCTTCTGGGTTGCAAAAGACGGACACAAGAATGAAACTGTTGGAGATAGCCACACCAAGCTTCTTAACCAATAGCTTGTACGAATTTTCCCGTAGGGTCTATTTTTGGAAATCGATGGCATGAGTGATTGCAGTTGCCGTAAAGCTCCCTCAGGTCTTTGAGCTTTGTTTGCAATGGATTGGCGGATATGTAAATGGGCATTCTTGGTTTTAACGGTCTCTTTCTATACTTCTTTCTGGCTACCCATCTTATTTCCAAATTTTGTGTTTCTTGCGTTTCTGGGTTTGTGAATATTTACAGTTGCTTGATGCTCATTAAAACTTGTTTCATGTATTGTTTAACAGTTAAACAATTTCAATTTCAACCAATTGATTTCAATTCGTTTTTTTTTAATTTATATTTGATTTGGAGTTGAATCATATGTAACTAAACATCTTATATAACTAAACATCTTGATCAGTTATTTGATATATTATGATCCAATTATGTCTTTTATTTATATTCTAATATATTCATAACTTGATTTTATTCATAAAGATTGAAAAACTTTGTTTGTGAATAAGTTAATTGCAGCCTTAAAGATACGATGATATAAATATTTTCGATTACAGTTAAATTTAGCAGTCGAATTCACAAATCAATGAAATAATCTTGTAAACTTTAACAAGAGTAGTTTGATTAATAACCATAGGATTAATTATTAGTAGACTTAAAGATAAGTTACTAGTATACCATTGAATCTTTACGATCCAATATATTGACAAAATAATTGTATAATAAAATATCAAAATATCAATATGTTAAGAGTTTACGAAGATTTAAAACTCAGAGACTAATTTTCTAATATCAATACTTCTCTTAGTGCTTCCTTAATCTCTAATTCAATCTTGTTGCTTGTTTATTTTATTTTTTAAGTTTTATTTTCTTTTGATTAAAAAATTACAATCAATTCATAAATTAGATAATAGAATAATAATAACTATCGGTAATCACTGTCCTTGTGAGATTGACTCATGTTTGCGGATACTAACTATAATTACATTATGTACTTGCGGTAATTCATAATTGACATACTTAGAAAAATTTAATCAAATTTTTCATACCATTGTCAAAGACTTTAATATTAGGAAAATCTAACTGTTATTAATCTAGTCATTATTTTATTTTATTTTATTTATTATATTATACTTGTGACTTATTTATTTAATTATCATTTGAACAACTTTACTTATCTTGAGTTTGTGATTTATTGTAGGATTTCATATTGATTGTAATAAGCAAAGATATGTTTTCGAAGATATGTTTTCGAAATATATAACATCATCAAATAGGAATGAGAGGTTTTCTCATATAATGTCAGAGGCTTAACTAAAGTCTATGCCGTGTTGCGACATTGGTAAAAGTACTTATTATAATCATGAATGTCGAGCATCCACTTATATGTGGTAATAGGGATGTCAACAAAGACCCAGTGACCTAGGTTAATTAAGTTATAGGTAAGTCACGGGTTGACCTGATCATTACTTCAAAAACGACGTTATTTTTAACGTTTATTTTAGAAAAATTATAAGTGGCCCGTCGAGTTAAGAGCAACCAGAGTCTGGCCAACCTATTGATATCTCTATGTGGTAGCAACTGACCATATATAACCAACCTTAAGGTGATCATATATAATCAACCTTAAGGTGCATTACATGGGAATAATTACAATTCAGAATAGAGCAACTCTTATGCCTATAAATAGAACGATTATGCTCCACTTGAAGATTTACAACAACAAACATTTTCAATTAATAAGCCAACTCTAGAAGATACGATGACCGATTTTATTCAAGAGTCGATCATTATTATCAAAAAACATAGATTTGTATACAAAATTTGGTGAATTAGATGGACTAATTAGTGAAGATATTATCTGATGAACTGCAAAGGAGTTTACCCGATCTTATTGAAACAGAGTGTGAAGAATATGAAATAATAATTAACCTTAGTAGTGAAAATGAGCAAGAAGAAGAAGAGAATGTTTGTTAAAAATTAATGGAATTCCTTGTTGAACTGCAAGCTAAATGAGATAAATTTCTTTTCGTAATAAATGAAAATTTAAACATTCTTATTTGATTTATCATATTTACATATTATTGTAATATAAAATATAAATAATTTACTACAAATTTATTTTATTAAAATTTATTAATAATTAACAATATATTAACATATTTAAATTATAGTAAATCAAGTATTTATTTAAATTTTATTTTAATATATTTATGCTAATAAATAAGATGATTAATATCTTGTAATAATTTATAATTATGTAATAATATTTATTATTGTTATTATATGTATTACCTCTATACTTTACTAATTCTTAATTACTCTGCTCTAACGTAATTGTTCAAAGTTCACACGGACGTTTCATAAAACGTATGAAATTTTCACATTTTAAATAGCTGAGATTTTGGTGAAATGTAATAAAATTATCAACTTTTAGTTTACCCTTTTAAATATTTAATAAATATCGAAGATTACAAGGAAAACTCGCTTTGCATTGCACGGTTGTCGTTCGTTGTTGATTGATACTTATCATCTCAAAGCCGCTGCCGGTGCCGTTGCCGTTGCCGTTGCCGTTGCCGTTGCCGTTTGATTGGCGACGCCATCCAGGTGAGTAACCTCAGGTAACAGTCTATATTAAATATCTAATACAATAATTTGACGAAGGCAACAAACAAAGATACTTCCTTCTTCATGCGGCGTCCACGGAAGATCTCCCCGAGTCATCGCTCAACCTGGAGGAGGCCCATTTCAAACAAGGCTAAAAGCACGGGCCAACCTCAGGCACGCACGACATATTGATCTCAAGACAAGCTTCGAAGTGGGTGAAAACTCGGCTTTTATTCATTGGACCCTTGGCTGTTATCGACTGATTTCAGAATGGAGGAGGTGATAGATAGATGACGGATGAGAACACAGGAGATAATGGGTAGTTTACTCTTAAAGTGTAGGGTCGTGAGGGCGGGTTTGGCAAGAAATTGGAGCATGATGGTTGCTCAAAGCCAAAGAGATTGAGTTTTAAGGAAGAAATGAATTTTTTTAGATTACTTGGGTAATGGGTGTGGCCCTCAGTTGTTAAGATGGATGGATTTTCTCCGGGGAACAATGCTTTGCCAGCATTCGCCATGTTTGATGCTAAAGCTTACAGCTTTTGATGCGCTAAGCTATTCTCCTGGAGTTTGCATTTATGTTTAAAGATATTAAATCGTTCAAATATCTTTTTGTTTTTTGTTTATTTTTGGATTATGATATCGGCAAATAGGTGGATAACAGATGACCACTTAAACATGGTGTTTGGTAGTTCTTTGGCATACTAGATTGGTTAATAGGAGCATTCCTTATGCAGACTGTTTCAATCTAAATGCTATTATTGGTTGATTAGAATTTGTTAAGTTACTGAACTTTCAAGACTGATTTCGCCTGAAATTTTATCACTGAATATTATGTGGTAGAGACTTTTTGAGTTCCTTCAAATTGTAACCACAAATTTCTGAAGTCTCTCTCTCATATCCCACTTATGTTCTTCTGCAACCTGTGGATGGTGGTAGAGAGGTGAACTATGTTGAAGTACATGCTTGCTTGCTGCAAGGTATACATGTCTGAGAGCCGAAACAAGGGTGCATTGCAGGCAATTGAAAGAGCTGCGAAACAATTCCTTGAAGCCCCTATTATTAATAAGTTTGAAGATGTCATTTACAACAGAGTGGGTTATACTCTTGTCTCCAGTTTGCCTACTGAGCCATCATTAGAATCAGAATCAAGTCCTCTGAAGAATGCTGTGCTTGCCATGGTTAAAGCTGCTTTTGAAGCTATTGATCTTGAGTTGCATGTTGGAAGCCATCCTCGGCTTGGTGTTGTGGACCACATTTGCTTTCATCCCTTGTGTCGTGCTTCTTTGGATCAGGTAGCTGGGATTGCAAAGGCATTGGCTGTGGACGTAGGCAACAGCCTCCAAGGTCTGAGTCAATTGAAAGTTTGCTCAATACTAAGTATCCAGATGATAAATCTAGGCTCTAAATGCTTGGTTGTTCTATAGAAGCTGCTTTGCTAAATCTAATTTGCAGTAATGAGGATTTTCATATTTGAGATTTATCTAAAGTGATGTTAGACCATAGATTCCCATTGCTTTGTGCTTTTAAATTTCTTCTAGTTTGCTTAATAAATGTGATATTATAAGCCTTGTGCCTGGTTCCAGAATAGGAATTCCACATATTGTCTGTATTCAATAGCGCTATCTATCTTCTTGCAGCCTTTATGTTCTATCGAGACATGGTGTTGATGAAGATCACTCTAGAATTCATCTTTTATTGTACTTACAAGAATTTGAGTCTGTTATACTACATTTCCACTTCATTGTGGGAGTCCCATTTTTGTGAACTGAAAACTATACTAAAGATGTGATGCAGAGGCAATATCAACGGTTGGAAACAGGGTAAAAGAACAAAACAAATGATTTTATATGAGAAGGCAGTGTCCTTACTCTAAGTGGAAACAGTGAATTAGCTTTAAATGGTGTAAATCTTTCTGAGTGTTCTGAGGTGTCAAAACATGGAATCTTTGTGTTGGCATGGTGATTAAGAAGCAAAGTGCATCATATGATGATATATCATATGTTATATGAGTGGCAATTAAGGTGAATTGGCATGAGGTATTCAATACTTGGCTAATGATCTCAAATGTGGCCTGCAGTTCCTACATTTGTATATGGAGCTGCCCATGAAGAAGGGAGGACATTGGATTCAATAAGGCGAGAGTTGGGTTATTTCAAGCCGAATTCGGGAGGCCATTGGACAGGTGGACCAAAATCGAGGTCATTACCTTTGAAGCCAGATCATGGTCCAGCTCAAGTTACTGAAGCAAGAGGCGTCATTGTCATTGGAGCAACCCCATGGGTTGATAACTATAACGTGCCTGTCTTCTCTGCAAACATTGGTGCTGTTGGTAGAATTGCAAAAAGAGTAAGCGGGAGAGGAGGTGGCCTTCATTCAGTGCAGGCCATGGCCCTTACTCATGGTGATAATGTGATTGAGGTGGCTTGTAACTTATTGGACCCTGCCCAAGTTGGAGGGCTTCGTGTGCAACAAGAAGTTGAGAGACTTGCAAGAGAGGAGGGAATGGATGTTGGGAAGGGATATTTTACTGACTTTTCCCAAGAGGCAATCATTCAAAGCTATCTGAAATCAGGTCCTTTCTTTTCTTAGGGACTTAAGGAAATCAGGTCGTTTCTTATAAGTGCCCCGTGCAATCCTTTTTCATTCACTTATCCAAATGTATGAATGTCCCGTGTTCTTACATTATATATATATATATTCACAATCCAATTTCTTTTTTGTGACATCGAATTCGAATTACATGTCACTAATTGTAATTTCAAGTCAATATTATTTTTGTTAATTACTTTTATTTTTAAATGACGCCTCTTCTAATTCTATTCTCGATAATTAATTCTCCTCATGTTATTTTAAAATTAATTTTTAGGAAGAATGATTTGAAAACAGAAAATTCAAAGGAGCTGAAGATCAATTTCAAGTGAGGAAGGGTTTGAATGAAAGAATAAAAGATACAAGAGGGCCACTGTGTAAAAACAAAAAAGTTGCGTGGAAGCATTAAGCATAAAACAGCAAGGAGAGGAGAAACGGGAATAGTGAGGATGGCCTTTTTAAAGAGTTGTTGGCGGTGAGAAAAAAGGACGGAGTAAAACTATGAAGGATAAAGGACTATAGTTCAAAACGGAATACACCGCCTTCAGGGAGAACAAAGATTCAAAACTTCAATTTTGAGTTGGCGGAAGAAGAAAAGCGAAACGCAACCTACTCACCTCGCAACAGTCGCAACAACCAGATTCGAGCACTGGCGTAACAGAGACATGTGTATTGGCAACAAGCAAGAGTTACCCCGCCATTTCTTAAGGGCACGTGGCTGCTCGCCTTTTCCCATATCAGCCGGGGGTTCAAATTCATGTTAATATCAACCGTCCATTTTCAACTACCTTAATGTTGTCCGTTTCATTTGGATCTAAATCTGGTAATTGATTGCTAATCTAATCACGGCCGCTACTACTAGTACTACTGAAAATGGACGCCTCTTCATTTTTAGGATTGCTCCAGTAAGACTTTTTTTCTTTCTTTGCCATTGTTTTCTTGCATACTGCATATGTTGAGACACAAGGTAAATCTATCTTTCTGTTAATGAATTTGTTCTTCCAACTTGTAATTTATTGTTCAAAAAAAAGATTTTAGCATTTGACTAAATCTCACCAAAACTGAAATAACCTTTTCAAAAGACTAATTTAATGGATAGATAAAAGTAGAATTGGAAATTATATACCAGATGAATATTTGCTTAGCGCAAAGGACTGGTTGGCATTTAGAGGTTCAGATAAAGACGCTAACTGGAACCTTTTCCTCAAGGTGTGCAAGGGATGAATTAAAAGACGAGAGTTTTCACCAAAAGAGAACTAACAAGAATGTGTTTCTCTGTTCAAGCTTTCGCATTCCTTGTAAAATCAGTGCAGGTCTGGCAGCTGCACTCCGAAAAACGGCAGAGTTCACAACCAAAGCAAACACAGGAAGTGCAGCCCTTGCAAGTTGGTGAACGAGTGCAGCCCCTGTACACCCTTCGACTGGCACGTTCTTCCTCGTGATCACATGTTATTCTGCATGAGAAACGCAATCAGTCCTCCTAGACATGACAACTCATTAGAACTACTCTTCTCAATCAAATCAGAAAGCACTTTGCAGAGACCGATAACTTTCACAATTCACTTATAATCAGGTAGTTACAAGCCACTCATTTCAAATGTCATCATTTAACTAGGACCCTGTTGGAAAAGAAATACAAGGAACTTAGATTCAAGCTCGTTTGGTTAAAAAAGGAATGAAAGAGTCAAGATCAAGCCATGGCAAATGGCTAAAATAAAGGGAACAAGAGTAAAGATGAAACGCATTGACTACATTCACATTCGGCAGGTTCAACATCAACTCATCTGACAAAGTAGAGAGGAAACCAATCTGATATTTTCAGTTTCCATTTCTCTCCAAACACCTATTTCTAAAATCTCACGGGAAAGACAACAGCAAGTAGGAGAGCACACCATAAATGCAAAGCATAACTCATGTTTCAGCTCCTGATTTAGCTGCAGATGTCAGAGGTAGGAACGGAAGATCATCAATGTTCTTTCAAAGCTCGAGTTAGCTATCACTAAAGGGGGATAATTGAGCAAACAAAAGAATTTTCCTAATATTCGAGCACCAGTGGATAAGAATGGATACTAAAAGCAGGCACTGGAAGGCATTCCTCTCTATTTTAGCAGCTGTGACATTGGCCTGATTGAAGAACTAGATAAGAACTATAAGAGAGTCAAACTAACCCTAAACCAACAAACCTAACATTTGGATTTTATCTAGACAGGCTAACTACAGCAATTTTTCACACAACATATTTGGTATATGGACATCCGTTGATAATTATAAAGAAAACTGGATTTAAAGATAAGAAGTATAGCAGAGAAATGTAGGTCCTATCTTTTGTTACTTTCACAGGGAAAGGATATTAATAAGTTTTCACTCCTTCGTACCACGCCTTTTGACTTAGGTCTGCTGCCTATTCTTTTCCTTCCAAGAATAATTTTGAAAAGTGAGTGCTAGACCTATAGGAAAAAAAACAAAAAAAACGGAAGAAAAAGAAACTAGAATGGTAAAAGATAGCAGGTTAATGAGCTGGTAACAACAAATTAATTTAAATCTTTGCTTGCCAAAATTTTTCCCTATTTCTTGATCATTTTCCAAATTTCCTAGAGTCAACAAAATATTTACTTAGTATTTTTTCTTGCCAAAAATTTTCCCTGTTTCTTGGATAATTTTTCCAAATTTCCTACAATCTAGCTGAGGATCAAATATACTACTTGACAACACCCTCCTAAACTTTCCATACTGTTGCCGTAAAACATTGTGTTTGTCCCTCTTACTTCCAAAGCCCACAGAAAGACTTAGGCACAAGTATTGAAGGATGTAAATCTGTAAAAGAGGGAACACACCAGCACAAACTAATGACGGATTAGCAACACAGAAATATTCAAATTTTAATTCCATAATAGTGTTTCAGCCATCTAGAACTTGAAATATCTAAAAGAAGGATGCCAGTCCTCCATTGTTCATCAATGGAGCTTGTTTGCCGAAAATAAAGAGAATCATTGCTTATTCTAGGCTATCTCATTAAACATGAGTAGTTCTCTCAATTTATAATGTCAAAACTATCACAAGAGATGCCTTCCAACAGTTTTCAACATTTCACAATTGTAGCATCCAGTCCCATGGTTAAACTACAAAATAGTTATCTCAGTTTTCAGTTTATAAGTCAAAACTATTACAAGAGGTGGCTTCCAACAACATTTCACATTTGTTGCATCCAGATATGGTTGAAGTACAGGAATTTGTAATATCTTTTATTTCCTTAGATTCGGTGATTCAATCCCAGAAATTTTCTGTAAATCCTGCCATTGTCTAAAGTTGATGCAATTTAAGTTGGTAACCATATCGGTATACTGATGGATATATTATCAAGTAAAATAGATTTAGATTTCGAATTGATGGATATATTATGAAGTAAAATAGATTTAGATTTCAAATTGACCTTGTACGCATGATCATTATACCGTCATGATCATTATACTGATGAATATTGTCAGGAAACAGAATTGTAAATATTCAGCACTAACTGGAATGCGAAAAAACTTCTACATTTCCACAAACAAAGACACTTCCATTCTTGTAAAGGAAGTTGGTCCATAAAGTATAAGTAGATCACAGAAAAGGAATGCCAATTGTCAATGGTGATAATGTCATGCTTCATTATCTAGGTTGAACAATATGCAACATTTGATAATCAAATTAAGAAACAGAAAATCATGCAATATAAGTACCGAAGAAACAATATAAAAATCATCTACAATTTCTCTGGTTTCATGAATATGTCCACTTTTTCCACCTAAAAATTTCTTTTTATCTTCTTTCTGCTAGCAGAGCTTGCAATTGAGGAATAGAACAATAATAATAACAAATGCAGCAGCAGCAGCAGTAACAACAACAAAATGTATTGTAAACATTTCTTATATTTTGTTTTTGTTCAATGTGGATGGCAAAGCACACATACCTGTCAAAGGGCAGATCAGAACATTTCCAATTAGGATCAGCCAAGGCATCATGGTGAAGTCGACACTCCTCCTTGGTCCGTAATCTAAACCTGCGTTCCTTATTACATGTAGTACAACGAACAAACTCATCACGATGACAAACTCGCCCACTGGAGGACCTGTGGGATCCATTCCCATTTTTTGATGCTTGATTATAATACTTGAGCAATACAGTCTTTGACAATGGAACCTTCTCTCCATTGACTATGATCCAAACATTATTTTTCCATTTTCTAGCTGTCTCTCTACCAGAATGCTTCTCAAACGCAGCTGGAGTCATCTTGCCTAGTCATTGCAATCGCAACTCAACAATCAAACATGGAAAACAAGGGTTGAAATAGAGCATTTTGCTATTTTAGTGACAACATGAACTGAGACAGAAAAGATCCTGTCATACCAACAAACTACAATCACATGTAAACTAAATATAAACTCAGTCAAACACTTAAAGGGGAGCAGGGATATTGAGCATGACATTCTGATTGTAAAACATTTTACACCATTAAAGGTTATCAACTAACTTTAACTGAAGATCCGTGTAGAAGTCAAAATGACAGAAATATAGGCATCACTCAACTATACTATATGAAAAGACACCGAATTCTTTGCAGGAGTCACAGACTGTAAACTATACGCTAAGGAACAATTACAAAATCTTGTTCCAAAAAGTTTCCATGTGGGTCCACCAGATATCAATTGGACAAATGAAGTACAGGATGACTATTTGTCTTTTCATGCTAATGACGATTGAACTTATAAACAGAATAACCCTTACCAATGGCCTAGTTTTCTTCGTATGACCAAAGACCATTTACAGTACACACTAACGCAATACATCCCTGAAATCAGTATGACTATTAGTATCACTGGCGTCTTTCTCTGAAAGTCCTTTACCAATTTAAGTATCTGCTGTTCTACCAAGCCCCTTCAACTTTTAGGAGATGACATCAACTCATAAAACAATTAGTAGGAGTGACATACACTAATTAAACAGCCATTATTGCTGCATGCTTGTAAAACAAAATGCACGACAGTGCAAAGGAGGATATACCGTGAACTGCTAGGTGCACCCCAAGTACCATGTAACAACTTAGCAGTAAACAGCGATAACGCATGCATACGAAACACAAGATAATAACGCATCCTAACTCAACCACTATGTGGTGGTAAAACGTAGAACTGACCGACATCATTGAGACTTGAAACGAAGTCCTTTGGATAAAGTCAACCGTGAAAGGGTTAACAAATTGCAATAGAAGAAAAATGCAGCCTCGGGGAGGGTGCTGTACAGTACAAAGAGCGAATGACATATGCTTCCACAAAAGCCTTACTATGACTGACAAGAACAGAAGTGTGGTTTCAAAAGCCAAAACCAGGTGTAGCAAGTTAAAAAGCATTACAAATATAGCCACAAAGGAGGACAGTGAATGCAGGAGAACAAGCACTGGAAACCAAAGAAAAAAATTTTATAATCAAGACAGAACCTTTCCTGCAATGCGACGCAGAAGATACGAAGTTAGAAAACTATCTTATTGTACAGAATGGCAAACAAAGCTCACTCACTGAGACAAAACAACATACACTTGGAGTCTTATACTGTATAACAAACGAAACACGGATACACCGTTCACACTATCCAGCTGTTTGACTTGATAAAACTGAAAGCGACAACCAGCAAGGGCAAGACGCAGTCAACATGCATAATAATCAAACCCATAGCTTCATAAGCCGCAAGGGAGATAAGAAAGACAAACAGAAAGAGAGGGACACCTTCATTGCAACCAGGAGTACATTCGCAGGTGATCGCAAGATCACCATTGACAAAAACCCTAAGCCTCCCAACAGCATCACCATATCTATGGCTGGTACACCCACACGTCACCTCTATGTAATCTACACCTCTCTTGACCCCACAAATCTCTCTCAACTCTTCATCGCCAAACAACACCATTTCTTCAACCCCATTTGCCATACCCTCTATCCCTTTGAGCTTGTTACACAATATAACGAAAACCAAGAATCCAAAATAAGATCTTTAAGCCAAAAGCAACGAGAAAACGAAATTTTCGGATTAGTCGGATATGGAAGATATCTGAAGAGGAAATATAGTCGGAAATTAAAATGGAATTAAAAAAAGAAAACAACGAAAAACAAAAAGATTGCGATAAAGAGGAAGTGTCTCAAAAAGGGCGCATCATCGAAAGATCTGGAAGAGCAAACGTTGATAATGTCGCACATGAACGAGATAGAGAGAGGCAGAGAGGGGTTGGCACTTAGGTGCTCATTGGGACATGAGAGAAAGAGGGAGGGAGAGAGAATGAGCTGGCCAAGTGAAGCCAATGTCGTGAGAGACCTTTTTCTATGATAAAACTGTTTTTGTCTTGGGGGTTCTTAACTACAGCTTTGATGCTTCGCTGCATGACATGACGCGAGAGAACTTAAAAACCCAAACATAAATATAAGGATGGAGGTCCAGAGATTGATGGGCATTTGCATTTCCATGGCAGTAAATTCCTTCTCTCACGGGACTACTAGACGCGCCTGTTGGTGGCTTTTAAAATGTCTTATTAAAGGTAAAGAAGGTCAGAAGGGGAATAGAAAAATTCACCCATCTTCGAGCTTAGTTAACCTACTCTTATTAATTGAAATTTATCATCGACATTTACAAGAATAGGTTTTAACATTTTTAAAACTTTCAAAATATAACTTAAGTAAATAAATAAAAAATTTAACTGAACTAATTCTCTGTCAATTAAACATCACGATTAATGTTAGGATATATTTTAAATATTTTGAAAACGTTAATACTTCATAATATTAAGATTCAGTTGACTCAAGTTGTGGAATAAAAAGGCTACTAATTAAACGGAGCATCCAAATTCAGATCAAGTAAGCATTCAATCCAGATTCACGAGTTTCAAGTCAATTAGACAAGAATCAAGGAAGAGACGAGCATTTTCAACGTAATCATTTAATGTATTTTCCTTGTAACTCTTTAACACATCCATTTCAATGTTCCAAGGGCTTAAAGTTATGTGAATCTACTATATTTAGAGGTTAACACATCTTCCAAAATTCAAAAGGACATTTTTATTGTACTTTCATGAAAAATCTTGTGATCCTTAAAACACATTTTGTGTACTTTCTAAAACTTATTTAAGTCATTTTTTTTCTAATTGTAAGATATGTTTATTGTTTTTAAGAACCTAAAAGGTTCTCGAAAATTTATTTTAGAGAGTTAGGTTGACAACTTTAGACTTAAATGTTAGTTCGATTGACCTATATAAAGTTAGGTCAACTTGTTTAACGATATGAATTTCTATTTTAGATGGACATCAATTGATCTATGTGTGAGTTAAGTTGAGGGCAAAAGGGTCAATTTTGACTTTAAGTTTTACACTAGTCAACAAGTTTGAATAAATAAGATTTTAATATTTTCAAAATGGGGTTAAATTTTGTTGTTTTTTAGATGTTAGGGTCTTAAGTGTTTTCTCTGAAATATTAGGATTAAACTTATCAACTACTATAAAACTTAGGGTCAAAATTGACCCTTTTGCCTTAAGTTGAGTGAATTTTTTAAAAGAAAAGAGTTTTTAATGCATTGAATTTGCATCATTTTTACTACCCTATATCAATGTGTGATATATGTTAAGAGAACATACAATTAATTCAATCGATGTCTTTAAAACTAGCCATTATAACTAGTTTATATCTTTAATGGATATTGTCACAACAATTCTATATTCATGGTCTATAATTTAGTTGGTAGATATATTTATTAACATTTTATAATCTTTGATAAGTTATTGAGAGTATTCAATTGCATTCATTCACTATTTTGTTCAGATTGAGCCTTAGATCATTGAAGTGAATAAAAAAAAAGTTTTCATAATTTGTAGCTAAGTACAATTGGGACTTATATTGAGAATTTAATATGTTGTGGTTCCTCTTCATCATTGACAAAATGTTATAAAAATTGTTTTTCACTTGTAAAAAAGAAAGATGATGTATAAAGCTCCTTTACTTTTTTTTAAAAGAAAAAGTTAGTAAAAAATGCTAAATGTGTTGGGGCCCGAAATTTTTATTTATTTATTTTATTAAGTATGATTTGAATAAATTTTGTAATCTTGTTGGATAAATCATTTTATTTGGAGTTTAATTATTATGTCAAGTTTGGGAGGATTTATTTCATGGATTGATGGAATTAAAG
>JAOQMS010000180.1:25953341-25986850 GCA_027563885.1 Erythroxylum longipes | reverse complement strand
TATTAGTTCAAGTATCTTATGTATTTTGGGATTATGAGATATGGATGTATTGCGGTTTGAAATGCCATTACGGCTTTGTAAAAAAAAACTCTTATCTTTTGATGTTAATGAATTATGAATTATGTATGGATGCCACTGAGTGGAAATGTAAATTTGCGTATGGATAAGGTTGAGTTAAAATTAGGGATACTTGAGGAAGTAATTGATTTTAGATGATAAATTTTTGAACAGGAATTGTGGTTACATATCAATAAGATGTGTTATGGAAAAAGAAAGATAGGAAATTGTGAAGGATGATAATTAGTTGTCATAGTGAATAAATTGAGTAGAGATCTAAGAATTTGATGAAATAACACTGGTAGTTGAATTGTCATGAAATGATGTTACCTTAGAGGGAGTGAATTCGGGACAGCTTGGAGTGAAAGTAAGGATTGGATAGATGTAGAGACCTAGGGAAGGCTATTGAGTGAACCCTTCCCGAAAGGTCTTATATTGGCTAATTGTGCATCTTCACCGCGGTGAAGTCAAGCTTCTCGCCACGGCATAATTATCCCGAGAGACGCTTGGGTCTAATATGGGAACTTCACCGTGGCGAAGTCAAGAGTTTGCCGCGGCAAAGCCAAAAGTTCGCAGCAGCGAACTTTTCCCGAAGGGTTTTAACAGAAGTGCTCGTCCACTCACCGCGGGAACTTCTAGACCCAGGGCCTAACATTTAGGGTTTCATGACTCAAGAGTTGGACTACGAAAACGAGGCCTACATGTTATGGTATCAAAGTATGAAGATGAATCAATAATAGTTAAGGTGTTTTTTTTATTGGATTAAGCTCACGTTTTATGATATTCTGGATAGTTGGGCTCCGAAAATAGGGTCCAACAAAATGGAACTTGAGAAGTGGATGTAGGTTAAAATTTTTGGTCTAACATTATAAAAATTTATGTGTACTATCCATTCTTATACTAATTTATTATTGTTGTTGTTGTTGTTATTGTTGTTGTTGTTGTTGTTGTTGTTATTGTTCTTGTTGTTAGATCCATTCTATATAATTCATATATCCATAGGTAATTGATTTGGGGAAAAAAATTCTCAAACATCAAATTCACTCCCCTTTTAGGTGTTAAGTTAATATTAGTACTTAAACTTATTATCATTATTTTCTTTTATGCATTAGTGCTAAAGCTAGTTTATGACTATAAACAACTTGATTTTGTTTTTGCTTTTAAATTATTATGTGCAAAACCTTAACAATTATATAAACCATATTATACTCTTCTTCTTAATAAAATTTTAACCTACAAAATTAATTTAGAGAAAGTTCACTTAACTATTAAATATAACCTTTAAAATTTATATAATATTATATTCCTTACATAACATGGCTAGATTTATGTCAAATGTAATTAGAAGTTAAATCAAATATATTGATTTTCATTAATAAAACTTATTATCTCAAAACAAAACCTTTTCAATGTTCACTAATGCTTATAGAATCTGTTAATCTTAGACATTTCAATTTTTTCTTAAATTAGTAAGAATTATCTTCCTCCCTCCTTCTCCCAATTTATCCATAAAAAGAGTTCTTAAAGTGGTTTAATGATTTATAAAACCATATTTTAAAAATCAAATTATCTAATATCTATGCTTTATAGGTTTTATTATAACTAGCTAAAAACTAATTTTGATTGAATTAATATATTTTTATTTCAAAAGTGATTTTAACATTAATTTATTACTTGTTATTTGTAACTAATGACTTTATTTGTATGTCTTATTCATTATGTTATTGAAAATTCACAATTATAGTTATCTCACATTAAAAATGATATTAAAAAAATGAATTATATATAAAGTAAGGTTTCATAACCTACTATGTTAAGGTTTAAGTTATAACAATATTGTTTCTTAGCTGCATCAATGTCTCCAGTGTGCATTAAAAAATTTAAAGTAAATGTATCTGTCTTTTCTCTTTCGCAATGTGAGTTAGCATTAAAGTTACAAGTATGCTTAATAAAACATTTAACAATAAAAGATCATGCACTTACTCTTTGAGGAATTTAATTGTGTTTCACACATAGATTAGTTCAAAAAATTGTTAAAGTGAAAACGTAAAAAGAAGGAAAATGATGAAGTTGTATATAAAATTAGATGAGGCAATGATATGATACTGTGCTCATATTAGTAATGAAAATTTTATGCTACCAATTTATGAAGATTTTTTTATTTGTTTAAATGTTGATATATTTTATCTTCTACACTTAGTAATTAATACCTTAGAAATGCTTAGGATACTCATTTTAGCTCATTTTTGATCTCAGGTACATTTCGAAAGTAAAAGAGCTAAAGTGACTCGGAAGCATGTCTGTTGAAGCTATCTTCTCTACTTCCATACTCTATTGATTTATGGAACATGAAGAAAATGTTGCCAACATGACTCACTACCATCTAGAAAATTTCATATCCATGCAAAGTGAGTAAATATTGTTAAAAAGCAACTCATTCACATTGAACCATGCATGCTATCCCATGCAAGATTATTAACTCACGTGTGACACTACACACACTTGCTTCCATTCCATTTTTAACCTAGCATTTAAGGTATAAAGAAGACATGTTACGTGAGACAAAATGTGGCTGGAAATGTGAATCGAAAGAGACAAAAAAGGAGGGTTGGATGCATCATAAGACAGCTGTCCATTTTGCCACATTTTAACTAACATTCTAGATCAAAAGAACGTTTTTTTCTTGGGAGAGAGCTGGAGAGGGAGATCACGCTACACCTATCCATTATGATTCAGATGGGAAGCCTAGCTACAAAATAAGAAAAGAAAGAGGGCTGAGGGTAGCAATCAGTCGAAGGAGAGCTGAAGGAAAAATTAAACAAGTTACAAGTAAAAGAAGGAGGAAGACCGAAAGGAAGGTAGAGCTAGATCATCTATTTGGGTAATCTATCTCTCCATGTTTCGAAGCTAATTTTTATCATAAAAAGAGAGGGGAAAGGCTATTGCATTTTGGAGAACAAAATGAGGAATGTGGGGGGCTAAATGTGAGAACCGAAGCTCCCATGTTTGTTGGTGAAGAAAACGTGAAAGTTGGATCGCTTCACTAATACTGCTTTTAACGTAGCTGAACATAGCTGAAGAAAGAAGAGAAAAGAAACAAAGATGGGCATGAAATAGAGAGCTGGAAATAGAGTGAGAGCTAAAAAAGAAAGGAAGAAATGAAAAATAAGGGAAAAACCGAGAGCTGTATAAGAGTTGTGTGAAGAAGAGAACAGAAAGATTGCGGCAGAAAAGGAAATGCATGAACAGTGACCAAAAACACCAACATTAAATTGTCCCATCAAGCTACAGTGACGAAGGAGTGGCAATAGAAACAAAAGAAGGGTGACAATAGAGAAAATAGAAAGGCTTGTGGAAGGAATTCGGTGATCAATTTTTCTTCAAATTCTTTCACATAAATGGACGCTACTAAAGTTAATTATTGGAGCTTGTGGATAGAGATGAAAGGCTAGCTTCCTGACGCCAGTTCAACGGGAATATCGACGGTAAGTCACGGTTAAGCTATTTTTATCACATTAAAGTTGTAATTTATTTTCGAATTGTTGTGTTGTTAGTGTTGATTGAATTAGGTTTTCGGATGAATGATCTTAATATGTTGTTTTTATTGTTTTATTTCGAACCTACTGCTAAAACATTGAATGTAATCTGTAATCGTTACTTTTGATGTTTGTGAGTAGCATCTAATGATCACTAATCGTTAGGAACAACATAACTTAGGTTAAATACCCAAACGTGTGAAGTTACTACCTATATTGGTAGTTTTCCAATTTGTAATGTGGCTGCCAAATTGAATCTAGAGATCGTATCATAGGTTATTCGGTAGTTAGGTTTAATTAATAATCATATCTTGATTAAACATGACTTAAGGGAAAACTGAGATTAGTAAAGCGTCCTATTAGTCTCAGATCAATAGTCCAAAGAAAGTTGTAAAGACATTAGGATGATAGAATATGCTTGATTGTGTTTAGGCCGAGATTATCCCTAGAACCGGACCTTAATTATATTCAACACTTATCTAGTTTCGATTGCTTTTTTTAATTTGTTTTGAAGTTTACGTTTTCTTTAATTTCTAAATTGATTAAAAATCCAAAACCCCCTTTTTTATATTTTCCTTGCATAAATTAATTTCGTTACGAAAATTAACCAAACATTCCCTATGGATTTGATCCTGACTCACCATAACTACAAATTTTAGTGTGCAGAGTTAGGTAAATTTTACAGTACACTCGATATATATAAAATCCAATCTTTGGTGCAAAATTTGAACTTAATCATAAAATTAAATACTTGGCAACTAGAATTTGTACAAATTAGTAAGATATTTGTTACTAGTACATGATTTAAGTAAAAGCAAAAGCAAAAAATCATAGCACTTTTATTTTGTCTTTTGTCCCCTAATGATTTATCCCTTTTAGTTTTATGTTTTTAATTCTACTTAGTTATTTCCTTAAGATTGATAAAAATAATATAATATTTAAATATCCATGTACCTCCATTGCAAGATTGCTAGAATGTTCATCTAATTCATCAAGATAGAAAAAAAATTAGATAATATGATAGCTTCTAATTGCTTTGACCAAGTAGTTATTAAAATTTTCACATTTGAGTTTATAGAATAACCTAGTATTGATTATGAAAGTCTTTAATAGTAAAATATTACAAGTTTCATACAATTTTGATATGTGTAGTTATATATTTTCTCCTTGTTTTGTACTTATAGGAGTTTAAATTGAGAATCAAAATGTATGAGTAAAAAATTAAACTTATTAATTATAAAATCTTATGGTATATGTCATTTAGAGATATTAAAAGCTAATATTGAGTACATTATTGATGGTTGTAGGTTGCATGATATTTTAATAGGCATTTTCGTATGTTTTAGTTGTTAATTAATTGATTAGTGTATGTTTAGGTTTATAATTGAGTTAATTGGTTAGATATTTTTGTTTTGACAGTTATATGGGTTAGAGCATGCTATTGAGCTTTAATTTTGTGTATTTGAGGTTCCTTGATGTGTTTGTTAGTGTTTAAGATCAGATATCAAAGAATAGAGAAGATTTGGAGGAAGCTCGATCGGCGGAAGTTCTAGGCCCATGATCATGAACATAATGGGAGTCAATTTAGGTTCTTAGTTAGCAATGCAATTTAATTCTATTCTATCTTCTAAAAAAAATTTATGTCTTGCTTCTCTTATTACTCATTTGGCTATTTATGTGAATTTGCTTGATCTGTTTGACACTAGTATGTATATAAACTGTGAGATCAAACATTTGGATAAGACTTGTTTAAGTAGACTAGGAGTAAGTGAGAACCAGAGAACATTTTGTGATCGTATCGATAGAGGTTCATCATCCACACAACGAGAGCATAGTGATGTTAACATTTTATGATCGTATCGAGAGAGGTTCATCGTCCACATAACGGGAGCATAGTGATGATCTACTACTTTGCAGTTCCTACATATTTACACAAATGTGAGAACCACAAGTGGTATCTAATACCCAAGATGTAGAACTAAAAGTAGCAACATTTACTTTTATAACATAAATACCTCAAGTAGAAGTGTCATTACCCTTCTTCTTTTTCTTCAGAGCTTCCAAATATTTCTCATAGTTTCTCTTCAGTGACTCAACTCATTACAATAATGGAAAAGATTGTCATTAGAAGGACCAGGCTTGGTTTTGGGGTTAGGATTGGGCTTGTTTCGATTCTTAATCGGATCTTTTCCCTAACCCTTCCCTTTACCATGTTCTTAAAACCTTTCCCTTTTTAGATCATAAGGACCTTAGGAGTAAGGTCCTTCTTAATGTTTTGCTTAACAATCTTCAGTATCCCATGCAACTCAGTCAAAGATTTATTCAGATTATGCATATTATAGTTCGTAACAAAAACGTCAGAATCATCTGACAAAGAATGAAGGATGATGTCAGTGGCCAACTCTTAGCTTATAGGAAATCCCAATCTTTCCAAGTTCTCAACAAGGCCAATCATTTTAATGACATGTAGGCTAATTGGGCTCCGTTTTGCTAGCTTGTACTATAAAACAAACTTCATAGTTTGAAATCTCTCAATTCGAGCTTGTTCCTGAAACAGATTTTTCAGGTTTGTAATCATCTCATAGGCTCCCACATTTTCAAACTAGTTTTGAAGGTCTGAGTTCATAGTTGTCAACATGATATAGCTAACCTCGAGAGCATCATCCTCATGCTTCTTATAAGCATTCCTTTCAGCAAGGGGAGTAATGGAAAGAGGTGCCCTTATGGGGAATGGCTTTTTAAGGACATAGTCCTTCTTTTCTTGTTTAAGAACAATTTTCAAGTTTCCGTACTAGTCCAGAAAAGTTGAACCAATCAACTTGTCCTTTTCAAGGATAGATCGCAGTGAAAAACTAGATGAAGTTATTCTAGAACACTAGTCAAAATAAAATAACTAGATTACTACTATAGAAATGGTGAGTCTAAGTCGATCCTAGAAGGTATGTTTGGTTAGCTTATGAAATGAAATTAATTGATGTTTAGGTAATAGAAGGGGTTTGAATTCAATAAGAAAATAAAATAAAATAAAACTAATGAAAACAAATTAAAGAAAACATGTGATAAATGATAAAATTGGGGAATTCGGTAGGGATCCAGTTCTTTGGTTCAATCTTGGCCTACACCCTAATTAAGCATAATTCATTGATTTGTTGTTCTTTTATCTCTCTTAGCAATTATCGGTTGTAGATTATCAACAAGCTCGGTTAATCCCGATTTTTCATTAAATCCTAGTTAATCACGAAGTACTCGTTAATTAACCCTAGCTATAGAGAAACCTAAAATAAACTCTCTAAGCTTATTCGGACAATCGCCTTATGAATCAAAAAAATAGACCAATCTAGGCAATAATTACACAAGCTCAGTTATTTAACCTATGTTATATTATCTCTAATGATTCGAAACCATTAGTTGCTACATATGAATCAGGAATACAATGATTATGTATTGCATTCAATTCTAGCAATGGATTTTCATGAAAAACGATTCAATAGAGTATTGAAATCATCATCATTCAAATACCCAATCAATCCATACAAGATAATATAATCAATTTCTAATGAGAGAAAGAAACAAAAAAATAATTAAAAATGCTTAACCCAGGTTGTCATTGTCAAAATTACCTCCGAGCCGGCATCGGGATCTTAGCCTTCCATGGGTCTATCCCAAGAAAAGTGCTTCAACACCATGAAAATTACCCTACTGAAACCCCTATTAGCTCTCAACTCTGTCACAAACTTCGCTTCTCTTCCTTAGTTACTGTTCATGATTTGGCAAATAAACATTTGTCCACCTACACTATTCACGTAACTCCTCTTCCCTGTTACTGTTTCTACCTTGCAAGCCAGCCCCCACGCAGCTCTCTTTTGTAAGTTGCTACTCTACTGTGCTATTGATGGGCCAAGATTGGTGGTACTGTTCATGCCAAACCCTCCTCTGCCTAACCTGATGTTACGAATAAACCCTTTGTGTTAAACGCTAGCTTTTAACGTTAGCTTTCATGTTAAACGCTAGCATTAACGTATGCAATGCTAGCATTTAACGCATGCTGCAATGCTAGCATTAATGCATGCAACGCTAGCGTTTAATGCATGCTATTCCTTCTGCATTAGGTTATACTGCAGTCGTTTTGTCTTTTTTTTAACCCACCTGTATGCATGTCGTTTTATCCTTCAACTCCCAGTTGTTACATGTGTTTTGCTCTCTTATTATTTCTTCATTTTTCCAGCAAGCACTTTTAATTCTTCTTCTTATCTTTTAATTTTCTTCTTCTTGATCCATAAAGACAAGTGAAAATTAATTTTCGAAAAACGGCCCAAATGTAGTGCTTTCGACTCACTTTAATTTCTTTGCTTCCAAATTGTACCTAAAATCGTATATGAATTAAATGAGTATCTTAAGCATTCTCATATAATTAATCACTAAGTGTAAATGATTAAATGTATCAACAATTAAACACATATTGATTTTCTCCACACTTAGCTTTTGACAGTCCTCAGGAAAAACATCCAAATTAAGCTCAAAGACCCGAAATAATTACTCAATTACCATATTTTCCAAGACTATATAATCATATGCAAAGATGAGTGACTTTCAAAAATCATAGCAAGAATTTAACATTCAATGCTTCTACTCATAATCAATCAACAAGCATCATCTTTGGAAACTGAGTAATCTAATGGTAAACTCGGAAAATGTGTTTTAAGTAAAATATATCTATAGGTACACTCAACACCATTCATGATCACGACAATCCATAACTTTGCATATCATTTCATTTCTCCACTGCAAAAATTCACATGCAAAATCATAGATCAAAGGACATTTTAGGGTTGTAATGTGCGCAAAGGTAAGGTGAGATGTATTTAGGTCAAGTAGCATGAAAGCCATTAAGCTAGTGAAACAAAGAAACACTCATCAAAAACTGAGTACCGTCAACTATGATGAATGCAACATTTATATTTCACAACCTCATTCAACTCTCATATACCAACCATATGAAGCATATACCAATTTGAAGGAATCACTCATACAATTTATGCCGAAAATACATTAAAAACATAAGAGTGAACCTTCCAAGCCAACATCTACCTCATGTTCAACATACTCAAATAACCCATTCATCACAACTTTAGGAGAATGCATTAATCATAAACAACTTTTCAACACATATGCACTTGCTCCTAGATAAATTTATTTAAACTTTTATTTCTTTTTTTTTCCTCTTTTCTTTCTTTCTTTTACTTTTTTTAAACATTAAAAGAAACTACATTAATATGGGAATTTCAATTACAAAACATCCCACCATCATAACAAACCCACACATATAGACATCCCCACACTTAGAATTTTGTACATCCATAAACTCAATAATCAAAATGCTCTACTAGCTTATGGCTTAGGTAGGACATTTAGGTAAGTATAAAGCATTTAATGTGGTTGATACAAAAAGAAAGGTATAAAGCTCAAAGGGGGTTAACAAGGGAAAAATCATATCAATAGGGTAGGCTATTTGGCTAGTGTAGTTCTGAAAAGCAAAGAATTTGTAATCATATCCATGTTAACTTATGTGATAAAAATGTGGTCTCGAATAAAAATTCAATGCATCGAATAAAAATTCAATGCAAAATTGGGATATACATGTCATGAAGGTCACACATTATCAAAAGATAATGAGACTGATATGGATGTTTCAGTCTAATAAGGCTTAAAATTTCACCGGCTTTGTCTACCACTAGTCATTACTCTTTTGAAGATAATGCATATCAATCAATCACAAGGGTAAAAGTACATGCTAAATTTGCTATCAAATTCTCTAGTCAATTCATTCTCTACTCATGATTAAATAATCCTAGAAGCAATAGAAAACAAGTAAATGTTTCTTCGTTTGTTTTATTCTTTCTCTCATTTTGATTTAAAACTTAAAACAAGCAAGAAACAAACCAACAAAGAACATATATACATATAAATAGAAATGCAAAAATGAAAAGAAAAGAAATTTACTTCCCTTAGGTTGCCTCCTAAGAAGCACCTTGGTTTAGGGTCACTGGCTTGACTCCATACTTTCCTGACGTGACAAAATTGTGATCTTTAGGTGGTACATGTGGTTCCTCCATGTGAGGTTCTTTAGGATAGGGTCTTGGTTGATAATCTTTCCCATTTAGCTCCTTCCCTATCCTCAGACTTTCAATCTCGACTGAATCCATGCACTCGAGAAATATGTTAAACATCTCTTCACCTTTTTCTTCCTCGTTTAGTTCCTTCATTCTGCTATGTAAAGGTAAAGAGTTAGTTTCAAAAATAATCATGGACTCAGTACTTACCTTCGAGCTAAATGATGTATCTTTATCTACTTGGAGCTCCTCCTCAGCTTCTTCGACACAAGCAATTCCTTGAGTACTACACTCAAGATTCTCAGGCTCTTTTTCACTCTGTAAGGTTTTTGCACTAATATCCCTCGAGTAATCCTTAAGTTGATATGGTTGCGTCTCTTTGCTTTGTGATACTAGGCGGTTGATAGCTTCCATCAATTGATCCGCATGGCTTGTTAAGTTTTGGATTCTAGAACTTGTTTCCTGCTGGAATTTCAGAGTGTTAGCAACATACACATTAACTAATTCTTCCAACGATGTACCTGATCTTGATAGGAAGCTTCTAGTGTGTACGGGAATTGTTGTACTTCTTGCAAACTATCATAGAAGTAATTCAGCTAATTATCCCATCTATAACAAAAGTTAGGTTAATTAGTCCAAACATTGTTATAGGATTGAGAATATGAACTAAAGAAAAAATTACTTCTGTTTATGATTTTAATTGGTGTTTTGTATATATCGAAAAAATATTTTTATCACAAACACAAAAAAAGAAAAGATCACGAAATAATTGAAAATAAATCAATTATGAACAAATATATACAAAACACCAATTAAAATCGTAAACAAAAACTAAACACCACCCTCCCCGGCAACAATGTCAAAATTGACAGGTGCATCATAACGCTAGTCAAAATAAAATAACTAGACTACTACTGTAGCAGTGGTAAGTCTATCTCAATCCCACAGGGAGTGTTCGCTTAGTTTATGAAATGAAATTAATTGATGTTTAGGTAATGGGGGGTTTTGGATTTAATAAGAAAATAAAATAAAATAAACCTAATGAAAAACAAATTAAAGAAAACATGTGATAAATGATAAAATTGGAGAATTCAATAGGGATCTAGTTCTTTGGTTCAATCTCGGCTTACACCCTAATTAAGCATAATTCATTGATTTGTTGTTCTTTTATCTCTCTTAGCAATTATCGGTTGTAGATTAATAACAAGATTTGTTAATCTTGATTTTCCTTAGATCCTAGTTAATCAAAAAGTGCTCGTTAATTAACCCTAGCTATTGGGAAACCTAGCATAAGCTCTCTAAGTTTATCTGGACAATTGCCTTACGAATAAGAAAAATAGACTAATCTAGGCAATGAGCACGCAAGCTTGAATTATTTAACCTATGTTATGTTATCTCTAATGATTCAGAATCATTAGTTGCTACACATGAATCGGGAATACAACGATTATGTATTGCTTTCGATTCTAACAATAGGTTTTCATGAAAAATGATTCAATAGAGCATTAAAATTATCATCATTCAAATACCCAATCAATTTATATAAGATAACATAATCAATTTCTAATGAGAGAACGAAACAACAAAATAATAAAAAATGGTTAACCCAGGTCGTCGGTGTCAATATTTCCTCTAAACTAGTGTCGGGATCTTACCCTTCTATAGGTCTATCCTAAGAAAAATGCTTCAACCTATGAAAATTACCCCACTGAAACCCTACTAGCTCTCCACTCTGTCGCAAGCTTCTCTTCCTTAGTTACTGTCCATGATTTGACAAATAAACATTTGTCCACCTACACTATTCACGCAACTCCTCTTCCCCTCTACTATTTTTGCCTTGCAAGCCAGTCCCCTCAAAACTCTCTCTTGTAAGCCGTTACTCTATTGTGCTATTGATGGGATGAAGGTCACGCCACTGTTCTCGCCAAACCCTCCTCTGCCTAACCTAATGTTACGAACAAACACTTATGTGTTAAATGCTAGCTTTTAACGCTATCTTTCACATTCAATGCTAGCGTTAACGCATTCAACGCTAGCGTTTAATGCATGATACAATGCTAGCGTTAACATATGCAATGCTAATGTTTAACGCATGCTGTTCCTTCTGTTTTAGGTTATGCTGCTGTCATTTTGTCTTTGTTTTAATCCACCTGTATGCATGTCGTTTTATCCTTCAACTCCCAGCTGCTACATGCGTTTTGCTCTCTTATTATTTCTTCATTTTTCCATCAAGCACTTTTAAATTCTTCTTCTTATCTTTTCATTTTCTTCTTCTTGACCTATAAAGACAAGTGAAAATTAATCTTTGAAAAATGACCCAAATGTAGTGCTTTCAACTCACTTTAATTTCTTTTCTTCCAAATTGTACCTAAAATCATATATGAATTAAAGTGAGTATCTTAAGCATTTTCTTATCATTAATCGCTAAGGGTAAATTATTAAATGTATCAATAATTAAACACATATCAAGGGGTCATGATTATCTATAATAAAATATGCAAAGTTTTAGTGACATGTTCATTAATAAAAACCAATTATTAACAATTAAAAAGTTCTCACTATACCCATATAGTAAATGTCCCTTGAAAATGAGTATAGTGGTCTAAGATCCATATTTCACTAAGACCCAAGTGAGCTTTGGCTTATCTCCTGAATCTTAGTTATTTATGTAAGCAACTATTTGCTAGTTATATCATATATAACTCTTAGTTGTTGGTTGACATCTTATGTCCTGGCTCCCAACTACATGCCTCAAGGTTCAAAACATTTTGATAACCCCGTTAAGTACCATTCCTCACTTCTAGGTAATTGTTACCCATCTTGTTGTACTTGAATAATTAAGAACACCTTGCTTTAGTAAGCCCACTTTTTAACGATTCAAGTCTTTGCAGGTGTAGAACTGGAAAGGCATCAATTATTACTTAATATTGTTAGGGGAATAAGTTGATTATGAAATTGCCATTTACATGCGTTAATGAAATTATAAGTAGAAGAATGAATAAGAAATAATAACGTGATATAGTATGGCCCCTAAACTATGAAGATCTAATCTCCATCATGAATGTCTTGTAGCAAATGGATCTCCATCCTCGTACCTTCACTCTAGTCAATTCGATTCTTCAATCAAGTTGAAAGATACAATATTACAATAGAAACTAGTAATAATCTAATTATTACATGAAAACATAATGATATGCAGGCCATACCCAAAATGTAAAACAACTATAGGCCATATTATTCACCATTCATAATCAACATACATAATGAAGGCAAGATATCAAATATTAAAGTATAAAAAACACCAATTGTAAAGAAATACGTGATCAACATAAAAAGCAAAATCTGGTGGGGTTCACGAGGCCTCACACCCTATGGGGTCCAAGGGGCAGTTCCCTTAACAGTCATTGAACTATAAACAGAACCCTAATTCAATCGCATTGAATTATGGACAGAAATCCTCATTCAATCACATTGAACGATCGATAGAACCCCTCATTCAATCATATTTAGTTAATGAAAAACCCTAATTTCATGGGATTTAATCGAATTCAATTTCAATAAACATAAGTGTCTCTAATACCATTATAAGCTTTTCGGACTATCAACATGCAATAATATTTACTATCATTTCCAAATCCGAAACACCAAGACCCATATGAACATCGAAATCAAATCCACATTAGATTATACCTTTCGCAGCAGAAATAGCAAAGAAGCTCATGGTGTTAAAAGAACACGTCAAATATCGCGTCTCTACAAGTATCCGCACCCTCGTGAGACCAAACAAATGCTTCTAGTATGCTTGCACCACTCCTGAGACCTCTCTCTCTCTTTATCATTTGAGGAGGAGGAGGACAACACTATGGTTTCCTTTTAGGTTACTTAAAACAATTTATACTATATATCTATATATATAGTAAAACCCTAAGGCTTAAAAACACATAACCTATTAAAGCCCAATGAATGTTCAGTCTCTTAGTGTGTGACCCTGTAGGCTTATTAAATATTAGTAGTAAGCCCAAGCTTCTTTTAAGCCCATAAGTTATAAGTGGTCTCTAATAAGACATTATAACTACTAATATTAAATAAGGTCGAAGTCTAACATTACCTGAATCACAACTGATAAATTACAGTACATTATATAATTGGTTCATGGGCCATACACTAACACTAACACCACTAGAAATAGAGACTAGCTAAATATTTTTTGGTTAAATAAGTATATGGGCAAATCCTGGGAGTCCAACACCCTATCATAAGAGTTAATGGAGCTGGTGGTGAGACTAGAGGCCCATGATAGATGGATAGAAGAGGTCACAATGTAGATGGAATGACACTTTGGAATTTCTGCACCACCTCCACCATCTAGAGCACCTATGCAATCTTCGGCTCCATAACTATATGATGCTCAAAGACTTGATTATCTTCCAGTGACAAACATACCAAATTCATTAATAAATTGCTAACTATAGAGGTAGTCTAGGATGCTCGTTTAGGGTTTACTTTTTCTTTTCTTTATTTTCTTTTTCATCTTTATTATATTGTGTATTTTATTTTATATTCAAATGTTGTTATTACAATGTCAATTTTGTTTTTAATTGTATTATTATTTATTTCTTTTTTCTTTTATTCTTTCTATCCCTTTTTGTTTATGTTTTTTAAGGATGACTGTACATAACATCAGATGGAATTTTCACCGAATTCAGAATTTGTAGTTTTTATTATTCAGGGAAGTACCAAAATATTCTTTTGACATTTTTTTCTTTGATATTTTATTTACCTGTGCTTCTTTTATGCACATTAAGGACAATGTACAAATTTAAGTGTGAGGAAGGTGTTAATGAAAATTTCAAAAATAAGTTTCAAATTTCTTAAGCTTATTATAATATTTATTATCTTTTGTAATAAATTGATAAAATTTGTCCAAAACATTTTATGTTATTATCGATTCTTGAATTAAATTAGTGTACAAAAGGATGAAGGTTAGAATGAACTTTCCTTTTTAAGTCATACTTTTAGTGGTTATTGGGATAGTTAATTTGAATAAAAATTGTATATTATTTACACATATGAGACTTATTAATGGGCTTTTGAGCCTAAGGATAAATATTTCATTATTTTATGCTCTCTTCTTCTTTGTTGTGTGTTATCATGCATAGTTGGATGTTTCTAAAACTTCCTCTTATTATTCATATTGAGACCATATTTTTAAACTAGAGGCATTCAAATGATAAAGGTACTTAAATTTAATCATTTGTTTTAGCCTATTTTCTTTGACTATTATCCAACCTGTTTTTTTATCTCTTAGGAGTAACCACTTTTGAGACTTAACCTTTTGATTGATTATAACCACATGGATAACCTTTACCATATGTTTCTTGAAAACCTTTTTTTATTTTTAAACCCTAAGGAATTTGCATTTACTTGATTGCTTGAAACTTGGGTTATATTGAAGAATGTTAAAGAGAAGTGCGATAGTTTTATGATTGCTGGTATGTGTTGAATGTTAATTTGTTTCTTCTTAAATGCTTCATTGTTATAATTTTATATTCTTTCCAAATGCTTAAAAAAGTTCAAAAGTTGAAACTTATGGGTTAAGAGTATATTAAAAAAAGAAAAAGAAAAGTTATGATTTTTTTGGATAATGAGAAGAATTATTTTTGTACTAATTAAATTATTATTTAAAGGACCAATTTTATGAAGAACCAAGTCTTATGTAATCTTGTTTATGTGAATTTCCTTTAATGGTATTGGCCTTTTAATTATCCCTACTATACCTTTACCTAAGCCGCATTACGCCTTATTTAAAAGACCTTTTGATTATTATTTCTAGTTTACTTATAAGTGGTGGAGATGTGATTTTATTACATGCTAATGGCTAAGAATCCTCCTATTTATTGTTTTAAGAGTTTGATGGTGGAGATGTGATTTTATTACATGTTTATCGCTAAGAATCCTCCTATTTATTGTTTTAAGAGTTTGATATACTTTCCACTCTAACCACTTTGAGTGCATTCAGTAAATCCTTATGAGGGACTAGACTTGTACTTTTGATTTCAAAAAGATTATCAATGTGATTGCTATTGATATTGACTTATGAAAGTTGATTATAAGATAACTTAAATCTAATTATATGTTGATTTGATTGATATGATATGATGATTTGGGATGCGGATGGATAATTTAAGGTTATTAAAGGATGTATGTTTTTAAGTTTAACGATTTGAATTATAATTTGCTTGAGGACAAGCAAAAGATTAAGTATATGCTTGTATAAGCTCTTGAAAACATGTAAATTCATAATTTTGAGGTATTTTTTGAGATACATGGTCACTCATACAACCATGTGACTGACCATATATATTTTATAAACCCTAAGTTCACATTATAAAAGGCAACTATGAAGAAAAAAATTAGGGGAGAAGCAATTAGAGTCAGAGTTAGAGATAAAAGTTAAGAGTTAAAGACTCAATATGAACCTAGGATAGAGGAAAATGTGAAGATTACTTCAGAGATCGGATAGAGAACAACCTTTCATTGAAGTTTCAAGAAGATTACTTTAGAATAAAGGAGGATATATATCTTACGAATTCTTTTCTTTTTAATTATTTTTATGAACTTTTGGTGTTTATTTTACTTTCTATGTTTATGAACTAAGTTTATTTAACGCCTAGGTTTGATGAACCCTAAGTTGAGATGGATATTGTGATATAATATTTTATTTATTACAATTTGATTAATTGATTCATTATGATTCAATTATACATTTTTATTCTTGAATTAATATATCTGATGTGTTAGTTAAACGTATGATTTCGTATGATTGAGATTGGCAATTCCTTTTGTATGAATAGATAAAATATAATTGGAAGGAGTTGTGCGTAAACGTAGAGATATGTTGATATAAATCCTTTACATTAGGGTTAAAATTAATAGTGAAATTCATAAATCTAGTAATGCAATCTTAGGGGTTTTAACTAGAAAGAGGTTTTAGTTAATCAACTGAGGATTAGTTGCAAATAGTCTTGAGACAGATATTAACATAAGATAGGAATTTTTATGGTCCAATGATTAATAATTTAATTGCATGATAAAGGGTTAATATTTAAGAAATCTTAGAAGGATTCATTACCTAGGTTCTAGTTGTTTTATATTGATTAATCTTAGTGTTATATGAGTTCTGATTCATTATTGTGTTAAATTATAGTTTAGTTTAGTTTTAATTAGCCATCATCTTAATTTGTTAGTTAAATAATAGAAAAGGTGTTATTATTAGTACTTCTAGTCCCTGTTTCACCAATACTATACTATAGCTCGATAGGTGCACTTGCCCATGAGATCTATAGAGTCATGATCAACATATCATATTAAGCTTCATTTGGACTTGAGGTGTATTGGTCAAACTTCTCTAAAATTTTAAACAAGCGAGTGTGAAATTTCATCCAATTAATTGATGTGAGTGATATTGGCTTGGTTATTTTAATGTATAAGGCAAAATTGAAATGAAAGGTAATAAACTAAAATAGGATTGACTTTAATGGTGCTTGGAATGAATGGTAATAAATAGTTTTAATTAAGGCAAATTCTGTGTCTTAGGATAAGATTGTTGAAGTAGGGTTAAGCCTCCAAATTGAAATGTTGATCTGTAGGCCAAGCCCATAAAATACAAGCATCAATCCATCAATTTTTATCGAGTCATGACACCATTAAAATTTTTGCATTCAACTTTTAAAGTTTTTGTATTGTTAAATTATATATAAGAAGATGCCAAGAGATTAAGATTACAGTAATGTTTACCATTTTACCATATTGTTAAGTTTTATTTGCTACTTATTTTATAAATAATTGACCACATTTATCAAAACAAAATTCTGTATGCAATATTTGAAAGGATGTGGCACACTCACTATGAAATTAAATATATTCATGAAATCATTCTATTGAAACTAGAGTGACATGTTTAGGTTGGCTAACCTAGCCACTAAATCAAATATTTACTCTATGTCTTGTGCATGTTAGGAACTCTCAACAATGAATATGACATAGATTATTTTTTTTATAACTATAAGGTGATATTTTGATTAGATCATCATATTATTTGGGATGATCTTCTAGGTTATTGACATAAGAATAAGGTCTTATCCTTCTAATTGTGTACGTAAGCTTTTAAATCTTGTAAAATTTTGTTAATATGAGATGGATACACAATTTTCAATAATAAATGTTGTAAGATAACTTACGATTATTTGTGCTATGATGTTGGAATCTAATATGAAGCAACTGAGAAGATGTGTAAGACCTGAACTTTCCCTTCTATCACTTTGTAGATTTTATTCTGGGTGAATAGTATTTTCAGATTAATAGTGAACCCGGGTAAACGGTATTTCCACTTGAATAGGGATTTTGAGGACCCAACCCCAAAAAAAATTAAAAAAATACCTAGAATAGGTATTGGAGTCAAATGACATTGAAACAGATTGAAAATAAGTCCAATTGGATGAATTTCGGGAATTTCATAAGTTTAGGACAAAAATGCCCTTTTTGGAAAATAATGGGTATTAATGAGTTTAGACGCTTTCAAAATTTTCGAGGCACCTAATTACTAGGTATTGATCCTAATTAAAGTATCCCATAGTCAACTTGATGGTGAGGCGACTGTGGAATATTTTGGGGATTTATTCTAGTTTATAGGTGCAGTAATCTATGAAAGGGTGAATTGGTCTTTTTACATAAATGAAGTTAATTACTAAAATTTAAATGACTCACATTTATTGACCAATTACAAGACTACATATGGTTTAATAAACATTAAATTAGATGATGATGAGTCATTTAAGACGTTTAATACGAAAATGACACGTGTAAAGTATTAAAGTAGTATAAAAACGCAAAAGAAGACAAAATTTGGTTCATTTGAAAGGAGGATTCATGAGAAACGAAAAGAAAGGAAGAAAAGAAGAGAGAAAGAGGGAGAATTCGACCAAAGAGAAGAAGAAGAAGAGAGGTGCCATTTTTGGCGGATTTGGAGTACAAATTGAAGAAATCTTGACCTAGGATTGGTGTTCACCAATTTCCTAAGAGTTTAAAGAAAAAAGTGGTAAGTTTTTCTTAGTTTAAGTTGTTTATTTGGCGGATTTCATATGTAAAGGAGTTATTTAAGATCAAAGGTTGTTTTCGACTTATTATGGAGTAAATAATACACTTGAAAGCATGTAAAGGTTGAAAACAACAAAAGTGAATCAAGAAACCAAGGCTAGGGTTATGATGTTTATGATATGGATTTGATGTCAATGAAGTAAAGAAATGAAAAAGGATTGAATTAGAATTGGTTTGAGTTCGTTTATATGTAATGAAGAGAAGATGTGTTACGAAAAACGGAAGGATAGTAAAAAAGTGGTATATTCGGCTAAGCTAAGAAATATGGGAGAAAAATTGTAATTTTTGGTTTGATGAGTTTAAGTAATGCTTGGTATGGACATTAAGTGAAATGTGTTGAAAAGTTTGAAAGAAAGTGGAATAGTGTGTATATATATATACATATGTGTGTGTGTGTGTGTGTGTGTGTGTGTGTAGTGAGGACTATTCAGCCTTAAAAAGGAAAGTAATTGATGTTGTGATTCGTTGAAGTTCAATTACGGTTAAGGTGTAAATAACCTGAAATCTTAAGGTTGCTTTCATGAAAAATCAAATGGAAAAATTTAGTGTGACCTATTCGGCCATATTATGATTTAAGCGGATGGGATGATGTTTTTAAAAAATGTTTTAAGTAAATTTCAGAGTTAGATTCTAAATGGAAACCATTGGAATAACTTATGGTAGTTAAAACTAAATTGATAGTTGTAATGCTTTATTTCTTATAGTGGAAATAAATGATTAAACGACTTATAAATTGTGTAGGTCAAGAAGAGATACTCAACATGTGAGCATACTTAGTGATAAACGAAAAAAGTGTGAGTGTATCTTTAAATTGATTTTATGACAGAAAAATGGCTTCTATTTTATCTTGAAAATTATGTTTATGAATAAATTCATTAGTGTTGCTACTTGATTTTGATAGCTAATTTTTACGAGATTTATATATATGCTTTGAGATGACGTCGAATTGCAATTGCATATACATTGAATTGGCACAACAATGGAATTTGAACATGGACTGAATTGGTATAGAAATGTGGTGAACCTGTGTATTAATTATTGCTTAGCCTGCAATACGTTGTTAGGTCTCCTTATACATATGATTATACTGATTAGAGTACGTGCTAATGTTCATGACAGAGTTTGGGGGGCATCTGTCACTAACGGTGGGTGGTGTCGTGTCTTTTAGTATGTCTTGTGAGTCGCCCTCTGCACGTATGGAGTATATATTATGCTAGCACTGTTATGGGTAAACGATGCAGAACTAGCTTCGTAACTATTGATTTGTATATAGTGTCAGTACCGTTATAGGTAAGCGATGTAGAACCAGCTCCATAACAATCGGTATATAGTGGTTAACGTATTGCAGGAAAATGATGCAGAACTAGCTTTGTTACTAGAGGTTAGCCAGGAACAGGTAAACGTTGTAGAACTAACCCTGTGGCCTTACACCTAATGGTATCAAATGGCAAAGAAAATTTTTAAAGAGAAAGTTTATGAAACTATCGATTGCCATCTCTGTTTACCTTATAAGAAAAGAGGAACTTGATTGTGTTTTACATGTGCATTGATTATATAAGTTTGTTATGTCAAAACATTGGTTATTGTTTGACAAGAAAAGAAAATTATCTTCACTTTTTATGGAGGATTATGTTTGTATAAACGTTTTGAATGGAAACCATAACACTCACTGAGCTCGTTTAGCTCATTCTTTATTTTTTGTTATTTTTTAACCTCGAAAGTGCACGTTCAGGTATTTCAGCAGCCACAACTCCACCATTTGAGTAAATAATTTTGTCACGTTTGGCTATGTAGGCAGTTTTGCTTGTGCATTTGTTTCACATGTATTGCATAATTATGAACATCTTTTGTGTAAAGATAGATTGTAAATGTTTTACTATGTATAGTTCATCATCATCATAAATATGTCTTGATCTTGGTTTTGTGAAAATATCATTATTTATAAATGTTCTTTTTTTTAATTAAATGCATTAATGTGATTGAACCTTTGAGATTGTTTCTAAATGGACTTGAAGTCTAAAGTAGAATTGGTGCTTTGTTAAGTAGATAGAAGTGTTTTGAATTGCTTTTCAGGAACCTAAAATTTTTTGTTTTATCAAATAACAGTTGTTATGCTGTCGAAATTTTTAATGGTTACTTTTAAAAACTTCCACTACTACCCCTTTTTTTCTTTATATTGAGTTAAAATATTTTGAAGAAAAGGGAAAAGACTTAGCTCCAGGGGAACTTTCCAGTTTGATTGGATATCGAATGGAGGGTTTTCGTGGGGTGCCAAGTTGGTCGCCTAGTCATCAAGAAAGGGGCCTGTCATATGGAATTTTATAAAAGGGCCATAAAGGATAGGTTTACAAAAACGTGTTCTTAAAACGTAAACAATAAATTTAGTACTTTTGTACCATTGACGCCAAAAAAAGTGTATGAGGATCAACTCAAGTTAAGATGAAAGAGTACAAAATAAGGATAAAAAAGTCAAAAAATGATAAAACTAAGGTAAAAGAGAAAGAGAGTGTTAAGAAAAAATTAAAGAAACAAGTGAACTCTTATGCTAGAAAGAGTAAGATCAAGAAAGCTTTTTATAATAACTAGTTTATAATTGTACTCATATATAAAGAGCATTATTATAATATTAAAAATCTTAACCTTTTCTTACCTTGTGTTTGCGTCTCTTTGCTATTGGGTTTCTAAGATGTATTCCCCAATAACGTTCTTAGCATTTTACCATCAATAAAGAGAATAGAACATCAAATTAATTTTATACTAGATGTTACAATTTTAATCAACCAACCTATAGAAGTCGTCTGAAAGAGATTAAGGAACTTAAAAGTCAAGTTAAGAAGCTTTCATTAAAAGGATATGTTAAAGAGAGCATAAGTCTATATGCTATTTCGGTTTTGCTTGTTCTTAATAAAGATTTTAGTCATATAGGATGTTTGTTGAGATTTAAGTTGTCAAAAAATAATGTTAAAATGTCACTTCATTCTTATATTAGATGATATATTTGATGAGTTTTATGGTTCTTATGTACTTAAATAATTAATTTGGAAAAATGAATATCATCAAATTAAGATGAAAGAGATGAGTCAAAATAGTCTTCAAAATAAAATATTGTTTATATAAGTGGTTAGTGATGCCTTTTATATTATTTAATGCACATATTACTTCTATAAGGCTAATAAACCATGTTTTACAAACTTTTATTGGAAAATTCATGGTCATTTATTTGTACATCTTTAGATGAACATGTTCAGTATGTTAAAACTAGTTTAAATGTTTTGACAAAAGAAAAAATTGTGTTTAATATAAAGAAGTGTTCCTTTTGCATGGATAATGTGGTTTCTCTTAAAATTTTTATAAATAGGGAAGGGATAGAGGTGGATAAGGAGAAGGTTAAGGTTAAGGTTATTCAAGAGTAGCCTATACCAAGATCCATAACTGATGTGAGGACTTTTCAAGGATTAGTTAATCACTGTATATTATTTGTAAAGGATTTTGGCACCCTAGCCAGACCGCTCACTAAAGTTGTTAAAGTTTTATTGGTTTTAAGCGGCGTAATTAACAAGAGTGTGCTTTTAATTTATATTCTGATCCCTTATTATCTTTTGCTTAATGTTCGCAAGGTTACATACGCTAAGTTTTAATATTTATTAACCTTGATAAATTCCGCAAGCGCACAGGTCGTTCACATAGTACCTAAGGTATCGATCCAATGAGGAGGGAAGTGTAGTCCGAAAATCTAAGGTCATACTAAATAATAATAATTCAAAATGAATAACTAATATAGAAAATAAACAAATCAAATAATTAATTTCAAGAATTGATTTGCAGAAATCTAAACAAGAAAACAAATCACACAAACCAATCCTAAAACCAACCTAAAAATTATTTAGTGAGAGAAAGGGGGTTTTAATATGAAATTAACGAAACCTAATCAACTATTCAATTATCGAATTAATGGGTCTAGACAGTACTAGGGTGAATTACTCTCTCTCGAGTTATAATTCTGAACCCTAATTGATAATCCCTAATTTAAATTATGGAACTGTGATCTCTTGATTCACAATTGACCCACAACCTAAATTAGTTCTAAATTGTCTAATAACGTACCAGGGATCTATGCTCGATCTCTCATTACACGATTCTACTGGTTTGATTCAATTCTTTACCCATCAAATCACCTAACTCTCATTAGCCCAATTTGATTATTTTCACTTGGCTCACCCTATCAGTCTATTGCCAAGTTATTAAGAGCATAATTAAATCAGAATTAAATCAATAAAAAGCACAATCAATCAAACTTTATTAATCTCAAGGAACAAAAACCCGAAGGTGAGTTTAGACATAAACCAACACTCGACAACAATTAATCTCAATAATCATCCTAATTTAATACATTTATAAAATTGAAATAAAAATAGAAATACTGTCGGAATGGATTCGTGAAAGCAGCAACTGCGAGAAACCACCTGTTACGAGAAGTAAGTCGCGTCAAGCTTCATCTTCATGACTCTCTTCCTTCGTCTCCTTCCTTAATCTCTCAATAACTCTCTAGATTTTTCTCAAAATCTGGCTGGTATGAATGCTCTCTTTTTCGGACTCTCTAAGACTGCGGCAACTGTCTCATAATGATCTATTTATACATTAGACGCTCTAGGTTAAAATCAAGGTCGAAATGGACCTAAAAATCTTGCAAAACTCAAGTTTTTGCTTCAGGTCGATGCAAGCCACGATCGTGGCTCTGCCATGACGCCACAATCATGGCCAGCGACTAAACCTTTCTGTCACGATCGTGGCCCAATGTGTAAGATCATGGCCTAAATGTAAGCTTTCTGTTACGACTGTGCCCTAAAGCACATGATCGTGACTTGGCTACTCTGGCTTGTCCCGCTCTGTCAAGATCAGGGCTTATGTTTTCGGCCCAAAACTCTTTGCAACTTCTCCGTTCTTCGCCGTTTACCTTAAAGGACTAACAAACACATCACAATACCTTAAAAATATAACAATTAAGCTCAAAGACTCATACGAACCCATGAAAAACACTTAAAACACACAAACTAACACAATTAAAACCTAAATGCACACTTAAAACTCAAATTCATACTAAATACATAACAATTTAAACCCTAAAACACAATGTAAATGACAACTATCACTTAACTTTTTAAAAACTTACGAAATTGAGTGTGATGCATTACGAGTTGGTATTGGTGTTGTTTTTATATAGGAAAATCAATTAATTACTTCTTTAATGAGAAACTTAATGGAATTTCTCTTAGTTATCCAACTTATGACAAGAAGTTATATGCATTAATGTAGGCTTTAAAGACTTAGGAACATTATATGTAATCTAAATAATTTTTTTTCACTCTGAATATGATTTCTTAAAGCATTTGAGAGGGAAATGTAAGTTGAATCAATGATATGCCAAGTAGATAGAGCTTATTGATATGTTTCCTTGTATGTTCAAATACAAAAGAGGTAAGAGAAACATTGTGGATAATGCATTATCCCAAAAGTATGATTGATTTCTATATTGAATTCAAAATTATTCATCTTTAAGCATGTTAAGGAATTATAAAAGAATGATGATGATTTTACATCTATTATTAGGATTTATAAGAAAAACATTTTTGAAATTTTTTTAGGTGTGATGAATTTTGTTTAAGAAAAATAAATTATATTTGCATAAAATTTCTTAAGAGATTTGTTAGTGCGTGAGGCATATGGGGGAGGATTAATAGCTCATTTTATCATTGGAAAAAAAAAAGAATTTTACCCTTATATATGTCACGATGTTGAAAGAATTTGTGTTATACTCCTTTCTAGTCCTTGGTGAACCTTAGGTTAATATTTCTATGATTTTTTTAATTTTTCTAGGTTTAAAAGGGGTAAAGATTCTATCTATAATGTTACTGATCTAAAATAACACTTTTATTTTATGTAGTAAAATTAATAATGTAACCAACATAATTAATCTATTCGTTAAAGAGATAATATAACTCCATTCAGTTCCTAAGAGTGTTGTTTGATAAAGATGTTAATTTCCTTAACTACTTTTGAAAGATTTTATGGGATAGTTAGGAACTAAAATTTTATTTTTAACTACTTATCACCCTTAGGTGAATAGTCAAATTGAGGTAGTAAACAAGATTTTGACAACTTTATTATATGTTATCATTCATAATAATTTGAAAATTTGGGTAGATTATTTTTTGTTCAATACATTTGCTTATAATTGAGATGTTAATAGTACTAGTGGTTATTCACAATATGAGGTTGTTTATGGATTTAATCCACTAACTCCATTGAATTTGATTCTTTTACCAATTCATAAAAGGAGTAGCTTAGACGGTAAAAAGAAAGATGAAATGATGAAGCAATTAGATGAAAATGTTTGACAATATATGGAAAGGAAGAAAGAAGAATATATATTCAAGATTGAAAACGGTAGAAATAAAATTGCCTTTGAACTTTGGTGATTAAGGGTGGATGTATATATGAAAGAAGAAGTTCTATATTGAAGAATAATAAAGTTGCAACCAAAGGGAGATGGCCTATTTCAAGTTATTAAAATGGATCAATGGTAATGCTTATAAATTTGATCTTTCATGTAAGCATAATGTAAGTGTTACTTTTAATATATCTAATTTAACTCCTTTTAATATAGGTAATGATTCAAGGAAAAATCTTTCCAAAGGAGGAAGGAATGATATGAATCAAGTTATATGTGATCCATTGAGTTTGTCAAGCAGACTAATTAAGTGAAAAAGGAAGAAGATGTTTCACTATATGCTTAATGAGGTGGTGAAAGAAGTGGTTACAAGTTTAAAATCAAGTCAAATTAAAGGACAAGTATTGGTTCACTTGGTCCAAACTAAAGTTGAAGAAGACTTAGACATGAACACGACCTCCTATATAACCATATATTAGCTCTTATAATTTGTTAGGAAATTTAGTGGGAAGAGGTGAACTCTAATATATGCGTGGCCTAGACTCTGTACTAATTCACAAATTTAAAGTAAGATCCATGGTCTCTAACCCCAGATATTGCCAAATCCTATCTTAATTTGCAATTTCACAGGATGATCTATGTTCTTAGCCATAGGCATGTCCCAAACTGTGCCCAACTTCCTAAAGAAATAAAAGGATCTACAATCTCATGCACAGGCATGCCTAAACTATTCCCAATGACATTAAAATATCTATAATTAATATGACTTAGCCTATAATCGTGGTCCAGACTATGCCAAATCAAAACCTTTTATTAATTCAAGTATTAAAATCTTAGTTTTGTTTTTTAATATTTAATGGCTATTTCTTTTCAACTAGAGATATATTGATAATTAAGATGATTTTGATAATTTTTTTAGTTTTTAAAAAAACTTTTCAAACTTATCAAGTTATTGTCTTTTGGCTTTTAACTCATCTTATCATCTTAATTCTAGTTTTTCATAGCAGTAAGTCAACATTCTTTTATACCTTTAGCTCGTGATTCCATATAATCATTTAGTCAAGGTTCTATCTTAGATTCGGTTTTAGCTTACTTAAGGCTTGATTATGAATCATTTGTGTTAGGTTTCAAGGTTTCATCCTTTTAGTTTGCATCAATAAGGATTCTAAGAGTAAAAATAGGAAGGGATTAGTGGTCAAAAATAACCTACAAAAATAAAGCACTCCAACAACTTTCTAAAAGAAAAAACTAACTCCATTGATTCCAATCCATATTCCATCTAAAGAAAACAACTTAAAAGTCCAATTTTTTGCATAAATGTTTATGATATGTTTAAAAGTTTTATTAACTATTCAAAGTTGACTAAAATTTCAAATTTATACATAATTGACCAAAATCAAGTAAACTTAACCATGAAAATTATGAATTGAACCTTAATAATATAAAATAGTAGCTAAATAGGTTTAAAGTGACCATAAAACAATGAATTTTGACATTATTTCTAAATCGAGAATTTCAATTTAATTAAGAATTAGCAAACTTTAGAAAATTTGATTATTAAAAAACATCAAATGTTCTCTTAATTATATTAAACAACTATCAATTTAAAAAAAGGTATGACTTTTAATAATTTTGAAAACCCCCAATTTTTAATAGTTAAAAGCACCTAAAGTCTAAATTCAAGTAAAAATTAAACATCAACACATGTAATTGGGATTTGTTAACCTTAAAACAACTTATAATTTCATCAAACAAGCATTAGTTTTATGAAATCCCTAAAATTTTTTAACAAAATGTGATATTCCTAATTCTAAGGCCTCAACTTTGTAATTCAAAATTGATACAATCTATATATATATATAAACCAATTCCAATTAATCAATATTTTTAAGAAAAAATTATAAGATTTCGTAAATATAAAATTCAAATAGGCTTAGGGTTTACCCAAATCTAAAAAGATTAATTTGAAGTTAGGTGTTGATGAAAACTAGTGCTATAAGCTTAGAGGATCTTCTGGAAACCTTTGGTGTGACCTGAAGCTCACTGGAGAAGAAGGAAACTACATAAGAGAAAACACTCCCTAATGGAGAAGAATGCCTAAATTTCCAAAAACAATTACATAATGTAATAAAAGAGGTTATTTTATTAATAAAAATAAGGGTAACAAAGAAATCACTTTATGAAGCTCAAAAAAAATCTAGAAGAAAAATGAATTTAAGAGAAAATTTTTGAGAAAAAGGTTTAATCACATTAAATGATCAAAGAAAAAGAAAACTAGGATTTTAAGACTTTAAAAAATTGACTAGTCAAACATATATATCTAGTTAGTTGAATATTAGGCATCCTGTAGTCGATGGCCAATCAGATAACTCATTAAAGGTTTACGTATCATTATGTAACTTTTAGCTCCATCAGTTGGTTAGTCGAAGATATAAAAGCTGTAACGTAAAATCTTCAACCAAGGCACTCTAAACGGAATTTGAAAATTAATAAATTAAACCAAATTAATTTAAAATGATTAAAGATGCATGTAAACATATAAAAATAACAAGTAATCACAAATAGTGTGAAAAAATAATTTCTAATTCCCTTATAATTTTGTAAAATCTATCATCACTTAATGGTTTAGTGAAAATATTAGTAAATTGATGTATTATATCAATAAATTATAACTCAGTGCCCCCATTTTACACATGATCTCTAATAAAATGACATTTGATGTTTAGATGCTTGGTACTAAAATATTAAATAGTGCTCTTCATTAGATAAGTGACAGTAGTGTTATCACACCTAAAGGGTATATATGTAAGTTCCATGTCATAATCTCTAAGTTACTGCTTAAGCTATAGAATTTTTAAACAACAATTATTGGACGTTATTTATTCAAACTTCCATTATAGATAAAAACAACTTAATGTGTTTCTTACTAAACTATGAAATTACTACATTGCTTAGAAATTTATGAGTATCAAATATGATCTTTTAATATAAAATAATACTTGTATAATCTAAGACGTAGCAGATAATGAAATCAAAGAATGTATGTTTAAGATACCAAAGTCTTAATGATATGGTACCACACAAACATCTAAGTATGTACTTGGTGACTAAAAGATGAGTCTTCTGAAGACTTGATTGAAATTTAGCATACAAACAAACAATAAACAATATTGGGCCCACTTGTTGTAAGGTAAAGTAAAATTCCAATCTTACCTCTAGAGAGCTTTATATCAGCTAACTTACACTTTTCATCGTGATACTTATGGATATCTCCAATAGCTTAGCTTGATATATCCCAAAGAGTGAGCAATTCCTTGGTTTACTTTGCTTGGTTTGTAAAGATGTCCTACTTTATTTATTTGATTTAAAGTCTAAAAAAGATGTTGAGCTCCCTAACATGCTCATCTCAAACCTACTTGTAAACTCAAAAAATTCCTTACATAAGTTTAATTAGTTACACCAAAGATAATATCATGAACATAAATTCGAACAATTTGAATGTCATAGTTAAGCATTTTAATGGAAAGTGTTATATCAACCTTGCATTTAGTAAAATTATTTTTCACCCTTGCATTTAGTATAATTATTTTCTTAAAAAATACTTTAGACCCATACCACTGACCTTTAAGAGCTTGTTTAAACCATAAAAAGTTTTAGAAAGTTTATAAATATGGTTAGGTACATCATGATTTTCAAAACCTAAAGGTTGATCAACATAAAATTATTATTGAATAAAATCATTTTAAACATTTTAAACATTTAAAATTCACATATAATGCAAATGAAACAAATAATATAGCGGCTTCTAATCTAGCTACTGATGCAAAAGTTACTTTGAATCTATACCCTCCTTTTGACTGTACCTTTTATGTAAAACCCCAAACTTTTCTTTTCAAGCGTCTATAAAATTTCATTTCGTGTGAATGATTTTTTCGGGCTAATATAAATTTTATTTTAGCTAAAAGGTGAATTCAGAACCCAACCCTAAATGACAAGTATTAAAGTCAAATGATAGTCAAAAAATATTGGAGTTGGCTGGTATAGAAATGGGCCAAAAATAAATTCAATCGGATGGATTTATGATAGATCAATATTGACCTTGTTTTAAATTATTGTGGAGTAAATTTGAAGCATTCTTAGGCTAAAACATAAGTACATAAGAATCAGTCATAGTTACGGATACTTAAAGTAAATTGATGTAACTTATATTTTGATATATTTAGGTGTAACATGTTATTAATTGGACATGAAATTTCTATCGAAATTGGTCAAATTTTTCTTGAGCCATTTAATTATTTTGGACAAGAAATAATACATATATATGTGAATGAACCTTAAGTGGCAGCTGTCACATATATGAAGAAGTTCTCATTATTTTGGAACAAGAATGCATAAAAATCTTAAGGTTGATCAACATAAAATTATTATTGAATAAAATCATTTTAAACATTTAAAACATTTAAAATTCACATATAATGAAAATGAAACAAATAATATAGCGGCTTCTAATCTAGTTACTGATGCAAAAGTTACTTTGAATCTATACCCTCCTTTTGACTGTACCTTTTACGTAAAACCCCAAACTTTTCTTTTCAAGCGTCTATAAAATTTCATTTCGTGTGAATGATTTTTTCGGGCTAATATAAATTTTATTTTAGCTAAAAGGTGAATTCAGAACCCAACCCTAAATGACAAGTATTAAAGTCAAATGATAGTCAAAAAATATTGGAGTTGGCTGGTATAGAAATGGGCCAAAAATAAATTCAATCGGATGGATTTATGATAGATCAATATTGACCTTGTTTTAAATTATTGTGGAGTAAATTTGAAGCATTCTTAGGCTAAAACATAAGTACATAAGAATCAGTCATAGTTACGGATACTTAAAGTAAATTGATGTAACTTATATTTTGATATATTTAGGTGTAACATGTTATTAATTGGACATGAAATTTCTATCGAAATTGGTCAAATTTTTCTTGAGCCATTTAATTATTTTGGACAAGAAATAATACATATATATGTGAATGAACCTTAAGTGGCAGCTGTCACATACATGAAGAAGTTCTCATTATTTTGGAACAAGAATGAATAAAAATCTTATGTTGTCAAGTTTATGAAGGAGTAGATGTGAAGGACATAAAATTCATTACATGAGAGACCAATTCATGGTGTGGACATGTGTCATTTTGGTAAGAAAAAATTAGAACAATTTGTTATATTTAGGGGAAAAGAATTGTCATGGATGAAGGAAAGAATTAAAGGATTAATTAAATAAAGATGGTAAGAGATTATATAATGGACAGCTATTAGAAATTTACCTTGCAACGCGTAGGACAGTCCTCTTCAACGTGTAGCTTAAACAAGAATGATGGAGGAGCTACTCCACCTACATTCCACCGAAGCCTCACTTATCCGTTAGACTAGAATTGATGTTATTAAATTGCAGTTGCTCCCTTCACGCATAGATCTCCAAGTTGTTCCCTTTAGGAAATAATTTTTGCATGTTGTTTAAACCTCCAACCATGGACAGCACCTCCATCAATGCCAACTACATCAGGGAAAGATGGGCAGCACGTTACCATTTGATTTTAGGTATGTTAAACCGCTCTTGTCCGTCATTTTTAGCTAGTCACATGAATGCTTAAGCTGAAACCGTGAATTTCCTTATGAATTGCATGAATTTTTTAGCATGATTTTAAGAAAGCTTGCAATTTTCCAAAAGATTGAAAGAAAGTGGTAAGTTTTCCTAACTATGTTTAGTGAAATTATGTATTAGGATTCTCGGTTTCATTAAATATCCCTAGTGTTTTGGCCATAAATTAGTCTACAAAACTTCAAATTGGGTTATTTTAATTGTAAATGAAACCTAAGACATAGTACTAAAAATATCTAGAAGAGACCTAGACCTAATTCTAGCTGAATGATATTACAAATTGAGATTGATTATGGTAACCTAAAACTGTCCCTATGTTGAAGCAGCTTGTGATTTTTGGTACATGTTTCATAATTTAGAAGTTTAAATGGCATGATATTTTATGATGTGAAAACTAGAGAGATAGGGGAACAAATTTCTAGAAGACTTTAAAACCTAATTTGAACGTTTGATATGTGAACATTAAGGAACAAATGGAGGCATGGTTAAATGAAGAGAAAAATAGTACGGTAAATGGAGAGGAAAATAGCATGTATACCCATATCTTATGTATGTTATTCAATGGCTATTAATTGGAAGCATGTAGATACTATACAAGCGGCTTAATAGCTGTTCAATGGTAGCATGTATGTTGTACATAGTTCAAAGGTTCAATGTAAGGAAAACAGTAGGTATAATTCAATGGTTCAATGTAAGGAAAATAGTAAGTATATACTATGTAAGTTATTTAAACGGAAAGAAGACAGTATGTATAAATCATGGAAGTTGTTCAATGTTTGTCCAATGGTTGAATGAAAGAAAACATAATTTTAATCTTACAAAATGCTAAGATTTCGGCTAAGCCCTTTGTCATAAAATTTGTAAAACAAGGTGGTAAGTTATTGATGTACTTTGTAGGTTTTAGGAACGCTTCAGGGATCTCCCTCATAGCTGAATAAGACAATAAAGTTTTCTCGTCACCTTAGACTCAGGACTAATAAAGGAAAAGTATCAAACATGTGAGGGTGGTTAACGATAAATTTCAAAACAATCGATATAACCAGCTTCATAACAATCGATATACTGAGGTTAACTAGGCACGAGTAAGCGATGCAAAACCAGCTCCTTGGGCTTACACCTAAAGTACAATATGGCAAAGAAAATTCGTGATAGGCTATGCTTTAAAAAGAAAGTTCATCAAATTATTGATTGCCATCGCTATATACTTTACAAGAAAAGTGGAACTTGATCTCAAAAGCATTTATATGTTTTGTTTTAAATATTCATTAATCTTATAAAAAGAAAAAATGTATTTTGTAAGAACATTAGTTATTACTTGAAAAGAAAACAATTTTTTCTTTTATGGAGGTTAATATTTGTATAAATGTTTTTATTTGAAACCAATAATACTCACTGAGCTCGTTTAACTCACCCTTTATTTTCTATTTTTAAATAAAACCTCCCCAATGCACGCTCAGGGCCTTCTGAAGCAGGGACTCCACCTCGCAAGTAGTCAATTTCGTTAAGTGTTGTTGTGTAGGCATTTTTATTTTGCCTTGTATATATTTTTTAGAACTGTTCCATATCTTTGAACATGTTTTGGAAAGTACATTTGTATAAAGAATGGATGTGTATAAGGGTTTTCTAATGGAATGCATGACATTGTTTTAGCTTTTCAAAGTTTATTGATGTAACTATTTGAGACTGCATGTGAGTAGATTTGAAGTCCACAATTTAGAATTTGGAGATTGATGTGAATATAAAATTGTTTTAAACTTTTACTGGGACTTCGAAATTTTTGGTATGTCAAAATATAACCATTGTGCTGCCAAAATTTTTAACAAACTGAAAAACAAAACTCCACTGTTTACATTTCTTATTATGAATTGAAGCTTTTCCTTAACAAGGGCAATAGGCATTACAAGATAGGGGCTATCATTTTAGCTACCAATCTAGATTTGTTTCTCATAATGGTACCTGATTTATCTAGTTTATTTCTAAACACTCATTTGGTATCAAAGATTTTATGGTCTTCTAGATAGTAAGGTCCACACCTTATTTCTCTCAAATTGGTTTTAATTCTTCATTTGTAGTAAGAATCCAAACTTTAAGTGATTCTTCTATATTCTTAGGTTTAATTTAGGAAATGAAAGCTTTACAAATATATCTCTAATAGGTAATCTAGTAATTACCCTTTGTTGAACATTAGTCATGATTTGATATAAAAGATGAATCTTCTATAATCTTCTTTAGTTCAATAATATGAATGTTTGGCTTATGCGAGGTGTCTCTTTTTATCATTCTTGCTCTCTTTAAGAGCTAACTCAAAAAATTTGGATAGACCTACTGTTGGATCCCGCTTTTAGGATTTTTATTTTCTTTTAACTATTTTATTAGATTATTAAGCATGGAAATAAATTAGAATTGATGAATTAGAAATTATTGGAGTTTAATATGGTATATTATGGATTTTAGTAAGGTGGTATAAAGGAAGGAGTTAGTAGGAATTTCATCAATATGGAAGGGCAAAGATTGGAAACTCAAAAAGTTGTCTTAAGATAATAAGA
>JAOQMS010000180.1:25921964-25932127 GCA_027563885.1 Erythroxylum longipes | reverse complement strand
GAGAAATATGTGCTTATGATTCAATGTAAATTATTTCAATGGTTTTGCTTGTTACTGGTTATAAATTTGTTACCCACAAGCTTTAAGCTTACACCCTCCCAATTCCGTCCCATCTTTAGGTGAGGAGCAATGAGATCGAGTAGTCAAGGGTTACGGCATCACTCCAAATTTGCATACTTTTGTATTTTTAAGTTAGATTTTTGGGAATTCTAGGCTTTAGCTGCATTTTAAGTTCTGTTAGTTCAAATGTATTTTGTATTATTATTTCTCGAACTCAACTAATGTATTATGGCTTGAAACGCCATTAAAACTTTGTAAAACTTATGTCTTTTGTTATAAATGAAATATGTGTTTGGATTTATCTATGATTTTTCTTGTTTCCGCAGAGTATCCGATTATGGAAATGACATTAAGTTTTTACGAACTTGTTTTAAGGTTTTTAAGTTGACATGTAGTAAAATAGGACATTTTAAGTTGTGGGTTCTGCCATAGGGTCTTCGTTGCGGCAAAGTTAAGAGTTCGCCGCAGCGTAATTAACCCGAAGTTCTTTATTTTTGTTGGCGTGGTGAGTTCGCCGTGGCGAAGATAAAATTTCAGGCTTGTCGCGGCCAAGTTCAATCACTCGCCGCGGCGTAAAATTCCCAAAGGTTCCAGGGGATTTCCACTATGTTCACCGAGGCGAAGCCCGTTTTGCTTCCGAAGGATTTTTCTTTCAAATTTTCAAATTCTAAGCCTTCCTCCACACTCAAGCTTTATGAGCCTATGGTCGATGTTAGGCTCCAAAAATGGGGTCCAACAAGTTATGTCTCTTTCTACTAATGCTTTGCAATTTTAGCAGGATATAATTCTTAGAATCCAGAACTTGGCAACCTAGTCGGGTTAGATGATGGAAGCTCTTGACCGCCTAGCATCACAAAGCGAGGACGCAACCATCTTAACTCGAGGTGAACCTAAGGGACATTAGTACAAAGACCTTACAGAGTGAAAAGGAGCTTGAGAATCTTGAGAATACTACTTAAGGAATTGCTTGTGAAGAAGAAGTTGAGAAGGAGCTCGAAGGAGAAAAGGACACATTATTTAGCTCGAAGGTGAGTACTAAGTCTATAATTATTTTTAAGACTAAACCTTCACCTTTGCCTAGCAGGTTGGAGAAATTAAACGAGGAAGAAAAGGGTAAAGAGATATTTGAGATATTTTCATAATGCATGGAATCAGTAGAGATTATGAATTCGAAGATAGGGAAGATGCTGAATATGAGAGATCAGCAACTTAAGCGTTATCCTAAACAACCTCATTTGGAGAAAGCACAAAATGTGACACTTAATTATCATAATTTTGTCACGTGAAAAGAAAAGTATGGAGTCAAGCCAGCGACAATAAACAAAGATACCACTTGGGAGGCAACCCAAGGTAAGTTTATTTCTTTTCCTTTACATTTTCACATTTTTTTATATGCACGAGTGTTTTTGAGTTTGTTTGCTCTTAAATTTTTTTAAGTTTTCAAACAAAAAGAAAGGGAGAATCAAACAAAAAAACAAACAATTTCTCCTTTTCTATTGCTTCTAGGATTATATAGTGATAATTCAATATTGAATTAACTGGAAGAATCCATAGCAACTTTAGCATGTACTTTTACTCTTGTGATTGGTCAATATACATTATCTTTAGAAGAGAAGGGTGAGTGGTGGTAGACACGCATTAGTGAGATCTTGAGCCTTTATGGACTAAAACATCTATACCAATCTCATTGTCTTTTGTTTATGAGTGACCTTCATGACATGTACATCTTGACTTCGCTTTGATTTTCTATTCAAGACCATATATTTATCACACGCATTAACATGGAAATGATATAGGCATTCTTTTCTTCATAAGCTACATTAGTTAATTGCCTTTTCTTTTTGTGCTAACCATATTATATGCTTCAAACCTAACCAAATATCCTACCCAAAACTTAAAGCTAATGGAGCATTTTTTGATTGTTGATGATTGTGGATGTACAAGAGTATAAGTGTTGAGGTGTGCATATATGCGGGGTGGTTATAATCGTTGAAATGTCATTTTATGTATTGTCAATGGATTCTAAGGGTGATGTAGTTTCTTTCAATTTTTAAATGAAAAGAAAAAGAAACAAAAGAAGGAAAAATATGTTTAAATAAAAGTATCTAGGAGGAAATGCAATTGTTTTGAAAAATTATTCATGATTAGTTTCTCCTCTTAAAGTTGTATTGAATGGGTGATTTGAGTATGTTACATATGAGGTAGATGTTGTTTTGGAAGGTTTACTGCTTATAGTTTCAATGTATTGTTTATCATCACATCTTTATGATTGATCCCTTCTAATTAATTATGCTTCATGTTGTTTAGGGTTTGAGAGCTTGAATTTGAGCTATGAAATGTAGTTTTTGCATTCATCATAGTTGATATACACAATTGTGAGTGAGTGTTAGTTTTGAGCATGATGGTATATTAAGTGTTTTTCTCGTTTCACTAGCTTTAGTGGATTTCTTGCTATATTATTCAATTACATCTCACCTTTAATCTTGCCCATTTTACAACATTAAAAATTCCTTTGATGCATGATTATGCATTTGAAACTTAGTGGTGGAAAAATGAAATGATATGCAAAGTTTTGAAATGTAATGATCATGAATGGTATTTGAGTGTACCTATGGATTCATTTTATTTAAACACATTTTTTTAAGTCTACCTCTAGATTGCTTAATTTCTAAAGGTGATGATTGTTAATTGATTATGAGTAGAAACATTGAATGTTGTGTTTTTTCTATAGTTTTGAAAGTTATTCCTCTTTTCTTATGATTATTTGTTCTTGGTAAATATGGAAAATAAGTAAGTGTTTAGAGTTTACGACTTTGATTTTGATGTTTTGTCTGAGGACGGCCAAAGGCTAAGTGTGGGAAAAATTGATATGTGCTTAATTGGTTATACATTTATTTCATAACACTTAGTAATTAATGCTATGAAATGCTTAAGACATTCACTTTAGTTCACATTTAGTTTTAGGTACAGTTTGAAAGCGAAAGAGCTAAAGTAAGTCGAAAGCACAATATGTGAGTCATTTGTTTAAGATTCACACTCCCTTATCTTCATGGATCAAGAAGGAGAAGGATTAGAGCAAAAGGGGAAAAGAAAATGCAAAAATATGAAGTATATATATGGTATAACAACTTATAGCCATATATGAAATTGTCATAGCCGTGAGACATCTCTCATGACCATGACAAATGTGTCATGGGCTTCACATTCATCTCACGCCCATAAGACATGTTGCATGTGTGTGGCACTCCTTTTCACGCCTATACAAAGGAGGCTCATGGCCGTGAGCCTCATTTAGGGTATTCACTACCGTAAGCAATATAGTCACTCCTGTGACTTTTACACCTGGCACTTGAATCTTAGTTTTTAATATAAATAGACATGTTACGGTGGCAAAAACTTATAAAAGGTTGGATGAATCATTAGCGTAACAAGAGGGGCGATAGAAGCATGCATTTTCGAAGACCCATGGAGGCCTAATCCTCCTTGCTCAGGTTTATAGGGGATGTCGAAGCTAAAGACACATTTTGGGCATCTCTTCATTTGTATTGTATTCTTTCTCTCTTAGGAATTGATTATGTTATCCTATGTTTATTTTTTGGGTATTAATTAAAGATAATCTTAATACGTTCATTAGATTGTTTTATTACAAACCCACTGCTAGAATCTTCAATATAATCCGTAATTGTTATGTTGAGATTAGTTTGTGGCAATTAATGATATCGAATCATTAGGGATACAATCCATAATTGTTGTGTTTCTAATTGGTGTTGAATCATTAGTAATAACATAATCTAGATTAAATGAACTGAACGTTTATGTTTGTTACCTTGATTAATTTGCTTTCCTAACTCGTAATGCAATTGTTCAATTAAATCTAGAGAGCTTATCATAGACTGTTCGATAGCTAGGTTTAATTAACGAGCTTCTTTTAATTAAAAACGACATAAGGGAAAACTATTGTTAATAAAGCTTATTATTAACTTACAATTAATAGTTGCTAATAACAATTCTTTGAAGTATGTTTAATTATGTGTAGGCCGATATTGAACCGATGATCAGGTCCTTAGCTTATTCATCACTTTTCTCATTTTTATGTTGTTTGATTTAATTTACTTAGTTTAGTTTCATTTTATTTTCTTGTTTGAAAACCAAAACCTCCTATAACCTAAACACCGTTTATTTTCATAACAAAAACTAACCAAACACTCTTTATAGGATCAACCTGGACTTATCACTATCTATAGTTTTAGACTAATTTAATTTAATAATTCAACTTCTTAAAAACTAAACTAAATTGTAAAAATATTCCTAATAAAAATTATCCCTTGAAACCATTTTCAAAAATTTGAAAAGCAATTTGTCAATTTTATTTGGAATATCAACTAATTTAATCTCCATTAAATTAACTTAATTGAAATTAATGCTTTAAAAACATTAAAAATCTAATAACACAAAAATCAAAAGTTTGTTTGGCAAGTGCAGCCTGTGTGCACCACAGTCAATAGAAACGCTGACTAGTGCGTGCATACATTTTCCCAGATATGAAGCACGTGTCTTGCACAGGCCCATTGTCTTCTATTTCTAAGTTTTGCCTCGACTGCTGCTGCCTATCTTCTTTTTGTTTCTCACCCTCTGTGTCCTACCTCCATACCACCTCCTTTCAGTCGCTTTACTTCCACCACCTATATGCTTCAGGCTATTGAGTCGACCAACATTCAACCAACGGTAGTTCAAGCCGTTGGTGATTTTAATGAAAAATAGACACACGCATAAAGATTCCAGAATAACCACACCAAAGGGTCAATGCAAAAACAAATTTCTAGAAGGCAAAGTAGAGGCAAAAAATGCAGAAACTTTTTGAGAATAAATAACTTTTTGATTCGTTTAGTATAAACCAAATATCACAACGTAAGAAACAGGCGAATTAATTTTTCTAGAAACATAAACAGGACAAAAAGCAATTATAAGGCAGAAGCAGAGAAGTGGCATAAAAAGTTTTCTTAAACAATTTTGGGTTAATAAAACTTAAAGCCTTAATTTTTATCAAATTAATAACAATTTTTATCACTACTAGAATCCTTTAAAAACTTTTTAACGTGTAAAACATGAGCTGTTCACCTGTTTAGCCTCTAATGATATTTTCATAGCAACTTCTCAACTCTCAAAAGGAATTAAGGTTCTGTTTGGTAATCAGCTGATTGCATCAGCTTTTAGCTAATAGTTGATTATATCAACTGATTTGACTAGCTGATTGTATTAGCTATTTGTCATTTGATGTTTGATAAAATTAACTGTTTAGTATTAGCTGTTTATGTATAAAATGACTCATAAGGACATGATTTTAAAAAATATAATAGTATGAATATTATATATCTTAGTATTTCGTTGATATATAGGAGTGCTAACTTCTTAATGCTTACTCCTATTTATAGAAAAAGGATTAGGGTGTTTTTTTAAAATTTTATTCAAATTAAATTCCTTAATTATAATTAAAGTCAAACTCTAATTATCATTAATTTTAGTTTAATAAAATCAAATATCTCATATCTGATTCCTAAAGTTTCTCAAACTTTATAATTAAATCCAACATAATTAAAATTGCTTTTTTTCACAAATTACTCTTTATATATAACCCATTAAGTTCTTAATATATTAAAAATTATTATAAATTATAATTCTAATTCATAATTAGAATAAGATAAATTAAAACTCTTTTAAATTTATCTTTAATTTTTCAATTAAACAATTTATAATTATAGATTAATATTGACATCTAGTAACATGTCATGACCATCCAAATATCAGGAATGTCAAAATGATTTGACTTAACCTATCCATGCATGATTATGATGTATAATTTAATCATTTCGTCATCCAATGTTCTAATTGGATAGATTATAGATATAATGTTTACTCTCTTTCATCTAATTATATTAATTTTTGCTAATTAGTAATTAATTTATAATTGATATTTGAAAACGACTTTTAAATATTAATTCACTTTGGTCAGATAATTCTATAAATCATTACTAATCAAGAATAATAGAATATTATTTCTAATTATTTTAAAATGACAAATCCTTTATTAGCTTGCTCCACTATCTCCATATGGTTCATACTGCATCCAAATGCCATCGACTGAATTATCCTAGGATAATTCATAACATCAAAACTCGATAATTCTCATATGAGATATCTTGATAATCTCAAGTTTAAGTATCAATTATACAACCATTTGAGATTCTCATAGTCGGGTTAGTTAAATTACTTATTCTCTAATAAGCATCCACATATTAGTTTAAACATCTCTATATTTTAATTTATGAGATCAATTACTTTCTTCACAAGAAAGAAATATAATGTGTGCTAGTTTTACTATTTCAACAATGTCTGGTCTTGATGAAACTACAACTATAAATATTTAAGAACAATATATAAATGAAAATTGAATCTCATAATTATGATCTCATCATAATTTCAATTACATAGTAATTATTCCAAGGATTTTACCATTAGTATTAAAACATCAAATGTAATTAACGTAATACACAAAGATAAAGAATGTCATTTTATTAATTAAATAATAATGTCATATATCAAATTGCAACCAATTGATTAGCTATAAGTGCATAAACTAACAATTATATGTCTCATTTCCTTTCATTTTATCAGGTCTTACTGGGATGTACAAGTTGCAACTACTAGCCCTACGGGTGGCAATGTAAGAGAGATGAATTGATCATAGTGCATAGCTTGTGCAAACAGTACAAACTGTGGTTAGATTGAAACCTTAATTTCACAATCTAAGGATAGGTGATAATTTCTCTGACCAAGAACTGTTACAGGTGCAATCCGAACTAACCTATCATTATAAGCTATCCTCATTTTTCCTTTTAAAGGATCAATGCACCAGACTGTGAAGTAATAATTCACCTAACTACATTGGATTATTTAAGTAACTCTGAAAGTGCCTGAATCACATCGCTTACCATGGTCCTACATCGTGTGATTTGTTTCCTCATATAGTCAAGCACCTTCATGCTGCAGAAGCAAGGTATCAGGTGAGAAATATTTCGTTTGATTGTCTCCTCGTATGTGTAAGCATCTTCATGCTGCAGAAGCAGAGTATTAGGAGAGTCAGTATTACGTCTCTGGACGAAAATTGATTGCTCATTCACTGCGCTCCAGCCTAAGAACTTGATTTCGACCTATTCTGGAGTTCATTTTAATTTATGAGACAAAATTGACATAATTCGGTCACCAGTCCGGCCAATGTACGGGCTAAAATTATCCCAACCTTTTGCTCTTATTCTATGTCCAACTCATGCCAGGCATCTTCTTAACCCTTCTATCTTTCATTAATCCCAAAATTTTTGCTGCGTCCTCCCATCGACCCACTGTTCTGTAGATGTTAGATAAATAGATATAACTCAAATGGTAGTCAGGTTTCAACTGCATCGTCTTCTTTGCAATACGCTCTGCAGTAGCAGAATTAGTATAGGTAGCACAAGCACCAAGAAGAACCACCCAAAGAGACGAATTATCTCTATATTCAGAATTCTCAATCAAGCTTTCAGCTTCGTCCAATAATGCAGCACGGCCTAGAAGATCAACTACACAATTAAAATGTTCAATGACAGGTTTAATCCCAAATGTCTCAGTCATTGATGCAAAATATTCCCGTCCTTTATCAACCAAACCTGCATGACTACAAGCAAAAAGAACACCTAGAAAACTTAAGCGATCAGGCTTGTTCCCCTGCTTAATCATCTCGTCAAATATTCTAACAGCTTCATCTCCTCTACCATTCTGAGCAAACCCGCGAATCATGGCATTCCATGATATCATATTTCTAACTGCCATTTGTTGGAATATTCTGTGAGCAAAATCAATGCAACCACATTTTGCATAAAGATCAACTAAAGCTGACTCTGTGACAACATCTCTCCAACTGCCTCTTCTCACGTACTGACAGTGAACCTCTTTACCCTGTTGTACGGCTCCCAAACCTGCACAAGCTCTTATAATGGTTCCAAAACTATAGAGATCAGCATCTTCCATTTCTCTAAAAATTCTAAGAACAGATTTAAAATCTCCATTGTGACAATACCCTCCTAGCAAAGCACATCTTGAAACTGAATTTTTTGTAACCATCCTTTCAAAAAGACGTTGAGAGTCATCAACCATCCCGCATTTTGCATACATATCAACAAGGCTGCTCTCCACAACCACGTTCCCATTTAATCCCGACGTGATGACCTTAGCATGCAATTCTCTACCTTGCTTCAACCTTCCTAAATTACCGCAAGCAGTCAACACAGTCCCAAAAGTGTATTCATCGGGCAATAAACCGTGTTCCCTTTGCATCAAATAAAAGAATCCTAGCCCTTTGTCGTACATGTCGTTCCTTATAAAAGCCGAAATGACAGATGTCCAACAAACAGCATCTGGATCAGGCAATTCCTCAAACAAGATGCGTGCATCATCCGGCTCATGACTGCTTCCATACATATCTATCAGAGCACAAATAATCACGTGATTCGAGTCAAACCCCCGAACAACAACTACTCCATGAAAGCATTTACCAAGTTTTAGCTCCCCAAGATCTGAACAAGCCTTGATCGCAGCTGACAAAGTGAAGCCATTTGGCTCAATTCTTAGTTCTAACATTTCCCAAAACAATTCAAGCGAAAGGCTCGGCTTCTGCAGCTTGATATATCCAGTTATCATCGAAGTCCAAGAAATAACGTCTTTGAAATAAAGCCCATCAAAAACTCTCCTTGCCTCAAAAAAATTAGGACCCAATTTGAAATAAAGGGCAAGCAAGCTGTTGCCTACGAACCTATCTGACTCGAGACCCGATTTGATAACATGGGCATGAATCTGGAGACCGTGATCAAAAGACACAACTTTGACACAAGTTTGTAATAGCGAAGCAAAGAAGAATGGCTTGTTAGAGAGTTTAGTCCAGTCTATAGAGTTAAAAAGGCGAAATGCGTTGAAAAGTGCACCAGACTTGCAGTGATCAAGTATTTGGGATTCTTTGGCTCGAAGGTTAAGATTAAGAGTGGCTAGGGAGCTGCAGTAACGTTGAAAGTAGAAGAGCTTCATGAAACAAAAACAAGCAGCCTTTGAAAATGTTGTTGGAGTAGCATTGAAAATGTGACATGTTAGGACAAAAGCTCCAGTGATCTACTTTAAATTCACTTGGTTTTCTTTGTTATCTATTCCATTACGGTAGCGCCACTCCTTACGCGGGCATAATCGGAAGAAGCTCCGTTGCAATGCCTTCGAAACAAAATGTTTCTAGAAGTACCGTCGGGGCAAAAAATTAAGATTTATGTAATTTTTTATTATTGTGTGTTGGTTAACATGATATAGTGATTCTAAAGCTCTTAAAGTTATAGAATAAATAAAAAATTAGTCAATAATTTAGTAGGATGAGAATTGAGTTGACAAGAATGATAAGGGTTGAAATTTAGATTATGTTAGAATTTTCCATTAGATTAAAAGTAGTGAGTCAAATATATTATTCTATTTTAGATATGCTATCCTTATTGTTTAGGACTTACATCTATAGAATTTTTATTAGAATAAAATTTATATATGTTTGGAACCTTTTTAATTAGAAAATGTGATGCTTTCTTTTAAAAGGGATTCTTAAACCGTACGGGTGCTTCTTTGATTTTTACCCTCAATTCTTTGTATTCCTCAATAAATTCTAGAAAACCTAACCTAAACTTCAACCATTTTAAACCTAAATTCTAGCCATATTAAATTATGAAATTCTAAGCCTAAATTTCTAGCAATCAAATTATAAAAACCTAGCTATACTAAAATTGAAATTTAGGCATCTTTATCTAAAAGTCAGACCTAAAACTTGATATTTTAATAGGCTAATATCATTTGTATTTCCTAATTTTGTGATTTTTAGCTACTAGTTAATACTTCTTCAATTTCTCCTACATCAATTTGTAATTAGAGCCTTGGTTCACAATGGCGACTTGTAGCATAAATGTAACATCTCGTTTCCATATAACGGGTTGCACCATAGAAACGGGTACACGGGCGATCAATCGAGAAATTAGGAAAAACACATCTCA
>JAOQMS010000180.1:25903631-25918054 GCA_027563885.1 Erythroxylum longipes | reverse complement strand
ACAATTATTCCAGGGATTTTATCTTTATGAGTAATAATTAAATAATTAAAAATACTCAAAGATAAAGATTGCCTTTTTATTGAGTAAAACTAATTTTATACAATTAAAATTACAACCAAAATTGGCTGCAAGGGCATACACCAACACAGACAACACAGCATATGCAGGGAAAACACTAATAGTTCACATTAAAGTTGCTCTAAACAAAAAATTTTGTTTAAAAGACACATCATATGTCTCCACACCAATTCCTAAAGATGATACAATTTAGAGACTGATGGTTGTAAGAAAACATCAATTTTATGCTTTGGATTCATAGGCCCTGGCATAATCACCGTTAAGAACATATATGTGAAATAATTATGATTGACCATGATAAATATTGTTAGTCGAATTGACCAAAAGGTAGGAATCTGTCTGTCGACAATCCCAACCTAACATTTCAACTTTCAGCTGCAAACTTAAAATGGGTGTTATTAAAATGTTTCCATGCGAGTGCATCCAATGGATGACTCATTATTCCATCTTCCTGTTCATGTTCATTATGCCATCTTATGTGAGATGTAGTAACATTAGAGGCATATAGTCTTTGAAGTCTTAGAGTTAGTGGGAAATAATACATCCGCTTCCAAGGTACTAATTTCTTTTTCATAGAATGCTTTCTAGGTTTGAATCTAGATTGACCACAAAATTTGCACTATTATAATTCCACATCTTCTCCCCAAAACAACATACATCCAAAATTGCAACAATCAACTGTTTCAACTAGCAAACCAAGACCCCGAATAAGTTTCTTCATATTGTAGAAATTATTAACCATTGTATGATCAGGAGCAATGATTCATTATACCAAGCAAAAATTTAATCCAAACTTCGATTAGAAATATGCCCTTCAGACTTTATGTCTAATATTTGAGAAATTGAAGATAATTGAGCTATTGTCTCACAAATTGGCCATAATTCTTGGTTAACTAATTTTAGCAAGTCAAAAAACTTTTTTGCATGTGGATTTGGTTCTTTTGCAAGATTTTATATATTTTCTTGAAAGGTATAACCAGCTGCATCATAAACCATTTGGGTGTTAGGATTTTCAGTTGCACCCACATTATTTGTTATAAATCCAGCTCCCCTTGAAACTTGTCCACATTTATTGATGAGTTTACTTCATTAACCCTTGAGGTGCTACAAATTAATGGCTCCGCATGTCATGTCCACTCAAAATAATTTGAAATAAACCATTTTCTCAACAAATGGAGATTCACTTTATCAATAGGAAGAAAAAGAATATGTTTGCACTTTTTACATGGACGTCTGATCTTTGGACCATCCATATATGCAAGTTGAGAACATGCATAGTGAATAAAAGCTTCAACTCCCTTAACAAACTTAGGATTAATGAAACCATCGGGTGTTAATTGTCTATACATCCTAGATCTATCAACATTACTTATTTTTACAAAACTATTATTTAAAAAAGTGATTTCATAGTTAGCATCTTTTATTTCCCCTAAGTTTACAGAACATGTAGTCTTTACTTTACAGAATATCCCCTAAGTTTTTACAGGTCTCTGACCATTTCTCTCCCAATTTGAAACCAACCTATCCCACTATATGAATTCACAATTATAGAAATTGAACATATATAAGTATCAATCAAACAAAACAATAGGCCAATTAAGCACTATGATACGTGACATTGTTTATACCTATGAATCGAGAAAGCAAGTTCTTACTGTGACTCCTAGGCCCGTGGAAATTTTCACCGATAAGCTTCATGGGAGCTATATCACGGGTTTTCAACCTATATACCATCCTAGGGGTTTATTATGCCTCAAATCATCCACAATTATACAAACTCATTCAACATGTAGAAATACTTATGTAATTAATACATCTAACCATCAATCATTCTAACAATATTCTAAACAACAACATACAAAACTAAGATAACTATGTTTGCATTAATCACCAACAAGTTGATTTCAAAATTTTGGTTTTAGACAAGTACTATGGTACGTGGCATTGTTACACCATATGAGTTGAGAAAGCAAGTTCTCGCTATGACTCCAAGGCTAGTGGAACTTTTCACCAATAAGCCTCATGGGAGCTGCATCATAAGTTTCCAGCTTATATACCATCCTAGTGGTTTATCATGCAAAGAATTGTCATGTCAATTACGTCGATTTCTTATGTTAATACTAAGTTTGAATTAATCACCTACAAGTTCAAGTCTTTATGTTTCAATTTAAACAATGCTCACACATAAACATGTAATCTATCAAACCCCAGCCTAAAATCTCACCAATCATTATTATAGGTAAAATTGCAAAGAACAACACAAAATCTATCACATTGTAGACGTTACTTAGTTGAACGACTTACCTTGATAAACAGAAAATCACAAGCTACAAAGAAGACAAATGAGGTTGGACAATTATCGACATTCCTCAACCCAGAACACGACCTACAAGAAGTACAATATTAATCCCTATTAAAGAGTGTATTACGTCATTTTGATAGCATATTTTGTTGAACTCTGAAATATAGTTCAACATTAATCCCTATTGATGACTATTATTAAGTAAATTAACATAACTTGACGCATTTTATGTTTCAACAAAATTAGGGACATGTGGATTTTTTTATAGTTTAATTGTAATATAATTAGCCTTATCTTGCTTTTTACACATGACATCTTTGTTCAAAATGATTTGAACTATATTCGATTGGTTGAGTAGAGTATGGATCTTTATATTATAAATTAAAATTTAAATAGAAAAGGTCTTTGGGATTTCTTTGTTTTCTCTTTTTGTTCCCTCGATGAAATAAATTATAATTAGATGAAGTATTTTATTAGGTTTCTCACATTTTAGCACTATGTTAATTATTTACCTTTGTGTTGTGTCCTTAAATTTATGGTTGCATGTTATACCAGTAGGTCTATAATTTATTGGGCCTCTTATTAATGCTATTAGAAGTTAGTGTTTAAGTTAATGTTCATAATGAATTAGATGAAAATTTTGTCAAGACTTGACAGGTCACATTGTGTCATTTCTCCTTGTTTTTGGTTATTTAGCTTGATGCTTCTTAGTATAAAAGTTCATGAGGTTCTTCTTCAAATTCCAAACTCTAGCAAACTCACTTCTTTAATTTGTCTAATTTTAAAATATTTGTTTTTTAATTATAAAAAGTTTTAGGTCAATTTTCTATTTATCGTTTAAGTACATTAAAAAGATTGTAAAACATAAATATCCAATTTCTCTAGTCTTCAAATTATTAGTTGATTATAAATTATTATAACTAAAACAACATAGTTTTACAAATCCTTCCCGAATCGTTTCTTCCTCAAATCAATCCCCTTAATTCACTATATTTGTTTCAAAACCTAAATAACAATTGTGGATCTTTAACACCTTTCATCAAACATTTTATCTCTAAATAACATTTCATCGAACATTTTGTAGGCAACCCGAATTCATCTCTAACTAACAAAAAAACCATTGTATTTTTCCATCATTCACCAACATAAACATGTTCAAACACATTTATTTTTTTTAAAAGGACATGAATAGCAAACCTAAATTTCTGAAAGCACTTCTAAAATGTCAAATGGATGTACCAATTTTATCAAATGTATAGATTAGCAGATGCCAGTTTAACAAAAGAGAAAGTACTTTGGAAACTAATACACCGTACAAACCTTGTTGAAGAAATAAGATAAGCTTATTGAGATGAAGGGGTCCAACAAAGCCAATGCAATCATTAAATACCTATATAAAACAATTGAAATTAAAACATCGCGGATAAAATTAAATATGTCCAGAGAAAAATAATCATGGAAGTTAGTAAAGATGAATACAAACAACTAAGAATGGAAGTGAGTAAAATTATAATACTCAAAACTAGGTAACTTGAATAAAATAGAACTCCGACTCAAGCAACGAAGATTCTGAGTTAAGTCAAATCCAGTATTTCATTTATGGTTAACTACGACATCATAAAGAAATTAAGTACAATAGTGATTGCTCTAAGTATCTCACAAGATGTAAATGAACTTGTAATCCAGAAATCAATTTGATCAAAATTACAAGACATAAAGATAAAAGGTGTCTTAGGAAAGATAAGGTCTTACAAGAGATTTATATAGGAATTTTCAATAATTATTGCATAATTAACTAGGATTAAGCATAAAAAATGTCAAATTTAATTAGAGGGATTGATATGGAGAAAGCTTGTACAGGTTGAAATAAAGCCTTATTATTGTGACAATTTTATCCCTTCCTTTTAAAGATGAGTATTTTGTATTATATTTTGATGCTTCTTGAGTTGGTTTAAGGCACATTTTGATGCAAAATGATAAAAATTACCTATTTATCAAGGTAACTTAAGCGATAGAAAGTGAACTATCTTGCTTATAACCTTGAGATAGCAATCATGAGCAAGATGTCAAATTAAAGCAAAATCTTTAGAAACTTTATTTGTGAATTGTGAATTATTACATGATTCTGAAGCAATATAGTACAATTTATTGGTAAGGTGCATCTAAGTATCAAAATAAGATTTTACAATATTATCTTTATAGAGTTACCTCTAAAGTATATATTGATTATAAGAGTTTTTAAATATATTCTATATAGAAGTAGTTGACTAAGTATCCAAATCAATATCAATGGGCAGTAAAGAAAGCATAATGCGTTATAATCCCATACAGAAAATGATAACACCTTAAATAAGGTATATTACCACTCTTTAGAAAAGTACCAATACTTCAGCAAAGTTAACATCATTTATATTAAAAATATACCACCACCATAAAAAAATACTACCACATTGTATAAAAAGTATCATTATTTAATTTTGCAAATACTATATGTTTAGATTGAAAATACCATTACCCTATTTAAAAAAACACCAATACACTTAACAAAAAATACTACTACTCCTTACAAAATATAAGACTAGCTTTCATAAAGAAAATTTTTAGTTAGACTTATAATAAATTTAGTATATAGCTTAAGAAGATATATGGATTTTAACATAGATACTAATTGGATTATGTTCATAAGTTTTATATAATCACATAAGAAAAATATAGGCAAGTACTAAATCATGTTTGTAGATTGTTTTCTTAATGAACTTGATTTAGTGCATGTATGTGTACCAAACTAAATTAATGAAATATTTTCTTAAGGAACATGGATGGAAAACACCTATTTGTTAAACTATGTTCATGAATGATTTTCTTAAGGACACAATTTAGTATATGCTGTTTTTCAAAATTGTGTTAAAGGACTTTCCTAAAGAATTTGTATTGGCACATGATCCTATGCCTAACCATATTAATGAACGATTTTCTTAAGGAACATTATTTAGTAAACATCTATATGGTCAACCGTGTCAACAATAACTCAATATGAAAATTTAAAAAATAATTTGTGACATGTCTATGTTGTTAAAATCTATTAATTTATCTAGAATCCCTTGCATGTTCTGAGTCTAAATCTATTTCTACCAAAATTAAAGCACTAATTGAGGACATACTCATCCTACTTAAACAAAATTTTAAAGTTAAAATGAATTAATGAAAGTAAGGAGGGAAATTTATAAGCTGAAGTTCACGGAACCAATTACAAGACAAGCAATAAGCTTGATAATGCTACACATAACATCAGTATTACAACCATTCATTCCTAATTATTATGTGCAAAAACTAATTTCTAACAAACACATCAACATCTTAAGCTTCGAATCACAAGAATAAATGTTTAATAAAATTATATCAATTTCATTCAGCATTTAGCATCTAGGATAGTCTTAGGATTCATCTTTTATTCTCTAAGAGTTAGCAATTTTGGGATGACAACTACTTGCTTCTTATCTAAGAAATAATTTCTCTCTATCTATTGTATACACTCCTCTAGGATTTACTACTTATGTTTCTTCACTCCCCTAAAGCACATACGATTCCTCTCCTTCCATATCTTATAGATGCATAAATTGAAACTAATAACATAAATAATCAAGTTACTTTAAACTACAGTGGTCAACTTACAACTAGTTTATGAAACCTTCATAATTCATAACAAATCTTTTCCAAAGGAATAAATCTTGGATAGTTTTCCAAAATTTTTGTGGTGAAGTTACAATCAAAGAAAATATGGATTAAACCAGTACCTCAACTAATAATTAAACTAGTACCTCTACCCCATAAAAAACAAAATTGATGATTACCCATACAATCAAAGCATTACATAAAGCCCATTAAAAAACAAAACCCAATGACGTCGTAAAAAAATCAAAAATAGACCACTTATCTCAATCGATGAGTAAATGAAGATGATGACAATGGCGCGTGATGGAAGAAGATGGACACAGAAAAGGGCAGACAGCGAGGAAATTGAAGCATGTATGATGGGCGACGGAGAACCACAGACGGCAACGGCAACAGAGGAGAAAACGAGAAAAGAGAGAGGAGAAAATGAGAATGGACCAAAGGGGTTCATAGGTAGTTTTAATGTTTAATGAAAAACAACGTCATTTTTGTTTTATTAAAAACATTGAAGATGAAGTTAATGACGACATTTAGGTTTTAATTTTATTGACATAATTGTCATTCCGCCGACAAAATCCAGTCTCGTCGGTACAGCCTGATGCTTATTTATGTTGCTAAACATTCTCGCCTAATTTATCGACTGATATCACTCTTCTGTCGTTATATTCTGTCGAAAAAATTATTGGTATAATTTCCCTCCACTTTATGGACAGATGTTTTTTCTGTTGTAAAATGAAAATTTTTTCGACAATGTTACAGACAGAAATTGATTTTCCATTATTAATTGACTAATGTATATTTATATTGGTAATTTTTTGTCGGTAATTTGTAATTTTTTTTAGTGAACAATTCAATTTTATCCAACACAATTCATCAATAAGTCAAAAACTAACAATTCAAGTATTCAACATACACAATTACACAATACGCATGTCCATTTTATGTAATATAACTCATTTTGTATGATTGTATCATACACAATTCAATTTCATTCAACATAATTCAATTTTATCAATTACAATTTATCAATAAGTCAAAAACCAACAATTCAAGTATTCAACATATACAATTACACAATACGCACATCCATCTTATGTAATATAACTTATTTTGTATGATTACATTATACACAATTCAATTTCTTCCATCACAATTCATCAATAAGTCAAAAACCAACAATTCAACGATTTTCTATTTATTCACCAAAATTTTAGTTAATATAAAATAAATTAAGCTAAACCTAGGAAAACAATGCATAAGGAGTTAAAAAAATACCTTGAATTATAATTTATAGTGTACTTGCTACAAATTATGCTAATTAATATTTCTTTAATAAGAATTTTAATGATATGTAATTACTTTTAAACTTATAGTTATATTATTGCTTTTTTATAGTCAGGTCTTTTTTGGTTAAACAAAGGCATTTTAAGTAAGAATTAAAAATTGAGTCAAAATAATTGTAAATTTCGTACTATTGATGTATAAACTATTTTCACATGCATTTTAAAGATGTTATAAATGTTACATTTGATCTTTAAAAAGGTTGAATATTGTTAAACATTTTTTATTTTTAAACATTTAAACCAACCTAAATAATTCAGATAAAATTGAAATTGTATAGATGGGCTTAAATTTGATTTAATTTGTCATCTAATTTATTTATAATTTAGTTTGTAATTGTAATAAACCAATCCAAGCACTTAGCTCCTCACCCCTCCTATTTCTTCATGACTTATGAACTTCCAAACAGACAAACAAAACACTCAATGCATTTCATTCAATTCCAAATTTCCAATCCAACCATTCACAACAATTCAATTCCAAGTTCCAACCATTCACAAAATTCACCCAAGTTTCAACCATTCACAACCTCACAATCACAAATGCAATTCAATTTCAGGAACAGAAAAAATCCAATTGAAAACACATAAAAAATATCACAAATTCAATGGGTCAAGTCACGTGAAAACTAGATCTAGTTTCTCTTTCTGCACGATCAGGAGTAAGCAGCGATGGTGGATAGAGGGGAATGCGGACAACAGCAAGTGGAGGAGAAGGAGGGAGAGGTGGAGTGAGGTAACAGTAGGCGGAGCCACAGAGGATAAGGAGGGAGAGACACAGTGGAGACTGGAGAGTGGAGAAGGAGGCAAACCAGTAGGTAGGGAGGGAGGGGGGAGCCGCAGTGGCGAAGTGGTGGAGGACGGTGGCGACGAGCAATGACAAAAAGAGGTGAGAGAGAGAGTGGTGAGAGACAAAGAGAGGTAAGAGACCTGCTGAGGGGGGGGGGTGTTTATTAAAAAAAATTTTGCTATTAAGTCCCTGAACTTTTGAAAATTAACAGTACCATCTAGTATTTTATTGATATTTCAAATACTAGACGGTACCAATGTATACTAAAGGCAGATACCAAAAAGTTTGATATCGTTCCATTTTTCGGTCGGTACGGAACGATATTCATATCATTGATTACTATTTGTAACATTTTAATTTTATTTAAGTGCTTTATATTTTATTTAAATTTATACAAGTAATTATATAATATCTAATTATCATCTTTTACTAATATAATTATGTAATATTTTTACTTAATATATGTCTTTATTTTTATTTTATTTATGATATTTAGTTATTAATTGCAAAAGATAATTTATTTCAAAATAGTAACTATAATATTTTGCAGACACAAATTAGTTTTATAATGTTAAATGACATTTTCAATATTTTATAATTTAAATAATTATATTTTATAGAGAAAGTTGAAATAATTGAATATGGTTAAATTTAAAATAGTTTATACATCGTGAATATAAATTATTTTTATAAATATTGATTTACTATGAAAATTAATTAAAAATTAAGTAAGTTAGTTAGTTATATGTTCTTATGTAAATATAAATTTGATTTCAAATAGAGTTAATAAATTCATACTAAAAGCTCTTATCTTTTTGTAAATTTATAAATATGTATATTTGATAAATTATAAGTATTTATTTCAATGAGTGCAAAGGAACTCAAGTGAGAAGGCCCTATTTTCCCTTATTTATCTAATCTAAGTATGGAGGTTCTCACTAGACTTGTAAGTCATAAAAATCAACAAGAAAGGAGCTTCAAATAATATCATAAATATATATAGAAAAAGAGAATTCACGACTTTTACGAATAACTTGCTTCTCCTCTAAGAGGTAGACTCAAGTTCAATCAATGTCTTATGTTAGCTCTCTAAACATTTAAAGATCCCAGGTCTCGATGTGTACAAAGCAAAGAGCGAATTGTTTATTTCAACTAGTGCTAATCAACTCACCAGTTGGTTATCAAACCAAGCAAGACTCAAAGCAATGAAGCCTCCATTCACATATTTAGGCATTCTTATCTCCACACAGAGACTAACTTTTAAATATTCTCATCCTTTGATTAAAAAAAATAACAATTGGTGCAACAAAAGCTCGTCCTTTGTAAGGAAAACTTAACTCATCAATTTTATATTCAACAACTTGTATATGTATTGGGCTTCTCATATGATGTTTCCATAGATCTTGACCAAAACTTTGGATTAAATGATGAGGAATGTCTTATGGTTAAGTGATCTTGTAAGAAAAACAATGACAAATGTGAAATGGATCTACATTTGCTTACCAAAGGAGGAATGGGGTCTAGGAATCATTCTAATTAAAATCACCAATAAGGTTTTATTGATTATGTGAATATGGAGAATCCTTATAGATAAGTAAGCTCTTTAGGTAATATGGATCCATATTCATTACTTGAAAGAAGGGAACCTTTGAGATATCAAACTTAATGACAATTCATGGACTATATATCCTTAAGCTAAAAAACGAAGTCAGGTTGGAAATCAAACATAAAATTTGTAATCGTTTTAATACAAGCTATTGAAATGATAATTTGAGTAACAAGGGTCTTACTTATAATATTAATGAACTAAATACTCTCAAGAACTTAATTCCAAATAAGGCTACAATCAAAGATGTCTTTAAGAATAGTCAATGCAATCTTAATGAAAGGGAATGATCAGTTCTTATAGACATCACCTCCTCTCCCATACTTAATTCTAGTAGAGAAGACTCAATAAATTGGTTAAAACATTCCTCTAAATGCTTCACTAACCATTCTTGTAGATAAATTTTAAGGAACTAAGCCCCTAATGTGAACTAGTATAAAATACTGTGGTTTAAGCAGACAAGTCCTAGACATTTATCTTTTAACTTGTTATTAGGTAAAAGCTCAACATAATTAATAAACTAAAGGGTAATCATGACGCCCTTAGTTTGTGTGCCTTATGTGAGCAAAATCTTAAATCAATCAACTATCTTTTCTTTTAATGTAACTTCTCTTACATATGGAAAGAGATACTTAAGCTCTACGACTTTCTTTTTCACCAAGTGATTAGCCTAGGACAATTAGCTAGATACATCAAAGACAAATCATATGCAAAAGAGACATCTTTTATCTTTAAAGTTGCATTTTTCAATCTAGTGTATGCTATATAAACATAAAGAAACCAATGAAGTTTTCAACGTAATTTTCACAGTAGTAGCATTTTCTCCTTAAACTAAAGAACTTAATAAGGGAACAATTGTCCGTACATAGTGTTGAAACTAATTGTAGTTCATTATTAGCTACCAATAAAGGAATTTCTTTACATTGATCACCAAAAGAAAGTTTTGAATTAAAAGAGCTTCTTCAAAAATGAAATATAAATATTCTCTGTTTCTAACATTTTCTTCAATTTACAGAATTTCTTCTCTTTTGTATTGAAAATGGCATATGCCACTTTTAGCTAGCTTTGTATTTTGTTTCTTATTCTGCCACAGTGATGTGTCACAAATTTGTCTTATTTTGGCATTTAAATCCTCTATAATTCCCTTTTAATGTGTTTAAACTAAACCTTTTTGTTTACTTTTATTAGAAAGGAGATAAAAATGCTATCTAATTGGGGAAAAGGAGCTAAAAAGGCAATTAACAAGAGGAATTTAATTAGTCCTTAATTTGAAATTGAAAGTTTGGAATAAAGAAGTAATATCATCAATAATCAAGGGAGGATCAAGAATTAGGCTAGCAAATCATTTTAAATGGTAGTTTTAGACAAATTATTTATATTAAGTTGAAATTTTGGTGAAATAGACTAGTGCAATCTTACGCATGGATAGTGAAATTACAACTTCCAAACTTCACATTTGCTAGAAAAATGTGTTGCAAGCTATTTGAACCTTATCTTGACCAAATCTAGATAGTAGTAAAAGAAGTCATGATTTGTGGGAGCTGAAGACTCACAACAAAAAGATCTTTATATCATCAAAACATGAGTTTAAATTGACTATAAATAGGGCCAAAGTAACGGAGGAAATGCATTTTACGTTTTACATTTGCACTTTCCAGCTTTTCACAAAATTTTCTTTTCCTCTCTTTAGTAGACGTTAGAAGAGCTTCTCTTCATTAGAAGTTACTATTAGTTACGACCACTATTGGCTAATCTTATTATCATTGTTAAAGGAAGTGAAGGTAGAAGTCTTTGGAACTTTTTAGATTCAAAGATAATTAGGACATATTTCTAAGTGCTTCATTCACTTGTACACTGAATTGTTTTCCAATGCTTTTGTTTCTAAGATTTTTTAATTTATTTTTAGCATATACAATTTGATGAAATGATTATTTGCTAGATTAAATATTGAATACATAAAAATTAAATTCCTTTAATCTTTATAGCAAATAGGAGTTTTTAATTTGCTTTGTTAGAAACTATTAACTTTTAGGAAAAGCGTTTAACTAGATTAAATGCAACCACAAATGTGTTGTTATCTTGTTTCGATGGTCTTTCTTTTCTTAAAGCTATTGCTTAATTAAATTTTAGATCATACAGAAGGTTGTTAAACAATAAGAGTTAGTTAAATTACATATTTTTTTATTAACTAATCTTAATGAAAGACAGGTATTTCATATCAAATAAATGATTGATAAAATAATTATTTTTTTATCAATGATCATTTGTAGTTCAAATGGTGGAGGCAACCATAAATTGAAATTTATTTTATTAATAATTCTCTTTTTATTAATTGCAAATTTTAATTTATTTTTTCATCATAAAATTTTGTACCATTATAAACCCCATTTTGTTAAATAACTCTTTTATAACGATTGACAAATTAGAATTCCTCGTGGGATTAATTCTTACTTTCCTATACTATAATTGTTTTATTACAAGAATTTATGATTTAATTTGGGTGTAGACAACAACATCACCAAATTTTGGTACCATTATTGGGGAATTCCTAGTTTGTATGTTTCTTATGAGAACCTTGAAGTAGGCTAATTTATATTATAATTAAAATATTGAAAAGACTACGAAAAATAAAGAAAGAAATAATAGATATACAATTGGTAAAACAATAGACATCATGGCTGACAATTGAACTCTATAAGAATTTATTGAACCAGATGTGAACCAACAACCTCACTGTATAACTCTTCCTAATTTGGATGTAAATACTACTTTTGAATTAAAATCTGGTTTAATTCATTTGTTACTAACTTTTCATGGTACTGTAGGTGAGGATCCATACAAGCATCTTTAGGAGTTCCATATCAGATGCATTAAAATGAAAAGCAATAATGTCACCAAATATCAAATCAAATTGTGGTTGTTCCCATTCTCTTTGAAAGACAATCCCTATTACTTGTTGTGTTACTTACCACCTACTAATATTACAACTTGGAATGAGATAAAAAGGCAAATTTTAGAAAAATTCTTTCTAGTTTTAAGAACTGCTACCATTAGATAGGAGATTTATGGCATTTGAGAACATATTGGAGAGTCTTTATACCAGTAGTAGGAGTGTTTCAAAAAGTTATGCTCCAGTTGTCTACACTATCAAATTAGTGAACAACCCAATTTAGTATTTTTACAAAGAACTTCCACCACTTGAAAGGAGTATTATTGATTCTACCACTTGAAAGGAGTATTATTGATGCAGCTAATGGAGGAGTACTCATTGACAAAATACTAGATGTGGCTTGCACATTGATCACTAATACGACATTCAATTCCCAACAATTTAGTGCTAGGATATACTATTCAACTTGATGGGTTACTGTGATAAACATTTCTTATCTTGAAAAACGTATGGATAATCTTACTGCATTTATCGTAAACTGGCCTTAGGAAAAACAAAATCAAAAAAGGTATATGGGATTTGTTTAGTTATAATGAATCCAACTTATATGTCCCTTATCCTTCAAGAGGAAGCTTACAAGCAAGCTAATGATATAAGGTAAATAGTCCACTTTTTATACAATTAAAGAAACTCATAGATATGCTAAATTCTTGAAGGAACTATTAATGTAAAAAGAATGAAGAAATTAAAAGGGATTGAAAAAGTAAGATTAGGTAGAAGTGTGTTTGCTATCATTAATAAACCTCCCAAAAAAGTGTAAGGATCTATGTATGTTTTCTATACAATGCACTACTGATGGTTCTAAAGTAGAAAAGGCCATGTTAAATTTAGGTGCATTCATTAATGTCATGCCTTATTCTAGTTATATAACTCTCAATTTAGGACCATTATAAAAGACAAGAGTGAATATTCAATTAGTGGATAGGTCTAATGCATATCCTAAAGGGTTAATGGAGGATGCTCTTATTCATATTGATGACAAATTAATTTTTCCGCCGACTTCTATGTGTTAGATATGGATAACAATGATCAAACAACATTAATTTCATTAGGGAGATCATTTTTAGAAATGGACAAGATAAAATTGAAATCCATAATGATACTTTGACTATTAAATTCAGTAAGGATATTCTTGAATATGATATATATGATATAATGAAACATCCTGGTGTTGATTTTCCTATTTTTGCAGTTGATGTTTTGGATTCATTGGTGCAAAACTGGTTTGAACTTAATGTCGGGAAGTCGGGTCCAGATATGATCTGAACCGCAGCGGAATAATCACGAAATTTTTTCGTGACTTTTGATTTCCCGAAAACTGAGATCTATTTAATTCTATAAAATGATTAACACGAATCATAATAAAGAGAAATTTAATTCGTACCTTATTCCGAAGTTTGATCTTTATCTTGATGCATCCCTCGAACTGTTTCCGAAACCGATCCGTCTCAACCACCATAGCTGCACAAGTGTCCGGCCTCTAACAGTATCCATAGAATAGGTTAAGAGAACTCTGTAACTTTTACAAAGAGGGTTAAGTATAAAGTGCTAGCTCCATAGAGCTCAAGCCTATTTATAATAAGATTTGGACATTTTAGTAATTTAATAGAAATTAACTAATTTCAATTAAACTTTAATTAGAATTACAAATAATTCTAATTAAATACCAATTATGCCCATATAAG
>JAOQMS010000180.1:25870705-25903531 GCA_027563885.1 Erythroxylum longipes | reverse complement strand
TGTTTGTGTACATGTTGATGATATGAATGATTGAGATAAATGATTGGATTATTCTGAAATGATTATATGAAATGTTTATAGTTTAAGATGTATTGTTGAGATATGATGTATATTGTGATCTGGTATTCAATATTAAATGATGTGATACATCTGCTGAATTAGGAAATACACTTATGAATTTGGTTTATACTTGTGATATTTGCGTTCTGACTTAAGTGATCACTTCGATGATGGTTCACTCACCGAGTTCGCAAACTCATCAAAATTGCAACGTTGATTTTTAGGTATAAAGGAGACCTAACTTCTAAGGCGATATAATAGAAGTCTAGTACTGTCAATTTAGGAAATAAGAATGGCTCAAAGGTCTGGTCAGCTGATACCTGCGGAGTCTAGATAGAATACTTTTGTTTAGCTTTTCCTTTTATGTTGAACTTTTTTATAGAACTTTAAACTCCAAAATTTTATGTTATGTATAAACATGGATTATGAAATGTAATAACAATATAAGTAAGTTTCATTTTGTGAATGAAATAAGGAGTTTTGATCTTTGGAAATACTTATGTTCTGTATTATGCCATAATAAGTTGATGTGATTGCTCTAACATGTCATTTTCATAGGGTATGTTCTTGAATGTCCTCTAGATGTTCAGGCATATGCTCTATGATAGTGGTGTGTTACATAATTGATGCTGAAGAACTGCACTCACTACTTTTGAAACTATCACCTTCTCATTAGGCTCAAACTTTCATTTCTTAGTACTTAGAACTTCATATAATCCAGAATGTTCCTAATCATATCTAACGAGGGCAGATTAATGTTAACCTTATAAAGCATGTTACATAAGTACGAAAACTACTCATCTTGTTTCAATTCCTTAAAACTGCTTAGATACGAAACTGGTGGTGTATAAGGATCCTTCATTTTGTGTAGTTTTTGTCCTTGATTTTCCTTGGTGTCATGTTTAAGTTTTCTCCTTTTTAAATGTGACTAGAAGATTCATGCCCATTTGCTTACCTCCTTCTGCTCATCTTTTTCTCTTATAAGGCTCTCTTCCTCTTGATTAGCAGCATCAGACAGATTAGGAAGAATTTCAATGTGATTTTAATCACCCTTCTACCTCTCAAAATAAAAACTACTTGGGCTTGCTCAATTTATCTAGGCAACTTTCCTTTTTGATTGTTGTGCATTTGAGCAGCGAGTTGCCTACTTGGATCTTAATCCTCTTCACAGACGCCTCCAAAGAATTTAATCTCTTATTATTCGTTTCTTGATTTGAGTTGTGACCTGAATAAATGCATTCAGGCTTTCCTCCAAAGAAGGCTTGCTTAGTGAGTTTTGAAGTGAGGATTGCCCTAGATAATAATTTGGCCTTTGAAAATTTTAGTATTTGTGGTTGGGGCTGTACTAATGGATTATTGGTCTTCCATAAAAAATTAAGGTGATTTCTCCAACCAAGGTTATATGGGTTTGAACACAGATCATTTTGCTCCCTTGGTTGAAAATTGTTCAGTGAGTTCACTTTTTCTTCCATATCTACAAAAGCCTCACAAGAATACGAACAAACATTAGCTCCATGACCATAAGTTCCACCTATCCCACATACCTCTTAATTTGGAACATTTAGGGGCTGTCTTATAGTTAGCATCTTTATATTCCTTGTTAACTCAGCTAACTACATAGTTAGTTCTTGATTCGAACTCACTTTATGAACTCCAACTCTTTTTCCCCTTACACTCTTTTGTTAAGAGTTGGCCACCAAAATTTCAAAGATTTCATACATTTCTTGGATTGCCTTCTCTCCCACAGCTGCTTCTGCTACATTGTACACTGTGTATTGACATTATTGCGTTAATTCATCATAGAAGAATTGGTTTTGCATGTGAAATGGAAATGATAGCGTGGAAATTGCGTGAGCAAGAGTTTGGAGTGTTCCCATGCCTCATGGAATGGCTCTCCCTCCATCTGAGTGAAGGTTGTTATCTTCATCCATAAATCATAAGTCCTTTGATGGGAATAGAACTTTCCCATGAATTTGTTGTACACTTCCTCCCATATAGTCAATGAATCGAGTGGAAGGGTCATCATCCATACCTTAGCCCTATCCTTCAATTTGTATGGAAAACTTCTCATTCTGAGTTGATCTTCATTTAAGCCATCCAAAAGAAAGGTTTGTAGAGTGGTATAGAATTCTCGAATGAAGTTTAAAGGGTCTTCATTAGGAACCCTACAGAAAGATGGCAATATGTTGTAGTGGATGCTCTTCAATTCATAGTTTCTGACTACCTCTCTTAAATGTATGCATGAAGTGGCTGTACCGATCACCGATCTGGCATGCTCATTCATTACTAACTACCTTTCACCCATCTTTTGGTTATTAACTTGATCTTCACGCTTGGGTTCCTCGTGGTCGTCTTTAAAGTCCCCTTGAAATCTTTGTATCCGATGTCTATTATCAATAAAAGAGATGGTTCACTATCTAGAGATCTCCTTCCTAGTATAAACTAAACGAGTTCACTTCTGGAGGCCTTCTTCCTAGCAGGGACTAACTAAAGGTAGAGCTAAATTAATAAAAAAATTTAAACAAACAAATCAACAAAACAACACAATAAAACATGTATACATGAATAGACAAAAACAACCAAAATTAATTTAAGTTTAAACGTTAAACACCTTCTATAGCAATAGTGCCAAAAACTTGTTCTATCCAAAAATAAGTTCTAAAAATACCTAGGTTATCCTACTCACAAGTATACAAAGTAGTTGTGGTTAATTACCCAGGGTCTCTCAGGAAGGTGAAATTGGTTCACTTAAATTAATATTGAACAAAAATAAAAAGATATGCAATCCTAAATATTCTATCCTGATTGTTGAGTGAAGGTTTTTAAGAAAATCACAAAATTAAAATGAAAAGTAAAGTGAATTAACTGGGAGCAAAAACAAATAGATTATTCAAAGTGGAAAACTCTTGAGAATTAGTTTCACTAATTTAATCTCCTATGCATGAATAAGGAGAAATAATTGGATAATTGTCTTACTAAAATTAACATTTAGGTTCTAAGATCAACTCGAATAATAAAACAAAACTAACTTTTGTATTTGACAAGTTATCATCTAAATTAATTATGGAAACTCGACTACTAATTAACAATTAAGATGATATATTTCTAATTATTAACCTAAGCGTCTGTAGTTTCTTGTTCCATATTAAAATTCTTCTCTCAATCCTTCGTTTAATACCAAAATGATGCAAATTTTGGTCATGCTATTGCATCCATTCAGTTTAGAAACTATAGGAAGCATAAGACAATAACACAGTCCCTCAATCATGCATATTTGACTAAAATAGCTACAGTAATCCTCAAGAAAAAGAGATCAACCCATCATGGAAATAACAAGATCCATCATCTTCATATACTTCAATCCCATCTTTATTAATATAAGAGAAGTATTAAAGAAAAAGAACTAAGTAAATAACCAAATAAACCATCTAAAGCTACAGAGTAGGAGTCAGTTAAGCTACAGAATAATGAGTCCAGTAAAAAAAAAAAACAATGCAACAAACAAAGACCAAAATAAGCAAATAAGGATTGGATAAGGGAGCTGTAGTGGTCTTTTACCCCTCTCAAGCTTCCTGTATTAGCTCTCTGCTTCTATTTATGCTTGGTTCTCACCTAGATGATCGAAGGCTAACATTGTTTTCACCTTGTTGTTGTGTTTCTCTCTTCCTCGCCTGACCTCTCTGTTCTCTCCTCTCTTCTCCCCTTCTCTCTCTCTATCTATTCTCTATCTTCAAATAAAGGTATTTATGTCAAGAATATATAAAACGATATAATCCTCCCCCACCCTCCTCTCTTCTTTCTATTTGTAGTCTCAGTTTAGGTCTAGGTTTTCGAGCCTTCAACTTGTAGATGCCACATAATAATTATACGAATTAAAGGAAAAACATGTCACAAGTGTGCATGAGGTGGTCAAGAGTGTGACCACCCTTGTCACACCCGTGACATGGGAATCATGGGTTTGAATCCCATGTCACACTCGTGACTTGTATAGTCACAGGAGTGACACCATTTCTATGCATAATTAAAATAATTCATGCAATGTTCACGTCCCATTTCACTCTTTCATGCATAATTCTTCTAATTTTTCATACAAGATTCACAAGATAATATAATTAACATTCATGCCATATTCACAACATTTTCAGTTAATTCATCTCACATTTGGATCAAAACACAAGAATTTGTAGCCAAAATGTAGATATAAAGGCAAGCAAAATCAATAGAATCTAGACACAACGTATGTTCTTCATGTCCGTTCCATTTATGATTGTTGCATATCCTCTCTATAGTTTTGATGGTTTTCTTGGGGATAGCTGGGTGTGTCGCCTAAAATACATTGATAGAATTTATTATCATAGATATAATTCGAATCCTTCTTGCTGTGGATAACATTTTGGAGCTCCACAAGAACATTCTACTTTTGATTATGTAAACAAGTAAAGAGAAGTCAACAGAAGTAAGATTAGAGGTGGAGATTGGTATGCCAAGATATACCATCATGAAAGATTGAAATTTGAAACCTGTAATGGCTTTGATTCTTTATTCATTTTACAAAGTATATTTTAAATTGAAATTTGAAACCTATAATGGATTTGATTCTTTATTCATTTTACAAGGTAGATTTAGATAATAGGAAGCCACTTTTTGCATAATTAACATCCAACCTAGAGAAATTGCTGAAGATTTTCAAGGCTTTCATTAGTGTGGAGACTAAGAGTTGATCTGCCTTGGATAGGAGTATAAAATCTTCTGCCAAAAAAAAACGGTAAGTGATCCTCTACCTTTTGCATTTGGATTGGAATTTGAAGGCTCTTAAATGCTTCACAACTGCTTTGAGAGTTCTATTGAAAACTGATAGGTGTGATTTGCATCATGTTTTAGGGTTTAATTTGTTATGTATTAAGTGTTAATTTGAGTGTTTAGTATGTGTTTACGTTAGAATTGTGTTAGTTTATGTGCTTAACTATTTTATGGGTTAGTATAATTCTTTGAGCTTTAATATTATGTTTTTGAGGTGCCTTGATGTGTTTATTAGTGTTTCAGGGTCAACATCGAACGGAGAAGTATAATCGTGGCCAGAAGACTTTGCTACAACCGATTGCCACGATCGTGACAGAAAGGGTTGGATGAAGGCCACGATCATGGCATGCAAGGCCACAATCGTGGCCTGCGTCGGGCAAATGCGCAAACAAGAGAAAAAGTCAAGTTTTGAGGGATTTTGCATATCGTTTTGACCCCAAAAAAACCATAGGACTGCTCAAGACACATGAAGTGTTTAAAGAACATAAAGAACATAAGAGAGGGAGCTTTTGCAATAGCCACCATCCCGAAACCCTATAGAGCTTTATCGAGAGATTAAGGAAGAAACGAAGGAAGAGAGACGTAGAGAAGAAGCCTACGCGAAGTACTTCCCGTAAGAATGTCAATGGGTCAAGCCGAGCCTTACCCCAGGCCATCACTTGGACAATGGCTTGACAAACCACGAGTGGCTCGAGCCGACCCGACCTGCCATTTGTTTTTTCAAGTAAAAAACTTCCCAAACGAAAACTGGCCGAGCGGGCTAGTTTTGCCATTCCTAACGTCCCGAAAAAAGAGGTTTATAGTCGTTGCTGCATTTATCATCCATTCCAAGTCTATTTCTGGTTTAATTTCAATTCTTATGATTATATAGAATTTAAGATAGCCATAGATGATAGATTTGTTAAATGTTGAGGATTTGTCTAAACTCACCTTCGGGATGTTTTGTCTTTGATATTAATGAAATTTGATTGTTGCATTTTTATTAGATTTCTTGTGATTTCTATTCTGCACTAGCATAATTCGATAATAAACTAAGAGAGTGAACCGAGTAAAAAATCATTAAATTGGGCCAACAAGGGTTGGGTAATTTAATATATCAAAAATTGATTCAAACCAGTAAATTTGTGTAATGAGAGATCTTGCATAGGTTTTCGGTAGTTTATTAGACAATTTCATATCTAATTTAGGTTTTGGATAAATGGTGAATAGAGAGGTTATAATTCCCATAATCTAATTAAGGTTTATAAATTAGGGTTAATGATTATAACTCGAGATAGAGTAATCGACCCTAGGACTGTCTAGAACCAGTAATCCAATAAATTTATAATTAATTAGGTTTTCATTAAAATCAGATAAAATTTCCCTTCCTCTCAATTGTTAGTTCCTAGGTTGATTCATGATTGAATGTTGCATTCATGATTGGGTGTTGCATTTGCTATCTTGTTTATATTTTTTAATTTGATTATTAGAAATAATTGCGTGATTGAAATAATTTCTTGTTTAGTTTTATTTGTTTGAATTATTGTGAATTGAGTTCAGCCTTAGATTCTAGGATTAGATTAACACTCCTCGTGGGATCAACACCTTAAGTACTATGCGACCGACTTGCACACTTACGAAATATCGAGGTTAATTATTAAAGTTTTTCATAGCAGAAACCTGCGATCAAAAACCTTCATAAAAAAAAGCAAAGAGGTCAGGGGAGATAGGATCACCTTGCCTAATTCCCCTAGAGCTTTCAAAATGCTTGTTAGGTTATCCATTCATCAAGATTTTGAATGTAGGGGTTATAATACATTTAGATAATAAAGATCTAAGGAGAATCCAAGGCCTAAAGAGTATTTAGAATGAATCTACAATCAACACAATCAAAAGATTTTTCAGATCCACTTTAAGTGTGCAGTTTTTTCTTCCACTTTTGATTATATAAGATCTTACAAGTTCATGCAACAGTGGCATATTATCTCTTATAATCTGACCTGGTATAAAAGCCCCTTGGGTGAAATCAATGTAATTATGTAGAACACTCTTCTGCCTCTAAGCTAATAATTTTGATATGAGTTTATAAAATGTATTGTAGCAAGAGATTGGCCTGAAATCATAGAAAGTAGCTTGTTCCCCTCCTTTGGGAATAAGTGTTATGAACATGCCATTAAATTTGGTCAACAATTTCCTGTTATTGAAGAATTCCACTATTTCATCAACTACTGAGGGTTTAATCAAGTGACAAGATTTGTTATAAAACTGAGTATTAAACCTATCCAGGTCAGATGCCTTGAATGGGTTCAAAATTTTCATAACATCTTCAATTTCTTAGGTTGTAACTAGTTTAATCAATAGCTCAGCTTCCTGAGGAGTGATATGAAACTACACGAGTTCTCTTAAAAAATCCCAAGATGAAATAGCATTGGATGTATCTTTCAGTAGCTTGCAGAAATAATCAAATGCTCCATGTAGCAAAGCTTATTGGGAATTAAGTTATTGATTATTATGCATCAAGGAGATAATGTTGTTTTTGCTTTTTCTAGTGATGGCAATCCTGTAGAAATAACCTTTGTTTTTATCTCCCTCTTTCATCCATTCCACCCTTAACCTTTGCTTCATCAATGAATAATCAAAAGTAAGTGCACTGGTGAGATGTTGCATAACAATTCTTTCTTAATTCTATAGGCTAGGAGAGCGAGGATTAGCTTGGAGTTGCACTTTTGATTAAGTTCAAAATATGGTGTGTATTGCCCACATTCTTCTGAAACAACTATTTCATTTCCTGCTTGATGAAGGTAAGTTTCTTGGAAAGAATAAATTACTGGGTACCTAGTATATATACATTTAAAGCTTTGTGGATGTAAGGTTCAAATTTAGCTAGCTTAGGTAGGAATTGTTAAATCTAAAGGATGAAAAGATTATCTCAGTATCCAAGTGAGTTATTAAGACAGAATGATCTAAAAGGCTTATATTAGTGAATATGGTATAACTGTTTGGATAGATTATGAACCACAAATGATTTGCCATGCTTCTATCAGGTTTCTTCTAGATGAATTTTTCCTCAACTTACTTATTACACCATATATAGAAACTACCTCCCCTTGGTAGATCTAAAACTTGTATGTGACATATGCATTGTCTCAAGTCAGTGCAAGGGCTTCCTACAGATCTGATCCCTTATGCTTCCTCATGATTGATGAAAGCATTAAAATACCCAACCCAAGAAACAATAAATTTGACTCTACATTGTTCAAAAAAATTTGTCCTTCTTATAAACTAGGGTTGCAAGATTATTGCTGATAAAGATTTAACTAGGACCAAAGTTCAAATCTTTGATAAGCACTGTTTTATGTATAAACAAATGATATGAAGAAAGCCATACCTGAATCCTTCCTAACCACTTCAAGATGAATTACTTGATTTGATATAAAGCATTAGCAGTGACTACTAATATGATGTAAACAATTATGCCATTAGGATGGTGATTGTAGTTGGAAATCAAACTCAAATGCCTAGGAAAAAAATGAATAAGGTTGCAGTTTTGGAGTTTTATACATGTCTCCAAGAAGCCTACTATTAAGACTTTATTATGATCTGTTGAGTTCCTTAGAAAAAGCTTTTTGTGATGGGCATTATCCCTTCTGACATTCCATGCCATAATATTCTTTGATTGAATCATATAACGCACAAATCAATTCTTAACATAACATATTATTATCCTTTGCTATTAAACTGACCCTTATTGATTCTATATTAAGAAGTCTGCATGTTTATTAGAGTGCTCATTAAGTTCTACCCAAGAAAGTTATAAAGGAAATTGAAAACTGTGTTAAGGCCTTTATTGGTCAAGTAAGCCAGAGAACTTTAAGGGGGCTAAGGTCAAATGAGAGGAAATTTCCACTCCAAGGAAAGAAAGGGTCCAGGAATTGTTCCGATAACACTAATACAAATATTTTTACTAAACAACACGTCATGGATGTTAATCATTGACAAAGAAACGTTATGGGTGAAATGGATCAATGAGATCTATTTAAAGGATCTAAACAAGTAAAGAACAATCCTGGAGCTTAACACATATGCTTCAGCTGCGGGAATTCATCTATCCTTGGATCAAGCATAGCTTGGGTGATAAGGAATTATCCTAGTTCTGGTTCCACAATTGGAATTGCCCTTTAACCAAAAGAAATTAGCTAATACACTTAATACCTAGGATCCCTCTAAATTCCAAGGTTTGTTTAATCATATTAAATGGGAGTTGGTCCTGTATATTCAGAGTTTCCTCTTGGCTGAAAAACTACTTACCTCAAGTCACTCATCTACATAAGGAGGATATGATCATCTATTTAGCTTATAATAATGGATCCTTCAATAATGCCTAATGATACAAAATATATAGAACTTGCTTGGAGCATCTACCCTAGTATGAACTAATATGGAGGCAAACTATTAATCCTATAGCATCCATGACCAGTTGGCAATTGTAAAGAACTTGATAAGAATAAAGGACAGATGGTTTGGAAATTATGATCCTATATATCTCCTATGCAAGGGAGAAAAGGAGGATAAAAACCATCTTTTTTTCAATGCAGGTACTCGAAAGTCATTTTGAGTAGGGTGTTACATTTCCTGATGGAGCATTGTCACTCATATGAATGGAATAAGTTCCTGTTATGGGCAATAAAAAAAATTAAAGAACTTAAACAAGATGGAATGCTCTTCAAAAATGCCTTCATATTCACAATATATTCAATTTGGAGAGAAAGAAATAGTCAATTAACAAATGGGTGGCGACTAAAAAGCATCATCTAGTAGAGAACACACTAAATTGGATTAGAGATTTTTTACTAACAAGAAATGCACAAAACAATCTCATTACCAGTGAGAAATTCATATGGAATCTTTAAATCTTAACTTCCAAGCTTATTGTAACAAGCATTATTGCCATTTTTTGCATCTTGTAATCCTTTTATCATTGTAATGGTGTAATAGCTCAGCTAGTATTAATACAATTTCTTTATTCATCTTTTGAAAAAAGATACTGTATGTTTTATTTTTTATTCACTTTAATCCCCAATTTTCTTTTTAAATTTCCCAATTTTGCAACATTTATTAATGAAATAGTTTAATGGTGATTTGAATTTTTAATTAAAATATTTAGTTAGTTATTTTTTTTTTTGTAGATATGAAATTGCATCTAGCTACAAAAGGAATCAAAACTATATATATATAAGTCAACAATGGAGATTAACTAGGTTGTAAATCAACATGTTCCACAAATTACACCATCATACTACAGTTAAAAAAAAGTGTTGTTACACTATGATAGAAATGAAGAAATGTGGGGGGTTAAATGTTCCACTTTGATCCGATTGACGAGCTATCTTTGAACTTGTCCTTAAACAAGCAAACATGGCACCTTATTTTGTCAATTACTTCTTTAATAAGTATTTTCCTACTTTGGTTTTGCTTAGAGAAAATTCTCATGTTTTTAAACAACAACAGCAACTATATCAACTCAATAAAAGTCTCACTGATACACAGAGTCGGAAGAAGTCCAGTAGTATATAGTCTTACCCTTAAATGGTGGAGAGACTTTTTTCGATAGACTCACATGAAAAAAAATATACATATTAAAATAAAGATAAAAATAAAAATAAAAAGTTTAATAATAATAATAATAAATAAATAAATAAATAAATAAACTATAAGGTCTTAAATCTATCTCTTGTAAGTATTTCAAATTCAATATTTATATGTTGTCATTAGAGATATATAAATTAAGTCAAAATTTTTAATTTGATGGATTAAACACTAATACTAATGGACTTAGTTTTAAGAATTAGCTTCAAGATTGATTTTGGATTTAAAAATTAAGATTTGAGATTGTGTTATATATAATGTAAAAGAAAATGCAATTTAACTTTGTAAATAATTTACAATTACCTTAATCTATAATTGTTTTCTAAAATTATTTTAGGTTAATTAATATTCATATAAAGGTTATATTATTTAGATGTTATCAAAATTATAAATTTTTATATTTATTTATTTCGTTAAAAAATTCAATAATTATGATTATTGTTTAACGTATGTTATTGTAAGAATTTACTTTTTATTTTGAAATGGCTTTATTAATTATTTTTAATAGTATATATATATATAGATATAATTTTAAAAATATAAGTTCTGCTTAAAGTTTAAATTTTTTGGATCGGATTAGCTTTGAGTTTCAAAACAAATGTCATGGACTGGAAATGAGTAAACTCTATTTCAAGTAATCTCAAGCCGACTCATGTACATATCTAATAGCAATGGACCAAGTGAGTGCACAACGACAAGTCGACAAGACACAGCCTAACATCAACAGTCATCCATCGCTTGCCACCCTACTGCCTACCCTCTAACCGTCCTCACTAATTGCGACATCTTTTCATTCCCCAACTCCCCAAACCCACGCGTAGGGCTCGCATTTCTCCGCCAAGTAAATGCATTACGCAGATAGCCAATTATTCTCTCACGCGTGTCACTAGACATGTTCTACCACTAAACCACCACCGACTCTCTCAATCTCCTCAATGGGAAAGTACGTAAAGTTGTCCCATCTTTAAATCTAAACTTGAAGGTCCGAATGGCAACCATTCGCTGCTAAACGCTGCATTCCTGTCAACCGAAACTCTCACAAACAACTTTTATAAAATTGTTTTTTTCTTTTACCAGCTATTAATAGTTGTCGTCAGCTTTACCACATATTAGCTCCACCGAATATACACCGAAATACAATAGCGAAACACAACATGGTAGTCTTTTGCTTCCTCGTTGATCAGACCCGGAAAGTAAGGAGAAGCAAGCCGGCGGCTGGGATATGCTCGCGGTGCGGCGGTGGAGCGAGCGTAGCAGACATGAAGACTTGCACAAGATTTTGTTATGTTCCCTTCTATTGGAAATCTTGGCGGGCCATTATGTGCACTTTCTGTGGAGCCATTCTCCGATCTTACCATTAGTCGAGTCATGTATCTTTCTGCTTTCATTTATCACTTTTGACGTCTTCAGCTGTAGCGGCCATTCTATTTTAATATCTACATTTTCTTTTCTCTTCCTTCTTCAATCACACTACTTTCGGATATTTTACCTGTATTTGGACACAAACCTCAGAATGATGACTTGGAAGAATAGGCGTTGCCAGAGATTTAAAAAGGTTGTAATTCTTTATCACTATTTGTTGTGTTCTATTGAAAATAATTTAAAACATTGCCGTACAATCTTAAATATTGCATGAATATTGATGCGAATGAAAATAACATAAGAGTGGTTATGAAAACATAATATTATTTTTAATATCTTGTTTATTATTTCATTTAATAAAAAATAAATTATAACAATCTTTTCAAACTATAATGTATATATTGTAATATTTAAAGAATCATTAAAGTATAACGCATTTAATTTAAAAAAGAAATGATAATTAAGACACTTTTTCCATGAAAAAGAAAAAAAAAAGGTACAAAAAAGTGAATATTAGGAGCCCGCACGGTACCTCAGCTTCCGGCAACTTTAATCTTGAACAACTAGATATGCAGGCCGCTTTAATGAAGTTACAGATTGGAGGCAGGAGCTTTAATTGATGCCAAGACCCAGAATAGTAGTAATGGCTAAAGCTTCAAACTGGTGGGTTAGTAGAAGAGTAGTTCCATGACTACGAAATAGTGTTCGTATATATTTATAAGAGAAAGAAAATACTAGTAGTCTTTTTTTTAAAAAATAAAAATTTCATTAATAGAAATTGCTTTTTGCATAATGTTATGTGTTTTGATACCATTTTCGTTGGTGCTATAACGTTTCACTATGGCACAAAAGCATATTGAAGAATTACATTGTCTTAATTCACACGTTGGCGTTCTTATATGATTCAGTATGAGCTCAAGCAGATTGTAAATACCATGGGATTGACGCTTGTTAGCGCTCTTTATGTTTGTAGCCAGCTGATAAATTCATTGTGGGTGAGACTCTAATTTTGAAGATGGTTTATCTCCTGCACTTTCCTCCATATTGACTTCAAAGTATCAACACTTGAAAAGCAAGCATTCATGTATCCATTGGTCTTGCTTATATAAGTAGTATTGTCTATTTAGGTTTTGGTTGCTCAACTTGGTCACGGTAAGTAATTTGTTCAACATTGCTACCCATAGTTTGAAGGAGATCTTAGGAGTAAGATATTTATTCCATATAGTTTTATGCCACCTCAACGTAGTTCCTCTAAGCCTTAAGACCTTTTTCCATGATTCATTGTTGTATTCTTTATTAGGGTTCTGAGCCATATATAAGAACCCTTCTTACTTGATTTCAGTTTAAAGTTTGGTATAGCTAGGATCAGACCAAGGGAATATCTTTCCACTCATCATTTTTGATCCATCTACTCACCCTTGCATTCTTAGGTATTTGTTAAGCAAGTTTTAATCTTATAAAACCCTCAATATTCAGTAAGCGCATGGATTGTAGCGTAGTACATGAGGTGTCAATCCTACGAGGAATTAATGAACTAACCAAATTTTAATTTGTCTAAGGCCTAAAAGTGTAATTAAAATGAAAATAAAAACTAAACAGAAAAGTAAACAATCGAATATGGTGTGATTGAAATGAGAATTCTAAATTAATGCAACAAAACAAAATTTGAGCACCACCAATTGACAATTGACATTCAAACAAAGAAGATTAACAAATTATAAGAAAGGTTATTTATCCTATCATCAATGTTAATTTAGTCACTTTTGTGTTAACGTGGTATCGGTCCTAGACTTTTGAAGGGTGGATTAGTCTCTTTCGAGTTATAATAACTAAACCCTAAATCATAAACCCTAATTAAGTTGAGTTACCAAACATGTAATCTCTTAATTAACAAAACAACTCACAACCTAATTATTTCTTAAACATTCCAATAAATGACCGGATCCTCACACGAGATCTCTCTCTGTATAATTACCGATTTGATTATTTATATGGTCTATTAGATCGTTTAACTCTCATTAACCAACCTAATCATTTTGTATTCGGTTCACTCTCTTGATTTATTACTGAAGCATGCAATTACAACAAATAATCACAACACCTAGCATCATTAACAACAAAAGCAACTAAATTAACATTAAATCAAATATAAATCCCTAAAAGAATTTAAAACATCCTTAAACCAAGGTTCATCATCATCAATTTCATCTCATACATTAAATGAACGAAATAAAAGATGAAAAGAATACAAGATAACTTGGAGGATTAAAGGTTAAAGTAGCAGCTGAAGCTCCACCTTCTCTCTCTTCCTTCTTCTTCTTCCTTAGCTTTTTCCCCAATGTGGCAAATGGAGGCTCTCCTTTCTTAGTTCGTTTCTCTTGTCTTATGTAGTCCTTTACTGATTGGGGTAAAAACTAGGTTTTACTTGGTCCCAAAAGTCCGAAATAACTAGCGAAAAATTAAGTTCGAGAGGCTGATCCACATCTGTCCTCACACAGGCCACAATCGTGGCCTACTGAAATAACTTCTGTCAAGATCATAGTCGTGGCCTGCTAAAAGAGTCTTTGTCACGATTATGGCCCTAGGCCCTCTACCATGCTTCCTCCAAATCTTCTCCATTCTTCGATATCTGATCTCGAATACTAACAAACACATCAAGGCACCTCAGACACACAAAATTAAAGCTCAATAGCATGCTCTAACTCACATAACACTCAAAACACAAATATATAACTAACTAATACAATTCTAAACCTAAACATGCATGAATCAATTAATTAACAACTAAAAACATACTAAAATGCCTATTAAAACATCATGCAACCTACAACTATCACATCCCCACACTTGAACTTTTGCTTGTCCTCAAGCAAGGACAAAAAAACAAAACACAAACACATCAAACAACAATGCACACATATGCAATAATGGTACAATGACATTGAATTTCACGAAACAAATTTAACTACAAACACAATCCTTCAAGTTGTTCTAACTTATTAACTTATGAAATTCATGTCTACATACTTCAAACTAAATATTTATACTAAATATTCATACTAATTAAAACTTAATGTCAAATACATTCACTCCTATCACTCACACACACATATTGATAATTAGTTACTCAATTGAAAAGGTAACTATCCTTAAATAGCTTTTCAAGAGAAGTCATGCTATTGACAAAGATCGGTAGGATTTATTAAATAATGCCTATTTTTGTTAATTTTCATTAATATGGACCTAGCCTTTTGACAATAAGGCAAACATTTATGATGAATGTCCCCCGGTTACTCAATTAGGTCATGTTTTTATTAAGCGGCTTTGTTCGAATGTCATTATGGCCTTTTGATGTGAAGGCAAACATTTGTGATAAACGTCCGCCGGTTACTTAGCTATATCACATTCTCAATTGTCTACTAGCTCTATTGATAAACTAATTTGTTTCAAAAAGGGCTAGTGGAATAGTTATTTATTAAAAAAGCACACTTTTTTAAATATATTTTGTTGCCTATCTCATTTCTTTAGCCAATCATTCTTATGAAAAGATACTAATGATGCTACTTATTTGATTGACCTAAAATTATAAATGAATGTGTCAAATTTTTAGGGTAAATGAACTAACATCATATCCTAATTAACATACATATTTAACTAAAGCAACCTAAGACATTAATTTCACAAGCTAATAAATCTTAGCAACCTAAAAGACTATACTCAAAGCTAAACTGATTCTGTTAAGTTCTATCCATTGATATATTCATACGATTCACATCATGTAAACCATATGCAAAATTCACACTTAAATTAAAACATATAATGCACAAAACGCAGCTCTCCCTACACTTGGACAACACACTGTCCTCAATGTGAGAAGGACAACTAACATACAAGGTAGGAATCAAAATAAAATGACAGGAAAAACAAAAAAGTAAAATAAAATAAAAAGACAAGGATAAGAGCATAAGAACCCGTCATTGCGATTGAGGTGGTGATGGCGTTGGAGTCTAAAACTTGCTGCATTTGACTCCCAAGATTGCTACCCTATCTTAAAATTGCTTTTAAAGGAATAGGAGAGTTAGCAGTCCAAACCATTCCACATCATTAAAAACTTATTTTTAGAATTTAAAACAAATATAACTACACAACAATTTCAAGCTAACTATCAAACGTGCTAAGTTATAGTCATTAGCTTGACCTTTCATCTTAGGAAATGCTTTCAGTTCTCCAAAAGGAAAGAAATTACTTTCTTTTCCTTTGAGACCACTCTACTGAGATACAGTTTGCAGCGATGCATATTTACCTTAAAGGTTTCTTTGTTTGCATTTTCCAATTCGAGGGCTCCTTAAGGGAAGACTTGGATGATCGTAAACGGTTCACTCCATCATGATTTAAGTTTTTCTAGGAACTGCCTTAACCTCAAATTGTATAGCAAAATGACATCTCCCACTTTGAATTCCTTCTACTTAAGATGAGAACTGTGTTATCTCTTCACCTACTCTTTATAAATTTTGACGTTTTCATTACAACGAAACTCTTCAAGTTCATTTAAGTGCAGAAGTCGTTTCTCAATCGCTTGCTTCCAATCAAAATTTAAAACCTTCATTGCCTAATATACTCAATGTTTTAGTTTCATAGGCAAATGACAAGCTTTACTATATACAAGTTGGAAGGGTGTTGTTCCGATAGGTGTTTTAAAAGCGATTTGATAAGCCTATAAGGCATCATCTAGCTTTAATGCCCAGTCCTTTCTAGAACTATTCACCGTCTTTTCTAGAATTCTTCTAAGTTCCCAATTCACGACTTCCATTTGTCCATTCTTTTTTGTGGATGATAAGGTGTAGCAACTCGATGGTGAACTCTGTATCCTTTTAGAAAATTATCAAAAGATCTGTTACAAAAATGTATTTCCCCATTGCTTATTATTGTTTATGGCACTCTAAATCGGTTGAATATCTGCTTGATGAATTTCTGTACAACTTTGCCATCATTATTTAGAGATGCCACAGCTTCGGCCCAGCGAGATACGTAGTCCACTCCTACTATAATGTATATGTTTCCCATAGAGGACGAGAAAGGACTCATGAAGTTGATGCCTCACTATAACATACTCTTATAGAGCATATGCCCAAACGTATCAACGATTATTTGAGAACATACTCAATGAGGATGACATGTTAAGACGATCACATTACCGCATTATTAGAGGCATCACATATCAAAAGCGTTTCAAACATTCATTTTGAATCATTTCATACACAATCATATTAAATCATAATTATCATTACACTTCAGAGTTCACATATACATTTGAAAATAGGTTAGAAATGCTATTCCTGATGCAAAATGATTAGAGACAACTGCAGGTACAATTGATCCCGATCACTAGCTCATGTCCAATTGCAGTAGCTATACTCCAATTAGGCTAATTAAATCGCCTCTGAACCTGAAAATCAACATTACAATTTTAATGAGTTTATGAACTTAGTGAGTGAACCATCATCGATGTATTCACTCAAGTCAAATACACAGAAACAAGTCATATCCTAATTTAACAAGTATTACATATCATCCAATATTGAATATCACATCACATTTCATCATACCTTATCAAGCACATCAAGATTATCATACTTTCATAAGTATATCAAGTAAGCTAACATTTCATATCACAACACATCCTCATTTACTTTTCAATTGTATTTCAAACAAGTCAATAATTCATTTCAATTCAATCATATGATACATAGAAGGATGTATATGCAAATGCACATGTGACTTCATTTTATTTTACTTTGTTGTGACCGAGCACTTATTTACTGTCTTGTATCCGGATTCTTTTAATTTACTGTCCTATATCAGTTATGAATATCGAGCTCATTAATAACTGAGCCTGTGGCTTTTTGTGCACAATCTTGAGCTTGAAGCTCTTTTTCACGTCAGTCACTCTGGTCACAACTCCTTTATCTGATCATGCATTTCAATGTGATGCATCATTCCATATGCCATGTTTCATAACCTTTTCATTCTTTTGTGCTTCTATTACATGTGTCAAATTCATCAGATCTAAGTCTAACAATTCACATTCAATTGCTCACACATTTTATATTCCTTCCAGCATTTCACATTCAGTTGTTCTCACATTTCATATTTATTCTGGCATTTCACATTCAGTTGTTCTCACATTTCATATTCAACATACAAATTAGACAAAACACATATAATTGAGTTTACACATCTAGATTAACTCACAGTACGCTCCAGATAAGCTATTTCCTTGATGATCTAACAATGTCTGGATGTTGACGATCAACTTGTGTATCTATCTTCATGCAATACACACATATTTCACACATCATTAAATTGTTAATCATATGATTATTCAATCATTCACATGTATATATATCATGTTTCAATGCATGCTATGATTATTCAATCATTCACATGTATATATATTATGTTTCAATGCATGCTCAATTGACCTTCTAGGTATATATTAATATACAAAGACCTTGACTGTACTTATACGCTTTCAGATCATTCAAACTTTATAGCTTGTATACTACTATTTTGCAATTAGGTTTATACCTTAAGTAAGCTTGATTTATTCATCAATCATATACGTTCATATAATTATCCAATTATCACTCACAAATACTTCATGTTCTCCAATGTTCATTCATTTATATCTAATAAATATTACTCATATCCTTTGAACCATATTTGCATTCATAAGAACATCTTAATTCCTTTAACAACTCATAATTTCCATATTTCAATTCATTGATATCAAGACAATCCATTACTTAAGTTATGACATCAATTATCAACCTAAACTGATAAAACCTTTAACCAATGAATCAAGTAACAATTTAGGTTCATTTCAAGCCTCAATTAAGTCCAAATACACCAATATAAAGTAGCTTATCCTTATGTGGTTCAACAATTACACAAAACAAAAGTTTTTCATTTCAAAGCATTGCCCACGATCGTGGGATAAGTGAACCGAACGTTCACTCTCTATTTTCCTTCAATTTCTCCAAATTTTAACACCTTCATACCAAATTCAAAACATCTTCATATTAGTCCATTAATTATACCTCAATTACACTTCAATTCCTCATCAATTTCATCTCCAAATCTAACTCAAAATCATTTCAATTGTAGCTCATAAACTATTTATCTTTCATAAATATAAAAACAAAACAGAAACTTTCATTCACTTAATCTTATCATAGATATAGCCCTAGTTTTTTTTTCCAAATTCAAGGACACTTCACTAGAACCTTTCTTTATCATAAATTCACCTTCATTTAAACTTCAAATCTTAATCTAAATCATCTATATAACAACCTATAACCTACGGTTCTCATGCAAAAAACAAAACAGAAAAGTATCCAATTCATGTATCATTTCCCAGCACAGTTCATCATCAACACTACATGCTATCCATCCCAATTCAATCATCATAAACTTTCTATTACAACATACTACAAAGATCAGTACTTTACTTACTTGTTTAGCTCCAGTTCCACCTTAATTCATCAAGCCTACTTTGCCTTATATGCATGCAAGATCATCTAAAATACAAGGTGGAAATTGGATGGTTTTCAGCAACAAGAAAACATCAAGATGAAAGACAGCAACATATAACTTTCTTGATGCAGAATCTTGTCAAGATTTTGGAGTAGTGATGAACAAAATAGAAGCAAAATTTCAGAGCTGCGGGAGTGTGGATAATTTGGTGGTGAAAGGGAAGAGAGGAGAAGAATGAACACAGTAAAACAACTTCTGCATTAGCTTAACTCATTAGGTGCTAGGTATTACTATTTCATAATGACATTTGTCCCTATGCATGCATTCCATTTGTCCTCTCCATAAGCTGCCAAATGTCACAATTATGCTAGGCCATTTGTCACTCAACCTTTAAGCCATTTGTCACTCAATTATTATGCCAAATGTCACTCAATTCTACTGCCATGTGCAATTTATTTCATAGGCTTAGTCATCCTAATTTTTCACATATCAACTTGCCTTACCACTTGACATTTTTCCTAGACTAGATGTGCATATTAATTCATCAATCTCTCAATTGTAACAATTAATTCCAAGTTACTAATTATAATCCATCAATTCTTGTCATTGATAAACCAAAGTACAAGACATTTTAAATACATATTCATTTTAATTTCATACCCTGGAATATGCCAATTGAGTGCAATTTGTCTAACTCATAATTCATGTGTGTATGTTACTATTATGCATTTGAATACAAACATAAAATCATGTCATAATGTACCAAATTTATTCTATATGATGCCACTCATGTAACTCAATAGTCTAACACTTTAAATCCTTCAACAATTAAGAGATGGAATACTACACTCACACATCAAAGACTTCGACTTCCAAGATGTTGGATAAAGGCATCTCATCTCTTTTGGAGATGTTACCCACTCTCTGACAGCAATCACATTGTGCCACAAAAGCTTAAGCGTCTTCAAACAGATGTGGCTAATAGAATCCACACTCGAGTACTCAAGTTGTTGTTTTGTTTACTCCATAATGGCCAACATACTGTGCTTTGTGACATTGTGTTAATATGTCCAACATCTTGTCCTTTGGCACACATTGCCTCATCAGCCCATCAACACAAATTTTATATAGGATTGGCTCGTCCTATAATTATCAGGTGCATTCATGTAAGAATCATTTTCTCTGTTAATATGATAGGTTAGAAGAGATCTTACCATTAACGACAAAGCTTGCGATATGTCACCATACTATCAAGAAGCATCAGGGTTTCATCAGGGAATTTTCGTTGATATCATCACTTGTCTCACATTTCCCTCCTTTCAGATGTGATAAATGGTTCGTGACCACATTCTTCGCTCTCTTCTTATCTCTTATTTCTACATCAAACTCTTGTAAGAGTAACATCCATTGAATAAGTCTTGTCTTTACATCCCTCTTGGCAAACAAATATTTAAGCACAGTGTGATTAGTAAATACTATCAATTTAAAATCCAAAAGGTATGAATGAAACTTATGACATGCATATATCACTGCAAGTAATTCTTTTTCCATGGTGGTGTAGTTCAGTTGAGGCCCTGCAAGTGTATTGCTTGCGTAGTAAATTGCGTGCAACTTTTTATCCTTTCTTTGACCTAGCATGCAACCTATAGCTTGGTCACTTACATCACCCATGACCTCAAATGGGAGTGTCCAATCAGGTGGAGCTAAATTTGGGGCTGATGTTAGTGCCTCCTTTAATTGATTAAATGCAGATGAACAGTTATTATCAAAAAGGAAAGGCACATCCTTGACTAACAAGTTTGTCAAAGGTTATGCAATCTGTGAGAAATCCTTAATAAAGTGACGGTAGAACCCAGCATGGCCTAGGAATGGTCGCACACCCTGACATTGATTAAAGGTGGAAGTTTTTCTATAACCTCCATCTTTGCTCTGTCCACTTCAAATCCTTGCTTATACTCCGAATGCTAGATATTTGTCATCCCATGGCCTTCATCCGCTTCCTAACAGTATTAACCACCCTATTTTCTTATTCCCCATCTAATTGATTGAAAAGGCTTATTATTAAAATACCATGGTTCTACTTATATGATTATTTTAAGCTTGTTTTGTTATGTCAAATTTGAAACGAAAAATGTTATCCTTATTAAATAAGACTTCCTTCAAACTATGTTACTTCTAATGCTTTTGAGCTTGAAAGTTCATAACAGGGAAAGGAAGTCCCTTGTCCAAAAAAAAAATAGGGTTGCTTTACATCTGAACTCTCCTTCCTTTAAAATATCCACTGTTGTTGCCATTATACATTTGCCATCGTCCATAGTTAGGAAACAAAAATGAAGCTTCAAAGAGGGTTAAGTGTCCCTTATAACTAGTAGCTTCTTTGGCTAGAAGTCTTGCAAGGGGGTTTGGAGGTTGGAAGAATCAAATTCCAAAAAAGGAAATAAAGGAAAGGAGCTAGCAATAGCACTGGAAATAGTTAAGATGAAAGGGTGTAAGTAATAAGAAAGTAGAGAATGGAGCACTACACAAATAAGGATTTTAGTTATAATAGAGGAAAGAAGGATAATAATGGTGTTAATTCACTCAATGCTTAGAGGGAAGGGATCGGATCGGATCGGATCGGATCGGGTGCCAGACTAAGGCTTCCAAGTTATTCGATGCTTCTTTTGTAGATTTTACGCGGCATCTTCCTTTATGTTGCACCAAAAGAGAGAATTAAAAAAGAATCGTTTTAGTTAAATTAAAGCAAGAATCGTTTGCGGCATCTTGTTTTAAATTAAATTAAACCCTAAACTCCTTATTTGTTGTCCACAATAGGTGACGGCCGCCAGCCACCCCTCGTCTCTCTGCTCGCAAACAAACGGGTTACTTCTCTCTCTCTCTCTTTCACCTGAATGTGCCATTTTTATATAACATACTCTAAATTCAGAAGAGCTCTTATTCTTTAGCTTGTTTTTTTTTCTGATACAGCACATGTCAACGGAAGACCAGGTACCACCTTCCCAAGAGATGGAGTCTCTCTCCATCGACGCTTCTACTTCTTCCACCACTGTCAACGCCTCCCCCAAGTAAGTTCTCAAGTGTGCATGCTCTTTCGCTTGTTCTCAGATGGGCTGTTTTTCTTTTTCGCTAATTTTAATTTCACTGTGTGGGCATTTGGTTGTTTTTGTTAAGAGTCAGTGGTACGATAAGTGCAGAAGAGAGGTTTCAGATTGTGAGGAGCGTAGGTGAAGAGTGCATTCAAGAAGACGAGCTCTTCGATCTTCTTGCCAATAATCCTCAACCCATTTGCTACGATGGGTTTGAGCCTTCTGGTCGAATGCACATTGCTCAGGTATACTTTTCCTTATTCCTTTGAAAGTCTCATTTTCATCACTTGGATTCAAATTCTTGGAGTTTTCCCCCTTCTTTTTCTTTCCTTTTTTTTCTTCTCTGTTTTTCCTAAATATCTGCGTGATGTACTGCGTATTCTTAATTCTTTATTGAACAGGGCGTCATGAAGACCATAAACGTGAATAAACTGACTTCTGCTGGTTGCAAAGTGAAACTTTGGATTGCTGATTGGTTTGCACAGCTAAACAACAAAATGGATGGGGACCTGAAAAAAATTCAAACAATTGGTCGTTATATGATTGAAATATGGAAAGCAGTTGGGATGGATCTTGGAGATGGTAAGGTAGAATTCCTGTGGTCATCTGAAGAAATCAACTCCAGGGCATTTGAGTACTGGCCTCTGGTCATGGATATTGCTCGCAGAAACAAGCTTCCTCGAATAATGAGGTACGCAAATATAAGATTGAGGTCACTACTTTTGTTACATGAGTATATTCCGGAGTAGAAACAAATATGCAAATTCCTTTGCTTCTCAGATGTGTTCAAATTATGGGCCGTAGTGAGCAGGATGAGTTGTCAGCTGCCCAGATTCTCTATCCTTGCATGCAATGTGCGGACATTTTTTTTCTCAAGGTACTTAGACTATTCATTGAAAGATTTTTTATGAAACCAAATCTTCATTTTTGATCATGCACTGAATTTTCCAAATTTCCTCAGCATCCCCAAGCCCCAGGGTATAATACAGGTTTGGCTGATCTAGTATCTGAAAAATGAAAATGTTACTTAGCTTTTTGTTGAGTATTTGAACTTTCATCATTACAAAAATGCTTTTACACATTATCCAAACGCAAGTGGAAATGAGTATGCTGTGTTTTAGTTTGACGATACCATTTTGTATGGCATGCTTTTTTAGCTTATCAGTAGAACTTTTCTGTATAAGAAGCCATTCTGTTTTGGATTATGTTTAGCCAATATTTGTGTACAATCTTTGACCAATATGCTTTATTTTGATGCACTCTATGATGCATATCTGTTGTATTTCTCTTTCTTCTGTTTTCCATAATAAGGAGCAGTTCTATTTGCCGTTAGTGTTGAGTGAGTTTCCTCCTATAGGCCATATTGTTTTATTTAAAACTGTATGAGGTTGTACTATCAGTAAAAATCAGATAGAAAGTTGCAATTGCTAGGGCTGTGTTTAGATGTCTGGTCCTATAGCTTCTTTGGAATTTGATTTTGGATATATTAGCTAATATTGTTACCGCTGATTGTAATTCCCTATTCACCAGGCTGACATTTGTCAATTAGGCACGGATCAACGGAAGGTGAACATGCTTGCAAGAGAATATTGTGATGATGTCAAGAGGAAAAGGAAGCCCATCATTTTGTCCCATCGTATGGTTCAACTATTCTCTTGCAAGCTTCGGCACAGCTTATTCCTCCCTTTGGCGGTGTATTTTACTATATTCCTCTTTTTGTGTTATTACAGACATGTTACCCGGCTTACAGGAAGGGCAGGAGAAGATGTCTAAAAGTGACCCATCTTCTGCCATCTTTATGGAGGATGATGAGGTGTGCTTTCATTTTATGTGAGGGCACTTTTGAAAGATTAAGATGCTGGAAATTCTATTTCCGTAATATCATAATTGCCATCTTTTGATGATTTCATTTTGTTAACCATTAGTTTATGACATGCCATTGATTTTTGTTTCACAATATGGTTTCATCATAGTCTCAAGTGAATTTGAAGATAAAGAAGGCCTACTGTCCCCCAAATATTGTTGAAGGGAATCCATGTCTTGAGTATGTCAACTATATTATTTTCCCATGGTTCCATGAATTCAAGGTTGAACGGAGTGAAGCAAATGGTGGAGAAAAGTAAGTTATGGCTCCAGCTTCCTCCCAAAAATTCCCCTATTTTTCCTTTTGGAAAGACTGACGTTGTTCTTTCCTTCTATAGCTTGAAGATTGGCTACTTATTTGTAAATACGTTTTTAAATATCATGAATTGTCACTTCTGTATATCATGATGGTTGGCCACCTGTTTATTATTGTCTATATGCACTTTTGTATTGTTTTAGGGTCTTCAAAAGCTTTGAAGGAGTTGTTACAGACTATGAAGGTGGGCAATTGCATCCTGCTGACCTGAAACCAGCTTTATCAAAAGCATTAAACAAGATACTGCAGGTAACCCTTCCATATTCATTTTTGGCATAAATCTGACAGAGTGGTTTTGTGCAAAAGTTTATAATTGTATGCGAACATGTAATTCATGTGAAATGTGAAGAATCAATTTGCTAGTAGTGCCAATCATAGCATATGTCTACAGAAAGTTCATAAATCTTATCTCATTTTGATAAAGTGTCATGCAAAGAATATTTCTCGTTCTTGATTTTTGTCGTACTTTTATTGAATTGTCCATACTAAAACCAGAATGGTGGATCTCAATCTGCAGTAATTTAACTGTCCATAAATTGACATAGGATGTTCAGAACTAGTTCTGTCTATGAGGTCACTGATTACGTAGCAGACCCTTAATTCATGATGGTTTACTGTAAAAATGAAAAAAATAAAAGAAAACAGTGTTTCTGCAAGTATTTCGTAGAAGAAAAAGTTGTAAGTAACAAATTAGAATTTCCCCATTTTGTTTGCATGCTTTTTTAAAATGATGAACTTGAATGCAAGTCCTATTAGTTTGAAATTTTGACAAATACCATTGAGCTGCAAGGCGTGCTGATGCTTTTTGGTTGATACTATTAGATAATGGTAAAATCAATGGAATTCACTACTCATTTTGTACACAATTTCTTGTGTATACTTGTAGCCGATAAGTTATGCCAAACTACACTTTTCACCTGAGTAGCTTATTAAGTAATTGAGAAGCCAGATAAGGCCCATTAATGCTCTTTTATCTTTAAATACTGTGTCACCTAGATATGTTTATATTTAACACATCTATGGCACCTACCAGTATACTAAATATAGAATTATGAAGAGTTTGAGAATAGTTTCAATAGTTAGCCCCATACATGTGAATAAGTGTATGACCCATGAATACGCTTTTATCTTTAAATACTGTTCCACCTAGATACATTAATATTTAACACACCAATAGCGTCTATAAGTATGCTAAATATTTTCAATAGTTAAGCTCCATGCATTGTGAATAATTACTGAGACATGATAGATTGCCTACTGAAGAGTTGTGGAGAAGGATTCTGAAGGTCAACGGCTAGATGTTTCTGGTCCATATTCTGGTCTATGTTAAGTAAATAAATTATTTGTCAAGTAAAAGAAGATTGTGATGGGAAGAATTGAAGAGAATGTGCATCTTAATGAGTATTGGTTATTGTTCTTAAAAGCTTGAAGTTTCTTCTTGGATTTTCCTTTTTCTATCATAGGTTTGGGTGGGGAAAGTGAGCTACATTTTGAGTTCTACTTGACCCTATTGTCTAATTTATGAATAATTTGTTAATATGCTTTAGTTATGGTAGTATATGCTTCAGTTGACCATATTTGTGCATCCTGTGTAAAAGCCAGTCTGTTCTGGACATGTAGGTTCAGTTGCAACCTGCAACTATATACATCCATTGCTTGCGTAATTTGGTCTAGCTTATTCCTGTGATTTGTTGAGATGTACATGATTGTCTCATTCTATACTGACTTGCAGTTGCAAATCATATTTTCTGCAGCCTGTACGTGATCATTTCAACACTGATGCCAACGCTAGAGACTTGCGGAATCGGATCTTGGTTTGTATTCTTAACTCTGCTTTTTTAATTTGCTTAACAAATAAAAAGTGTAGTGATGATAATCTTAGTTTTTCTCATACTAAGTTCTATTGTCTTGGTTGCAAGTGACAGAGGAGTTTTATTGGTTAGAAAAGAATAGGCTACAAGGGTCTGCTAATAACTGTCAAGAAATCTTTCAACCCAAAAGTTTTGAGACAATGGATGAGACCCTAAATGAATCATGTATTGTTTCAATACGTCTCCTTCACAATCTGGAAAAATATGATATATCATACATCCACCAACAAGCACAATATATTCTAAGTTTATTAGAAATGAGGGTGATACAATTTGAATTCAAGATTTCCTGGTGACAAGAGACTCTGATACAATGTCAAAAAACCATCCAGTTTAAAAGCTTAAGCAGATGGGTGAGGCCCATCAATAGATGATATGTTGTTTTACAATGATGGGTTGCTGTTCATTTTCTTTTCTTTTAAATTGATGATTTTGTGTTTTCCAACGTGTAGAAGTACAAAGTGACCAGGTGAGGAATGGTCTGGAAGGAGTAGGCTCATCTGAACCTTGAAATCAGGGTTTGTCTCGCTTAAATTGCTGATCTATATACGTATAAAGTTGGTTTAATGTTATTCTACACATATATAGATGTGCGAATTATTACTGATAAATTAAGAAAGGTGTTAATATTTCGACTGTATTTTTAGTTTGGGTATTGTTGCCAAAAGAAATATTGTACCTCTCAACTTAAGAAAAAGACAAGTCTTGGAATCATAGATTCAAGCATTGTCAATTATTCAAATTCTTTTTTAGTTCTGTTATTATTAGGTGACATCAGATGTAGCTAATACTGGGAGGGGCAGAAGCATCTGTCCTTTAGGCGTTGAAATGAACGGGGCAACAGTGTATTGTTTAGTATTAGGAGTCTAGGATTACTTTTTTGGGCAAAAATTTAAACTCCATTGATGGGTTGACGATGATTTCACCAAGATTGCTGAGAAACTGAGAATTGTATGATATTGTATTTATAATGTCACTCTTTAGGAGTAGCATAGGCTTGTTTGGATTTACTGCTATTTTGTATTTTTGGTTTTCATTTTAAAAAATTTATTTGATTAAATTTTAAAATTTTATTTTGATTTTGATTTTTTCAGCATTTATAAAAATTATAAAATTGATTTTTTATGTTTGTGTCTATTTTTATTTTTCTGAATTCTGATTTTTTGGAAAATAAATATATTATGTAATTATTTAATATTATTTATTAATAATTTTTTGCAAATTGGAAATAAATTGATCTATAAACCCAAATTGGTGAGTACAAGTATACAAACAGTGGTCCTTGTCCCAATTCAACTAGAAAGCTTTTGCATTTCCTGCATAAAGGCCATTCAAGAACTCAAGGCAATAAAATCCCTGAGCAAATTACACGGCAGAAATCAAGGGACCTAAGCTAAGAAGATTTTATTTTCTCATATGCTGGCTAGGTTATCAGCATTTGGAATCATATGCTGGCTTCATTAAGTTATCAACATTTGGAATTATGTTTGAATTGGGCATGTGTGGCCTGTCCGTTAGCCCCCTTCTCCTTGGCAGGTTATGTGAAAGTTGGGAATTACTTAAAGCTTTTTGTATAAAAGAATACTTGTATGTTATGTTCTTTTAATAGATAGTATACAGTATTATATAGGAAATTACAAGGGATAAAATATGATGCGATAAAATATGAAACTAGATCAAATAGACAAGAGGGAGTATAGATGTCTTCCATTCTCAACTTGACCACAAGATCATGGAAACTCTAACTCGTTAGAATATCAGTTGCTTGGTGTTCTAATGGAATATAAGACATATATACTTACCTTTGTTTCAAATTTTCTTTAATGAAATGTCTATCAGTTTTAATATGCTTTGTCCGATCATATTGTATAGGATTATGAGCAATATTGATGGCTAACTTATTGTCACAATAAAGTTTCATAGGTTAGTCCTATTTGACTTTCAAATGATCTAGGATAATCTTCAGTGATAGTAGTTCACATAATCCTTAAGCAATAGCCATAAATTCCGATTATGCAGATGACCTTACCACCACATTTTGCTTCTTGCTCCTCTACGTTACCAAATTACCTCCAAGAAAAGTGCAGTACCCTATCTTCTATCCACTAGAGAACCTGTATAGTCAGTGTCGGTATAGGCTTCTAGAGCAAGATTAGTATTTTTCTTGAACAAAATTCCTTTCCCCGAATCGCCTTTCAAGTAATGTAGCACTTTGTAAGCAACTTAAAGATGAGGTTCTCTTGAATCAAGCATGAATTGACTGACTACGATCACCGAGTATGCTATGTCTAGCCGAGTGTGAGCAAGCTATATGAGTCTACCAACCAATCTTTGATAAAGCTTTTTATCAATATTTGGTTCTTCTTTAGCTTCTCCCAACTTATGGTTTGGATCTATAAGTGTAGAGATTAGTTTACACATAACCTTCCCTCTTTCTGCTAATAAATCAGTCGCGTACTTTTGTTGATATATGAAAATCCCTTGTGTCGATTATGCTATTTCAATACCGAGGCAGTACTTTAGTTTTCTCAGTTCTTTTGTCTTAAACTCTTTTACTAGTGTTTGCCTCAATTCATGCATCTTTTTCTCATCATTTCCGATCACTATAATGTCATTATATAAACTAGAAGAGTAGTAACTTCCCTTGCAACTTAATGTTTAATGAAAAGAGTGTGGTCACCTTTGCTTTGTTTATACCCAGACTTCCACACCATTTTTGAAAATCTCCTAAACCATGCTAATCTAAACTTGAGGATTGATTCATCTGCCTATAACGTCCTCATGTTGTCTAATATGTACATGAACTCTAGGGTGAGCTCTCGATAGACTAGGTCATAGAAGTTAAAGATGTTAGACCACCTATTAAAAGAAATGATGTTGTACACCCTATTAGTGAGATTCTCCTATCTAAAGACATTCTAATCGATGAATTGAGGCGCCTTAAACTATTTGGTATAGAAGGCCTGATATCTCTTCTATTAATCCTCCATCCCAAAATAAAGTAGTAGATGATCTGACTATTGTTAAGTATCTATTGGAGCTTGTGACTCTACTAGAGGTGGTGGTGGCAATAGGGACACAACTTTGGCATTTGCCGCCTCCTTGAAGCATGTGCCCTTAAGGCAGTGGTGTGTGAAGAAGAGGCGGTGGTGTTTACTTTAACCATCTTGCACGAAGGTGGTTGTATGAGTCTCTCAAGTGGTCTAGGTGATCTTCGATTCTCTCCATATATCTTAAGAAAAACTTAATTAAGATATATAGAAACAATAATCAATATCACGCAAATATGTAAGTGTGGAGTATAGTGTAATAAAAAAATGAATGAATAACTAAATATGATATCTATAGGAGATTGAGAAATGACTACTAGATTAAGAAAACTCTCCCCCTTCTCTATTCCTTCACCTTGTCCTAAATATGGCACCTTTACCTTTCGATATCTTTAACTCTTGGCCACTTGTCTTTACTCTCTTTCTCAATCCTTCCTTCCTTCTCCTATATCCTTCTTTCCTCACTTGGTTAGTTGCTTCCTTCACTGCTTTTCTCCTTTGTTGGTAATCAACCTTTCCCCCTTTTGCACTCTTTAAGGGCATTTTAGTCCTTAATTATTTCATTTTCCTTTATCTACTTTAGTTACTATTTTTAGAAATGGTTTTTCAAAATTTCCTCTCCTAAAATTCTAGACTTTTCTTGTTTTAGCTAAGATAAAATCCCAGTTCAAATGTTAGGCATACAAACATTCTAAGAGAACACTTTTGCCCTTCTTCTTCGGATTCCAAACATGCCTTCAAAAAATGTTTCCTCTCTAGACCCCCCTGACCCTAATCTCCCATTATTGCTTCCTTAACCTTTGTCTCAGTCACCCCCTTATGTAACTAATTCCTCAGCTTAGACCACTTCAAACTAATCCTTTAGAAAGACCTGGTCATAGGTGGTAGGAGCTAATACCCCTAACACCAAGATCTCCTTTATACCTTAACCTTTAAAAGTTAAAGCTGGCTTCATCTTCCCTTTAGTAGATGTACTCTAGACACAAGCCTCAAAGTGGCTAAGCACTCTAGTTGGATACTTTGTAAAGAAAATGCCTTTTTGCCCCTCAATGAAGTCATAGGGAAAAGGAAGAGGATTAAGCTTAGATTAGATAGAGTCCTCATTAACCAGGACAACTTCTTCCTATCTTCTTTTAACTTGGAGAAAAATGCAAGTAAGGTACTCAAGCTAGGTCCTTGGCATTGTCATGGGAAACCCATCATACTTCATCATTGGAAGCTTGACATGAAGACAGATAGGAGCAAACATATGAATTTTTACAACAATCCCTTGAAATATTGGAGTATAACTAGCCTTAGTTACTTAGCAAGCTCCATTGTCGAAATAGTACAATATTAAGCATAATTGGTTATGTTAGGAATTATATTGAATTCGAAATGAGTAAAGAGTTACTTAAAACCTTAAAAGATTGGACTTTAGTGGAAGCCTGAAAATTTTTACAATCTTAATCACTTACCAATGGAGACCCCAAACAAAGGCTAATAATGAAATGAGGCCAACTAAGAGACTCTTATAAGAAAGGGGGCCATGAAAAGTTGAGGCTAAGGAAAGTAAAAAGCAATTGGGATTTAATTATAGTAAAGGCAATAATGAGCCTATATACACAAACAAGGAATTCTTATAAAGAATTATAGCTCATTCAACCCAATAAGGAAATATGGGAAATTGAAACATATGAACTTAACATTTATAGAGAAGAAAATGAAGCTCTAAAGCAAAGTACTGTACTATGTCATAAATAAGTGATCAAAGATGCTCCTAGAATTTTGAACATGCTGAAGCACTTTATGCCAATGTTAATGAGATTAAGGAGGAAAAAAGCCAAAGGAGGAAGACTCCCTCCTAGCCTACCATGTATATCTTAGCCTACCATGTATATCTTGCTTAGGATGTTAGGGGTTTAAATAACCTAACAAGTAAGAAGTTGTTTAGGATTACTTGTTGATAGTTAATCCATTAATCATTGGCCTTTTAAGGGGGGAAAAAGGAACACAATTGTAAAAAATCTAGTCCATCAACAACAATTAGAGCTTACTTGCCAATTATGATGCACATCATAATGAGAGGATCCTTGTAGCCTATAACCCTAACTATATTAAGGTAAGAAAACAATCTCTTACTACTTAAGCAATTCATATTTTTGCTATTCTAAAAATGACTGCCTAGGAACTCTGTATTAGCTTTGTGTATGTAGCTAGCTTTGTTGTTAAAATCTTCCTCTAACCTAAAAAATGACATATTCTTAATCAAAACTAATGCATAATAACTTGAAAAAGATTTTGAAGTGTTTCTCGATCAACGAACTCTTTTTTTGTGTCTCATATTTTCTTTAAAACACTAAACCCTATCTTTTAATGAGCTATATGGTCCTAAATATAGGTCTATGTAGCAGGTATTGTTTTTTAAAAGATTATTTGAAAATAAAAATGCCTAACATGGGTACTTACTCCGGACTATATAGGATACCATATTTTTCATCCATAGGGTAACACAGAGATGTGCATGGTACACTATAGAAACAAAAGCGACCACTTTTGAGGACAACCCTCAATATAGCAGCATACAGGGTGTTGGAGCCCGTTCCCGGACCCCAACCAAATATGCAGAATATCATAAATCGTGAGCTTTTTCCAATACCGAACACCTGGACCATTATCGGGTCATCTTCTCAAAACTCCCATTTTTCTAAGTTCAGCTCAGATTTTTGAATAGTTGACTAACCCATTTATCCACTTCAACCCGAAAACCTCAAGGAACAGCGTTGGCGAATCCAATCTTTACATATGTACGTGCTTCGGGTTGTCGGGATAACTTTTGCTATAGACATCCAATTTAGGGTTTCTTTGGATATTTTGGAAGAGAACTTCAAAAGATACAACTTTCATGAAGATCTCAAAGGCCAATTATATCTCCTGGAAGGTCAAAAATAGGACAGAAGATAACCATGAATAGTAACCTAGACGATAGCGTGAACAGTAACCCAGACGATAGCGTGAACCGTAACACAGAGGAAGTCTGTGAACAGTTACACAGACGGATCCTTGTGAACTATACCACAGACGAAGTCTGTGAACAGTAACACAGATGGATCCTTGTGAACAGTACCACAGACGAAGTCTGTAAACAGTAACACAAAGGAAGTCTGTGAACAATAACACAGACGAATCCTTCAACCAACATAACTTCTTAACTCCTTCTTATAATCCTTGGCCTATGCTCTATCCTCTGTGTTCTATCCTCTGTAGTTGACTTTTAT
>JAOQMS010000180.1:25835687-25848043 GCA_027563885.1 Erythroxylum longipes | reverse complement strand
AGCACCTTCAGGCAAGCTTAAACCTTTGTCGATTCCTGAATGGAAATGGGAGAAGATTACGATGGATTTCTTGATGGCATTGCCAAGAACTAGCAGGAAGCATGATGCAATATGGCTTATTGTTGATAGGCTAACTAAGTCAGCACATTTCTTTCTAATTAAGCAGACGAATTCTTTAAATGTGTTGGCCAATAAATACATAGATGAGGTGGTCAGACTTCATGGGATTCCAAGTTTGATAGTCTCAGATAGAGATCCCAAGTTCACCTCTAGGTTTTGGGAAAGCTTACAAGAGGCTTGGGGAACTAAGTTGCACTTTAGTATGGCTTTCCATCCACAGATTGATGGACAATCAGAGAGAACAATACAGGCTTTGGAGGTAATATTGAGAGCTTGTGTTATAGATTTTAAAGGCTTATAGGATAATCATTTGCCTTTAATTGAATTTTCTTACAATAATTCCTATCACTCAGGAATTCAAATGGTACCTTATGAAGCTTTGTATGGTAGGAGGTGCAGAACTCCTATTTGTTGGGATGAGGAAGGTGAAAGGAGACTTGTAGGACCTGATCTAGTATAGGTTACAGTTGACAAGATTAAATTGGTGAAATAGAGACTTAGAGCAACTCAAGATAGGATGAAGAGCTACACAGAATCACATAGAAAAGAGATGGAATTTGAAGTTAGGGACAAAGTGTTTCTTAGAGCTTCTGAGATTTGGTAAAAAGGGCAAGCTTAGTCCGAGATACATAGGCCCTTATGAGATCATTGAGAGGATTGGGGCCTTTAGCTTATAAATTAGCTTTGCCATCGGAATTATCTAAGATTCACATTGTTTTCCACGTATCGATGTTGAGACAGTACCGATCAAATCCATCACACATAGTTCAACCTTCAGAGGTTTAGTTAAGAGAGGATTTGACTTATGAAGAGCAACTAATGGAGATCTTAGATTTAAAGGAAAAGGTTTTGAGAAACAAGATTGTAAAGCTGGTTAAAGTTCTATGGAGGAACCATTTGACGGAGGAGGCAACATGGGAGCCTTTGGAAGCAGTGAAGGAGAAGTATCCACACCTCTTCAATGACTTAGGTAAGAATTTCGAGGACAAAATTCTTTTAGGGGAGGAGAGTTATTGGACCCTGATTTTTTTCTAAATTACTTATTGTTTGTTTAATTATTTATTTATGTTTAGTATGTTTGTTTATTTATTTTATTTATTTAATTTTGAATCGAGTCCTTAATTTAGTAGGAATGAATAAAGATTGAAAATTTGATGGAAATATTGGAACTTAGAATTAATGTGGTGTTAAGTGGATTAAAGGAGTTAGAGCCATAAAAGACAAAAGAAGAACAAAATTGGAAAGGTCAAGTAAGTAAGGGGTATAATTGGAAGAAAGAGAATAAAATTTGTCTTAATTAGAAGATGAGAGGAAGATGTCGTGAGAAGTAAAAGAGAAGAGAAAGGAAGAAAAGAAAAGAGAAGGAAAAATCATGGAAGCTAGGAGAAAGAAGAAGAAGGAAAAGATTTGAGCTAGTTTAAGGTAATTTTCATCATCTTTCTTCTTGTTTTGTTAGAAAATCAAAAGGGATTAGAGAAGAGAATAGGTTGGTGTTGGAAGAAAGAAGAAAAGAAGGGAACCCATTTGATCTTAGGGTTTCTAAGTTAGGTTTTGGGTTTTCTAACCTAGATGGACTATGGGTAGGTTATGTTTGAGCTTGATTTGTGTTAATTTCATTTTGTTGTGATTATGGAAAATTTAATAGGAAATTGGTTTGTTTTAGGAAATCAAGAAAATCCTACCCAAGAGCAAAGGGAAGGGCCAATTTGAGTTTGGATTTTCAAGAGTTATAAGGTAGGTAATTTATTTATAGTTATTGTGTAATGAGCAAAATGCCTTTTGTGTGTGTTGTGTGTTAAAATGATTTGCTTTGAAATATTATGATGTGGAAATTTGCATTATGATGTATGATATGTGATGAAAATTGAATTGTGAGTATAATTTATGTTATGCCTTGGAATTATATCATGGCATTTTGATTTAATTGAAAGAAGAAAAGCATGAGAATATGAATTTGTGATTGATTGAATTGAGCATGAAAATTGATTGTGTTTGGGTGAGAGAGGAACCATTTCGTAGTCATATGCATGTTGATATAAAGCCTTCTCCCAGCTGCCCGCTTGTGGCACACGAGATCTGAAAAGTGGACTTGTTGCGTTCAGGGAGTAAACTTCGGTTTCTCTGTTTTGTACCACAGAACCCTCGAGCCATTTGTTTGTGCATATGCATTTTGATATGTTAAGTTATGATGCAATTCGAGTGTTATGCTTTGATGTTAAATTACATCCAATATGTCCTATGTGATGATGAATTGAATTATGACATGTGAATTGGAATTATAAATGCGGATCTGTCATTTCTAGATTGAGATAAGAAGTGTATGCCTATATGAATGTTCATATGTATATATATATATGTTTGATTGTGTGGGTCGTTGCCAATGGCTATAAATATATTAGCCACTTAGCTGTATAGCTCAACCCAATTTTTCCCTCCTTAGATGCAGAACGAGAAGATTAGCGATCCTTGCAAGGCATTCGGAACTCCAAGATAGTTAGAAATCTTTTGTACTAAGGTAGTGACTATTTTTTTGGATAGCTTTATAGGCACATCAAACATGAGCATCCTTTTGTATTTTGTGTTAAGTTGATGTGTATGTTGATATGTAACTAAAGCTATGTACAAACTTTGTTTGATTCGATAATAAGATTTAGAATTTAAAAAGTTCTTTGCATATGTTTGTATTGATCTTTAGGTTGAGTTGTAAATGGTTTTGTGGGAAGATTGTATGTGTATGTGTATTAAGTTGTGTTTGATGTTTTAATGATAGATGTTGGATTGTTGGGTTTTGGGTTATGATTAAATGATTTCGCCACAGTGAACCCAAAGGTTGGCCGCGGCGAACCTTTCCCGAAGGGTATTTTCTTTTGACCTTGGTAATTTCACCGTGGCGAAGTCAGACCATCACCGCGGCAAACTTTTCCCGAAAAGTTCTTAGTGGTACTTACCATAGTTTCACCGCGGTGAAACACTGAGTTTGCCACGGAAAAGCCCACCAATGTAGACACCGCTACCTTCATCTCGATTTGAACCTCTCACTCTTTACGGCCCAACATCTTGAATACGTTCACGGCTTTTGATATTCCAGATAGTTGAGCTCTAGAAACGAGGTCCAATAGCTTGAGTCTCATATCCATCTGACTCCTCACTTCTGATTTGTTTAATATTCATTCATTCCTAGAAATGGAACATTTGATTTATATGTTTGGTGAAAGTCTTTTTAAAAACATTTCTCTCTGAATTTACTTGTATTGTTAACGAAATATTTCTCAGTCAACTATGTTCATCGTTGCTCTTCAGCCACTCATGATACTTCAACAAAATCAATTACTATGATATCTTACATGATTTGAATGTTCTATATATTAACGCTCAATGAAGCAGTAGGCATGCTCATTTACTCTTATACTTTGGTATGTACCATCAAGATCATTACATCTTATCCAGAGATTTATTTTTAAAAAGTCACCGATTAATATCTTAAGCTGATAATGCCTTGATCTCAATTGATTCTAAATAACAATTAAGTATTCTATGATTATACAAAAGTTATTTACCCTTAGTAGTTACCATTTCAATACATACATATAAATACATGCTTCCACTGCGCTACTCTGAGTCATCTTAGAATTTTAACTATGGGGACTAAGACTTAAAACATTCAATATGTCAATAGGTCACTCCTTGGACCATATCTAAGCATGTAATACATATGTGTTCCATAACATCATTTGCCAAAATAACCACATTATTGGATGTCCATTCATAATAACTGGTCAACTTAACCTTAATGACTTCTACATGCATCGCTATCTTTTATTTCATCTTATATAAGTATGTTTTCAATTAATTCAACAATATAAGATACGTAAACATCATAAAGTTTTGATATCAGACCTAATGATATAATCTTATACTAAATCATAAGCTCTTAACAAGATAATTAAACAACCATTCTAGTTCCAAGTTCAACCTCTCAAAGTAATAATAAATTTCTTTTTCCTTCCAACTTTACGTGTACACTTTAAATCTTGTCATTTCAACCTGTATCTCTATTTTTCTCAGTTAATCCATGAAATGTATTCACATCCATGTTAATTCAAAGGTATACAACTATAACATAACACCGCTATCATATTTGATGATATAACTATGAATACAAATACACTGAATCTATGTATAACATATCGAACCATGTAGTATCTCTTATTTTAAGATATCAACAAACTTTCATTTTCTCACACTCTGATAGACCATCATCCTTCTCATTGTTTCTAACATTTCAGACTCTTAACGAATGTTCATACGTGTGATTTATTTAAATGCAACTAAGAATGAGGATCAGTTGCCACTGCATGCTATGCCATGATTAAGATGCATGTACCTTGACATATATTATAATGAATGCCCATGAGAGATGCTAAGCCTGGGCTCTGATACCAAAATGTAACAAGCCACTTTCATAGAGCATATGCCTAAACGTATCGATAATTGTTAGGCCCGGGTCTTGATTCGGATTTCATGGTGACTACATGCCACAATTGGGATTTAATGAAATAATAATTAAATTAAAATTTAGCTAAAGGAAATTCATGGTGGGACTTTTATGAAATAAATAACTAATAATAAAATGTTATAAAATAATTTTTGACATGAAAAAAAATTAAAAGAGGGCCAGACAACACCTATACTCACTTAAAATTTAACCAATAAAAATATTTTTTCCAACATTTGTAATTGTCATGGCCATGACATAAAAATATCACTACCATGAATTTTCCATATAAGTGTCACGGCCATGACAAAATAATGTCACAGCTGTGACAATAGGATTAGCGATGACACGATTGTGACATGAAATTCTCACAACCATGACAAATAGTACCTGACATCTTGAGTGATATCCGAGTATGTACCCCGCGAGGGTGGCATGCTAGAACCGTCAGTCAATCAAATTTAATACATAAATTTATTTTTCTTTTAAAACAATGCATGCATATTGTGAAAAATAGATAAATAAATCGGGCCCATTTTTTATTCATAAACATTTTCAAACACAATGTCACAACCATTACGTTACGAAATCATTTACATACACATTACAAAATTCTTATAAATATATATTTTGATACAAAAATAAGGAAATACTAATGCAAACGCGAACTGATTTCGTCCTCTATCTCTTACTTGGGTGCAGTGGCTATACTCCCATTAGCCTAACGGGGTAACTCTTCTGATCCTGAAAAAAATATCGTAAATTTTGGGTGAGTTTTGTGAACTCAATGACTGACCATCACATACAGTTCACATAATTTCCATCACTTCATTTAACATATAGGATCACATTCAGAGCAGTCAAATTAATCATTTCAATCATTTAAAATACACATATCACTTATAATGTAATGCGCATGAGACTCACTTTTATTTATTACTTTTTTGTGACCGAGTGCCTATAACTGTTTAGTATCCATTGTAGATACCGGGCTCATTGATAATTTTCCCATATCCGTTAGGGATACCGGGCTCATTTTACATAATGAGCCTTTGGCTCTTATACACTTTCTAAGCTTTAAGCTCATTTTCACAATCTGAGCTTTAAGCTCCTTTTCACATTCTGAGCTTTAAGCTCTTTTGCGGTGGCTACTCCGGTCACAACTTCCTTTATGCTTCATGCATTCATGTAATGGAATGCATCACATTCACATATTTCAGTCTATCACATGCTTTTTGATTCACATTCAATTTCATATTCATCATCAGACCGTGGTCTGGAATTCAACATAAATGTTGAGAAGTACTTTTTCAATCAGATGCATATTCACATGGTTCTTCAGAACTAGGTCTGACATTTAACTATCAAATTAAATATCACATATTTCATCAAATTCACTTACAAAGAGCACTTCAATATTCTCACATTTATTAATCTCCTCGAACATTCAATGTTTGGAAATCAGAACAGTCACATTCACGTGGCAAAAATCATTCAATACATAATACAAACAGAATAATCTGTAAGTAAGACCATCTAGGTCGATTCACAGTACACTCCATATTAGCATTAGCTTCCATGATCTGGAAACTTCTGGATGTGGACGTTTGTCCTTCACATCAACATTATGCAATATACACATTGCACACGCATTACAACTTTTCACAATTATAAGTATTCATTTAAGTACAAATGTGTATGTGGAATATGTACAATGCATGCTCAATGAAAATCCCAGGTATCTTTCAATTATTCTCATCACATAATCATACATATTTCAAACTCACATAAGTATCATTTATACTTTATGGTTTATACCTCAATAAAACCATAAAAATCAAAATTCATAACTCATTTCTTTAATTCAGATTTTTCCTAAGACACACTTTTAAGTCAACTTTCCATGATCAATCTGATAATAAAAATGAAATAATTTAATGGTACTTTCTTCTAGAAAATTATTCATATATCTCTTAAGTTTCTAATGACACCAAGATCTTTCAATTTGGCTCAGTATCCTAGAAGTTATGCTCACAATATCACAAACTGTGTATAATTGAACTTTTGGCTAGTTTATGATCATACCCTCAAATTGTTCAACTCATAACTTTCGACTCAGATATATAAAAATTACAAACTTAGTACCAATTGAAATATAAGAGAATTAAATACAACTTTTATGAAGATACCTTTGTCTGATTCAGCCTATATCCATTCAGTTTTTATGAAAAAATCAAGACAATTTCAGTCTCGGGTAGTACTACAACCTCAATCAAGACCCAAATTCACACCAGATTTTTAAAGTCTTAAAGATAGAATTAAATTCAGACTTCTTCATGAAAATTGTTGAATTATGTCTCTACTTTGATCTGTATTAAGAATCACTTCATTTGGACATCTACAGCTCAAGATAGTATCAAAATAGTAACACATGTTCAGAAAAAGGATCACCCGCATACAACCTTCGTGTCGCGATCGCGACTGCAGAGTTCGCCCAGCAGGTCGCTATCGCGACTTCCGCATGCACCCAGTAGAGTCACAATCGTAATGCATCGTGATCACAACCTACTTCTCGGCCGATGCACTCCTTCTTCTTTCTTTTATTTTCTTATCCGAACTTCACTTCCATTTTAGACCTAAAAAATGAGGTTTTTAGGCAAAGTCTTCTTCTAAACAATTATTCATCTAGGTCTTAAGTTTCTAAAGAACCTAAGTTCATACAATTTGGTTTAGGATTCTGAAAGTTATACACAATTTACTACACATTGTTCAACAACAGAGACAAAATCCAAAACTCAACTTCAAGACAATTTTCAACACTCTTAGAGATAGAATTCAAACTCAATTTCTCATGAAAATTGCAGCTATTCATCTCTAGTTTAATATAAATCAACTGTAGATCAAGATATGTCAAAAAAACTTATATATGTTCAGTAGAAACACTTCATCTAACACATTTCCAGCACACTTCATCAACAATTTCTTCCTAATTCATCTCTCTGGCTTAGTCTATCACTTCTAACTTATATCCACATCATTTCTTCTTCAATTATACCCCAATTACCGTTCAATATCATCTATACACAATGCAAAATCCATGCTTGATCATATACACTAAAAAAAAACACATCATATACACATTCATCATAATGACCTTTCTATCTCAAAAAAAAAATCATCTTAACAACAACAACTTATCAATTATCAACAAATCATATACACAAAACAAGACATCAACAATCTTTATTCTTCATCCACAACACATACATATAAATTCATGACCAAACCGTCAATCTCAAATTACTCATCATAAAGTCCCATTTACACTAACCCATGAAGATTAAAGCATCACTTACTTGATTTAGCTCCAAATCCTTCAAAAACACACCAACCCTAACTTGTCATACAACTCACGTACATCATCATGGTGGTGGGGAGGTTGGGTAATTAGTGAGAAATGAAGAAGAGAACAAGATAAGAGTAGCAAATGAAAGATAAGAGGGCTAGGTTCAAAGTTGGTGAAGGTTGGCAACAAAATTCATGAAGAAGGAGAAGAGAATGTCAGGTAAAAGAAGAAGAAAACAAGAACAAATTACCTAATGGTCTTTCAATTAGAAAGCATCATAAGAAACAAAACAAAGAGGGTCTTTACAATTAAAAGAATAGTGATCTTAAGATATGGCTTGGTAAGTGACAAATTGTCACTTGCCACAAGTCATCTCCTTATAGGTTCATTTAGGTTTTCTCATTTAATTTGTCCAATCCACTCCAATTTCTACTCCAATTGTCTCCAAATTTCAACTCCCAATTTTCAATAACATAATTCATTAAATCTTAATGTCACATATTAAAATTTCTACTACCATTTGACATTTATTTCTACCACTATTCATCAATTGTTCTGCCACTTGGCATTTTTCCTAGTCCAAAGTACCCTTTAATTTTAGAAAACTTTCAAATTTTCACCAAAATTCTTATTCACTATTTATACACTCCAACTCAATTTTTTTAACACATATATTTCACAATTCCAAATATAATAACATGTTTTTAGACCAATTATACCCAGAATGTGTCAATGAATGCATGAACAATCATTTTAGTGTGCAAAAATCAATATTCACATGTGTGTATGCTAACGTTATGCATGAGAATGAAATGCATTTTCCTAATCTCTAATTGCTATTTTTCTCAATTACGAAAATCTAGGGTTCTAACCTTTAGTGTGGGAATGGGATGTTACACACAAACTAATAAGATATGTCCAAAATTAAAAAAATTCACCCAATTGAAGCCATTGACGCATTCACACACTTCACACAATGTAGCCTAATACTATCATACGGTATGCAAAATTACATTCAAAAGAAAAACACAGAATTCCTCCCCACACTTGAACAACAAATTGTCCTCAATGTGAGAAGGAACATATACTACAAATACATAATGAAAGATGAAAATTAAAATTAAAATGGCAAAAGACAGATAAAATTAATGATAACAAGAAAAAAATTAAAATAAAAGAAAAAATAAACAAAACGAAGCAAAAAAATGGAGAAAAAATTTGGGTCAAGTTTGGATCCTATGGAGATGGAGGTGGTGATGGTGTAGGAGGTGGTAATTGAATACCATGAGCTTCAAAATACCGATGGAGTCAGCGGATATCTCGGCTTTGCTGCCTTTGTGTGCGCACCACTTCCTTCAGTGTCCTGTTGGTTTCGGATATGGCATCCAAAACCATGGTCCAGCGTTGGTCCTCTTCTTTCTCTTCATCCGATTCCTCACTTATAGATGCCTCCCGTCCCTGCCTAGGTGACGCGGAGCTAGAGCTTGCTTGTGTTGGAGTTATGTAAGTATAGTGCCCTGGAAAGCAAGTGTATTTACTTGTAACTTATTTTTCTTCTAGTTACTTTTGTAATGAAAATATTTATTATTAATAAAACAAATGAGTTTGGTTTTTATGAGCATTATATACTAGTCATAAGGTATTGAGATTCTTTTGTAAGTAATATACATATACATAGATATGTATGGGAAACATGTATATTATAAGAATCTAAAATAATGGATCCACAGTTGAATAATTAGGTTGGTCGCTTGATTATGGTTTAGACTGTAGTGTTGCCATTTATCTCTATGTAAGTGTTATGATTTATCTCTATGTAAGAAAAAGAGTTTACTTCAAGGGAATGATGAGTTTCATATCATGATAGTAGTTCACTATCGATAATGGAACTATTAAATGAATTTAGAATCAAGTATGTTTATAAAGAATAAAGTAGATCGTTACTTTAATCTTAAAACATACAACTTAAGCATATGTTTATTATGGACCACAATGTTGATGAGTGGTGAACTCATATGTGTTTCATTATATATGACTGGAATGGATTTTTACAAAGTATTAATCTAGTGTCTACATGTTGGAATTATTAATTGAAACATGCATTAGGGAACATTCACACAAATAAAGAGTTTATAGTGATATCATCACTTCTAGATGTTTTATCGAGATTGATGATTAAACTGGCACCAGTAGTTTTCTAGACTAGCTACCCATCAAGTCTTAACACCAAGATGAGATCTTTTGCGTTAATCACCATATAGAGTAAAACGAGAGATTTAGAGGGAAAAACCAACATAAGGGACAAACGGTAATTTTATCCTTTATTGTACGGATGGCTATAATATGGTTCATATTAGAGTTTGCAACTGGACATATTGAAACATGTGTTCTCATAATATTTAGTAGTTTAAGAGTTGAACTAATTGTCTTTAGTGGAATGACATTTAGTTAATAAGCTAGTATTGGATCCTGATTATTTTTAAATTACTTATTATTTGCTTAATTATTTATTTATGTTGTTTGTTGGGTTAATTATTTTTTTTTTGAATTGAGTCATAAATTTAGTGAGCCTAAGTAGAAATTAGAATTTTTAATGGGCATGTTAGAATTAAATTAGAGTATGGTATTGAGAAGATTAAAGGAGTTAGTAGATGGATTAAATGAAAGGAGGGGCAAAATTGGAAAGGGCAAGTAAGTGAGCAATTTTGGAAGAATAAGCTAAAGATGAGACTTGAAATAAGAAAGAGAAGAAGAGAAGAGAGAAAGTCATGGAAGAGAAGAGAGGAAGAGAGAAAAACGTGGGAGAGAAAAAGAAGAAGAAAAATCGTGTAAGAAGAGAGAAGGAAAAGAAGAAGAAAAGAGGAAGAATCATCTTGTTAAGGTGAGCTCCATGTTATTTTCTTCTTGTTTGGTTTGAAAAAGGAAGTAGAGAAATGGGTTTTTATGTTGGGAATGAATGTGGAAGAAGATATTTCAAGGGAACCCATTTGATCTTAGGGTTTCTAAGTTAGGTTTTGGGTTTCCTAACCTAGATGGACTATGGGTAGGTTAAGTTTGAGCTTGATTTGTGTTAATTTCATTTTGTTGTGATTATGGAAATTTTGGGAATTTCCATTTGAATTGGAATTGAATTGGAATTTTTTTTGGTTGTGTTAGAAAATCAAAAACAACCTACCCAAGAGCAAGAGGAAAGGCACAATTGAGTTTGGATTTTTAAGAGTTATAAGGTGGGTAAAATATTTACCGTTATTGTGTAAATGGGCAATGTGCCTATGTATGTGTGTTTATGCTTAAATTTCTAAATTGTGAAATTGTTGTGATGTGGAAAATGTATTATGATGTGTTTTATGTTATGTATGACATTTTGATGTAGTTAAATTGTGAGTATGATCATGTTGTGCCATTAAATTGTGTCATGGAATTTTGATTTAAATGGAAAGAAGAAAAGTACGAGAATATGAATTTGTGATTGATTGAATTGAGCATGAAAAATTGATTGTGTTTGGGCAAGAGTGGAACCATTTTGTAGTCACGTGCACGTCGACATAAAGCTTTTTCCCGGTTGCTCGCTTGTCGCACATGAGATCCGAAAAGTGGACTCCTTTTATTCACGGAGTAAACTTTGATTTCTCTGTTTTGTTCCACGGGACCCTCGAGCCATTTGTTGCGCATTTGTATTTTGATATATTAAGTTATGATGCAATTTGGGTGTTATGCTTTGATGTTAAATTACATCCAATATGTCTAATGCGATGATGAATTGAATTATGAAATGTGAATTGGAATTGTAAATGCCGAACTGCCACTTCTAGATTGAGATAAGAAGTGTATGCCTATATGAATGTTCATATATATATGTTTGAGTGTGTGGCTTGTTGCCAATGGCTATAAATATATTAGCCACTGAGCTGTGTAGATCAACGCATAATTTTCCCTCCTCAGGTGCAGAACGAGAAGATTAGCGATCCTTTTATGGCATTCGGAACTCCAAGATAGCTAGAAATCTTTTGTACTAAGCTAGTGACTATTTTTTTTGGATAGCTTTATAGGCATGTCAAATATGATCATCTTTTTGTATTTTGTATTAAGTTGAAGTGTATGTTGATATGTAAGTAAATCTAGTTCAAACTCTCACTTTGTTTAGAAATGGGAATGAGAAATTGAGTTCCCTTTTATGTATGATTTTGTTATTTTAAAGGTTGGGTATAATGGAATGCGTATGTGCATATTCTTCTTTGTTGAGATTGAAAATTTTTGTTAGTATTAGAATAGCATGTTAGAGTTGGAAGGATTGCATGTGATGAATCATTGGGATGAAATTCAAAAGTACTTAGTAGTTGGATTGATATAAAGAGATATTGCATTTTGCAAGCTTCCATAGGTGGAGAGATTGTG
>JAOQMS010000180.1:25806367-25820466 GCA_027563885.1 Erythroxylum longipes | reverse complement strand
ATTGTTTGCATTGTTAAATTGATTGATTGTATTAAATGACATGCATATCATACATACATGTAGGGATAAAATGTAGGGTAATCGCTAGTGTTTCCATTGAAAGAGTGAAATGCCACCTCGTAGGAGGACACGAGGAATATTGCAAGGATCGGTGGCACCTGACCCTCCACTAAGAGAGGAGGGCAAGGATGAGTCTAGAGCCCCAGGAGATGCTGAGGCTTCTGTAGGGCACAGTATTTAGCCCTCTCGCTCACAGACGAGGGAGTCGCCTGTTCTGTCAGAACAAGTGCCTACCTTGGATCCGAGGATGTTCCAAGCCTTCACTCAGGTGTTTGTCCAAGCTATGGGACAAATGCCGCAATCTTCTGCTCCGGCCCCAGTTAAGAAGGGGAAGCAGTTCGACAAGTTGAGGAAGTATGGAGCAGTGGACTTTTACGGGACCACTGATCCTGAGGAAGCTGAGACATAGCTAAGAAAGACGAAACGGATATTGGAGCAGATGGATTGTGAAGATGACGAGAAGGTTGAATATGCTGCGAGTTTGCTACAAGGGGATGCTCTGCATTGGTGGGAGAGTGTCTCAGGAAGTCAGATGAAGCCATCAAGGTTGGCCTGTAAGGACTTACTGAATGTTTATAAAAAGAAGTATTTATCTGAAGTGCACATCCAGCAAAAGCAGAGAGACTTTTTGAGCCTCACCAAAAGGGAGATAACGGTGAGTGAATATGAGCGCCGATTTACACAATTGGCTTGATATGCAGCTGAGTTAATGATGAGCGAAGTGGCTAGGTGCTGAAGGTTTGAAGCGGGACTACACTTGGCCATTAGAGAGAAAGTGGTGGTGCAGAATTTTAGTGATTTTCAACAGCTGGTTGAACCGACACTAAGGGTTGAGAATATAGAAAACATAAAGAGCGCCGTAAACAAGAAGAGAAAGGGGAGAGAATAGCTTAAGAAGGGAGGTGGTGCTCCTATGTCAGAGAGGAGTGTCAGGACTTTCCCTGCACAGTCTGAGGGGAGGAGCAGCGGAGCAAGCAGGCCTAGATAGATGAAAACTATCTCACATCAAGCCTCAACGGCTGGAGGCAGTAGGAAGGGAGATGGGGATAAGCCACCCATTCCTAAATGTGATCACTGTGGAAGGTTTCATAGAGGGGAATGTTACCAATTGACTGGCGTATGCTTTAATTGCGGGGAAAAGGACACATGGCAAGAGAGTGCCCTCAGAATCTAAGACATGACAGAAGGCAGATGTAAGCTTCAAAGAGGGCTGAGACAGTGGGACACATGATAGAAACAGAAGTGGGCAGTTCTGATGTGGCCAGGAAAGTGAATCCTTCAGGGAGACCGAGGGGACAAGCACTAGCTAGAGTGTTTGCTATGACGATGAAGGATGCAGAGATAGCTCCGGAGGTCGTCACTAGTACGGTTAAATTAATTGATGATGATGTAATTGTTTTGATTGATCCAGGTTCCACCCATTCGTTTGTGTCATTGAGTAGAATTGTACATGGTAGAGAATTAAGCCCATTGGATACTCCTTTGATGGTGAGTACTCCAATTGGCCAATGTATTATTATTAGTCAAGTATACAGAGACTGTGAGATATAAGTGGTGGATCTAATTCCATTGAGGATAGGAGGATTAGATGTGATTTTGGGTATGGACACCTTGGAGAAATATAATGCCAACTTGGATTGCAGATAAAAGATCTTGGAGTTCGAAATTGGCAATGGTAAAAAGGTGGTGTTTATGGGGGACAGAAAAGTGAGTCCGACTAGAATGGTTTCACCTTTCACAGTAGAAAAACTGATAAGGAAAGGATGTGAAGCATTTTTAGCCTATGTGATAGGCACAAAGGCAAATAGAGGGAAGTTAGAAGAAATACCTGTGGTCATGGAATTTCCAGATGTCTTTTCCGAGAAATTACCAGGACTACCACCACCTAGGGAAATTGAATTTCCCATAGAGCTTCTTCCGGGCACAATACCAATATCGATTCCACCTTATAAAATGGCTCCGGTGGAATTGAAGGAGTTTAAGGAGCATTGGGAGAATTATTAGAGAAAGGGTTCATAAGGCCGAGCTCTTCACCATGGGGAGCTCCGGTCCTTTTTGTAAAGAAGAAAGATGGATCGTTGAGGATGTGTGTGTATTATAGGAAGCTCAACTATGTCACCATTAAGAACAGATATCCACTCTCACGCATAGATGATTTGTTTGATCAGTTGTAAGGGGCAAAGGTCTTTTCTAAGATAGATTTGAGATCAGGCTACCACCAATTGAGGATAAAGGAGTCCGATGTGTTAAAGACTACTTTTAGAACACGGTATGACCACTTTGAGTTCTTGGTCATGCCTTTTGGGTTAACGAATGCACCTGCAGCTTTCATGGACTTTATGAATAGAGTCTTCAAGCCTTTCTTAGACCAATTTGTCATAGTCTTTATTGATGACATATTGGTTTATTCCAAGAGTGACGAGGAGCATAAGGAACAATTGAGGCTTGCTTTGAAGACATTGAGGAAGGAAGAGTTATATGCTAAATTTGATAAATGTGAATTTTGGTTAAAGGAAGTGGTGTTCCTTGGACGTGTAGTTTCGGAAAAAGAGTGCATGTGGATTCGAGGAAGATAGAAGCAGTTGTGAAATGGGAAGCACCTAAGAATGTAGCTGAAGTGAGAAGTTTCTTGGGTTTAGCTGGGTATTACAGGAGGTTTGTGGAGGGCTTTTCTATAAAAGCAGCTCCACTTACGAAATTTACCAGGAAGAATCAAAAGTTTGTGTGGACAGATGAATGTTAGAAAAGCTTTAAGATGCTTAAGCATAGATTGACGAGTGCACCGATTTTGACTTTGCCTTCGGGTAATGATGGATACATAGTGTATAGTGATACCTCGAGGAACAGAATGGGCTGTGTGTTGATGCAAGGAGATAAGGTGATTGCTTATGCTTCTAGGCAATTGAAACCTTATGAGATGAATTATCCTATGCATGACTTGGAGTTAGCTGCCATAATTTTTACATTGAAAATATGGAGACACTATTTGTATGGAGTCACTATTAGGGTATTTATAGACCACAAGAGTCTTAAGTATCTGTTGACCCAGAAAGAGTTGAATTTGAGACAGAGAACATGGTTAGAGCTATTGAAAGATTATGACTTGATGATAGACTACCACCTGGGGAAAGCTAATGTAATAGTGGATGCACTGAGTAGCAAGTCCACTATGGAACATGTGGAGATAGTGTGCCTTCCTTTGTTGAAGGAATTAGCCAAAGTCAGAGTGACATTGAGACAAGTTGAAGGTGATTGTATATTGGCAAACTTTAGAGCAAGGCCAGTATTGAATGAAAAGATTAAGGAATTGCAGGAACAGGATGAGTTCTTGAGCAGGCTTAGAGAAGAGATTAAAAATGGTAAACCTTCTGAAATAGAGGTAAGGGAAGATGGATTGATGGTGGTAGGGAACAGACTATGTATTCCTGATATGCAAGAGCTGAAAGATGAAATTCTTAATGAGGCACACAATGTACCTTACGCAATGCACCCAGGAAGTACGAGAATGTACAGATATTTGAAGGAACATTTTTGGTGGAAAGGAATGAAGAGAGAAGTTGTAAAATACACTAAAATATGCTTAGTGTGGCAGCAAGTCAAGGCTGAGCACCAAGCACCTTCAGGCAACCTTAAACCTTTGTTGATTCCTGAATGGAAATGGGAGAAGATTATGATGGATTTCTTGATGGGATTACCAAAAACCAACAGGAAGCATAATGCAATATGGGTGATTGTGGATAGATTAACTAAGTCAGCACATTTCTTGCCAATTAAACAGACGGATTCTTTAAATGTGTTGGCTAAGAAATACATAGATGAGGTAGTCAGACTTTATAGGATTCCAAGTTCGATAGTCTCGGATAGAGATCCCAGGTTCACCTCTAGATTTTGGGAAAGCTTACAAAAGGCTTTGGGAACTAAGTTGCACTTTAGTACGGCTTTCCATCCACAGACTGATGGACAATCAGAGAGAACAATATGAACTCTGGAGGCAATGTTGAGAGCTTGTGTTATGGATTTTAAAGGCTCATAGAATGACCATTTACCTTTAATTGGATTTGCTTACAATAATTCGTATCACTCAGGAATTCAAATGACACCTTATAAAGCTTTGTATGGTAGGAGGTGTAAAACTCCTACTTGTTGGGATGAGGAAGGTGAAAGGAGACTTATAGGACCTAAGTTAGTACAGGTTACAGTTGACAAGATTAAATTGGTGAAACAGAGACTTAAAGTAGCTCAAGATAGGATGAAGAGCTACACGGATGCACATAGAAAAGAGATGGAATTTGAAGTTGGGGACAAAGTGTTTCTTAGAGCTTCTCCATGGAAAGGGGTCTTGAGATTCGGTAAGAAGGGCAAGCTTAGTCCGAGATACATAGGCCCTTATGAGATCATTGAGAGGATTGGGCCTTTAGCTTATAAATTAGCTTTGCCATCGGAATTATCTAAGATTCACAATGTTTTCCACGTATCGATGTTGAGGAAGTACTAATCAGATCCTTCACACATAGTTCAACCTTCAGAGGTTCAGCTAAAGGAGGATTTGACATATGAGGAGCAACCAGTAAAGATCTTAGATTCGAAGGAAAAAGTTTTGAGAAACAAGATTGTTAGGCTGGTTAAAGTCTTATGGAGGAACCATTAGACAGAGGAGCCAACATGGGATCCTTTGGAAGAGATGAAGGAGAAGTATCCACATCTCTTCAATGACTCAGATAAGAATTTTGAGGACTAAATTCTTTTAAGAGGGGGAGAAATGTCGGCCTTTGAAAATTTTTCGTTGAATTAAGCATGTTAGTTTATAGAATAAGCATGGAATTTGAATTTTTTCCTTATAATAAATTATGAGGTCATAATAAAATGAATTATGAGGTCATAATAGGATCCATTGGAGGGGTCTTGGAGGGTGAAAAATATCCAGACTAGAAGGTTACACGGTCAGGCCGTGTATATTCACACTGGCCGTGTATTCCTGACGCAAAAAAATTTCCAGACCTGAAGGTTACACAGTCTGCCCATATTGTTTCACACAGCCCATATTTTAACCCTCTAAATGACAAAATCTCATTTTGAGTTCTGCATGAAAGTTGTGGATACAAAAGTCCTCGTCAAAACCATATAAAGAATACCTTAATCTGATATCCCTAGTGAAAGTTATGCTAATTGTTCCAAGATAGGTACAACATGATTGAGGACATGAGCATGGTTGATTCTTTTGGCCATAACTTCATAACCCGACCTCCAAATTAAGTGATTCTTGAGGAGATAGATTTCTGACACATTTTTATACCTTTACAAAAAAATTTGTAGGCTTTTGTGATTATTATAAGAAGTTTTATGGAAGGAAAATGAGGGATCGGTTGAAAGGGCATAATTAGGTTATGAACATACTTTGGATTTTTTTTAATGGCAAAGTGAGGGTTCATTAGAATAACCCTACAAGGAAACCGCTCCTGTTTTTCGACTTCAGAACAATAGTTGGGCTCCAGGAACGGGGTCCAACATTTGTGATGAATGTTGATCCTATTACTCAACTAGGTTATGTTTTTATTAAGCAGCTTGGTTGGAATGTCATTATAGCCTTTTGACAGGTAGGCAAATATTTGTGATGAATGTCCCCTTATTACTCAGCTATATCACATTCTCAATAGGCTACTAGCTTTATTCATAACCTGAAGGCCAGCGGAATAGTTATTAAGATTTAAACTTTTTTATTGCCTACTTCACTTCTTTTAGTTAGTAATTCTTATGAAAAGATACTAATGATGCTACTTATTTGATTGACCTAAAATTATTAATGAATGTGACAAATTCATAAGGTGAATAAACTAACATCATATCCTCATCAACGTGTATATTTAACCAAAGTAACCTAGGTCACTAATTTTAATAGTTAATAAACCTTCGCAACTTAAAAGACTATGTTCAAAGTTAAATTAATTCTTTTAAGTCCTAGCCATTGACACATTCACACAAATCACATCATGCAAACCTTAACAAACTAACATACGATATGAAAAATTCACATTCAAAATAAAAGCATGCATGCACACAACTCTCCCTACATGTAACTTCCTAGTACTCCCTAGGAGGATATACGGATGTCACACAAAACAAACCTAAAACAAACCAACACAATACAACAATCCCCAAAAAAAGGCAAACATACATCACATTTCATAAGTCATTGAGGTTTAAACAGGATATAATATACACATATCAAAACTATACATAAAAAAAACAAAACCATCCTATGTTATGGTTATTATAGGCCATTTACACATACTACAAATTGTCTCATAATATTTATGAATACAACTCAAAGCTTAAACACAAAATCTCCCAAAATTTAATACATCCTTCTTTGGTCATTGCGATTGTCCCAGTCTTAACCCTGTTTATCAAGAACTACATAGAGGAAAAACCACCGTTCTAAGCATATAGCTTAGTGGGAAAAATAAATAATAAATATATAAGATGGTGACTACTTTCTGTACTCATCTAACATTTACAAGCAAATGAATCATGACATATCGCATAACAGTCTTTGATTATGCTAAACAGAGAGTAATCTAACTATCAATTTGCATCATAATAGAACAAACATCAAACATATATAAAATTTCCTACTAATCTTTTCAGAAGTGGGTAACGGGAACAAAACAAAGGATACCTATAATTGGTATCTACAGAAAAGGTATGAACCTCTAAAACAGAAGACAATATAGTGTTTAAGAATAGAAGCAGTTGCAGACCATTCTAGGCATGCCTATTTACTCACAACTTAGACTTGGCAGATTGAAATTAATCTTCATAACATTAAAGAGCAATAATTCATAAGTTCAAGCTCATTCTCTAATGCTTACATTACAACAAAAACATAAATCATGCCCAATCAAATATAATATGTTTTATGAACTTAGTCCTTTTTCAATAATGCATCAATGAAAGCATTTAAGAAATTACACATTATAAGCATGAGTCTCATGTTACCTTTATAACTAGGTTTGCTAAGTTAAAGTGATATCTAAAAGAGTTTGGATGAGATTAAGTAGCATTTAGGTAAGGAAAAATTCATGTTTGGGCTAAAAACAATGGGGATTGATGCACGGTTGTACCTAAATGTCCATCTTTTCTAGAGACAGGTTTTTGGGTCAGTTTTGTATAGCCATTCTGATATAGAAAATGAGGTTTTTAGGCAATATGGTCTTCTAGAAAAAATGTTCTTATGTGTCTTAAATTTCTGATGACATAAATTTAATGAAATTTGGTTTAGTATTTCGAGATTTATACCTAAAATACTACAGATTGTTCTCAAACAAGGACAAAACCCATAACTCAACTTCAAGCTAAATTTCAAACCCCTTAGAGACAGAAATAAAATTTGATTCCATCATGGAAGTTGTAGAGATATGTCTTTAGTTTAATCTAAAATTTAAATTATACCATTTGAATATCTACATATCAAGATATAGCTAAAATACAGAAGAATGTTCAGTGGAACCACTCCATCTAACAAGATACACATTCCAATTAACTCACTTTAGTCTTATTATGCAAGAGCAATGCCAAAGACAAATCCAAATGAACCAGAAACATCCCATTTTTGTATAGAATAATTTTCTTAATAGAACCCCTCACGTTACATTTAAAAACTCAAACAACATGTCAAAATTTCCATACCTTTTAAAGGAGTGTTTCAAAACCCTTATTCTTCACTCCACTAGCTTCCCTTTTTTGGTCTTCTCCTCTTCTACACATAACACCCATTTAAAACTAAGCTTCAGCAATCGCAGTGTTGGAATCCAACCATGATCAAATCACGGATGCAACAGAAAAAAAACTTTTTATAGATTCCGAACGAATCCTAATAATTGAATAAACTTGAATAAAATAAAAAAAGAATTAGAAATTGTACCTTGTTCATTTTCTTGCTGAAAAACCTTTGAAACCTTTTCGATTGATCAATCACGAGCTATTAAATTGACCAGCTTCTGATGGTATCTACAAAGTAATTCTCAATACTGATTTGAGTGGAAGAAGACAAAGTGCTAGCTTCTAAATGGTCTTCCTGTATTTAAATAAAAAATTATTAGGGTATTTAATTTAAATTAAATTTCTTTAATTATAATTAAAATCAAATTATAATTCTAATTAATGTAATTTTAATAAAATCAAATATCTCATATTTGATCTCCAAATTTTCTCAAACTTTATAATTAAGTCCAACTTAATTAAATTGATTTTCCTTTCACAAATTGCTCTTTGATGTGTGACTAATTAGGTTCCTAATAAATTGGTAATGATTATAAATTACAATTCTAATTCACAATTAGAATTATATAAATTAAAAATTCTTTTAATTTATCTTTAATTCTCCGATTAAACAATTCATAATCATAAATCATGATTGACGTCTAGCAACATCTCACGATTACCCAAATATTAGGAATGTCAAAGTGATTGACTTAACCCATCCATGCATGGTTATGATGTATAATTTAATCATTTAATCATTCAATATTCCAATTGGACAGAGTATGGATACAATATCTACTCTTTTCATCCAGTCATGTTCATTCTTGCTAATTAGTAATTGATTTATAATTGAAATTTAAAAACACCTTTTCAAATGTCAATTCACTCTAGCTAGAGAATTCCATAAATCAATACTAATCAAGAACAGTAGAACATTCTCTCTAATTACTTTAGAGTGACGAATCCTTTATTGACTTACTCAACTATCTCTGTATGGTTCATATTGTATCCAAGTACTATCGACTGAATTATCCTATGACGATTCATAAATAGTATAAAAATACAGTAATTCCCATACAAGATACCTTGATAATCTCAAGTTCAAGGATCAATTATACAACCATCATTATGAGATAATCCACAGACATATAAGTAATATTCCATTTGGAATTCTCATAATCGGGTCAATTTAGTGACTTATTCTCTAATAATGACCCACGCATAGTTTAAGTATCTTCGTACTTTAATTTATAAGATCAATTACTTTCTTTGTAAGAAAGAAACATAATATGTGCTAGTTTTACAGTTTCAAGAATATCTCATCTTAATGAAACTACAAATAGGAACATTTAGGAAAAATATGTAAGTGTAAATTGAATCTCATAATTATGATCTCATCATAATTTCAATTACATAGTACTTATTCCAAGGATTTTACCTTTAGTATTAAAACATAAAAATTAATTAAATTAATACATAAAGATAAATAAAGCCTTTTCATTAATAAAAATAATGTCATACATTAATTTGCATCCAATTGATAGGCTGCAAGGGCATAAACTAACACACAGATGTATAAAAGAACCTTAGCTCAAGAGGAGGTGAGAAAGGAGCTAAAGTTCACACCAAAACGTATAATTAATGTACCTTAAACTTCAAATGCATGAAGGGATTTAACAAGACGTTGGACAAAGAGAGAGAGAAGCTAAAATTTTTGCAAATTTTTGTGTTGGTCGACCCTCCCACTCTTCATCTGCATATGTTTAGGTAAAGCTTAAGGTGGGTGACATGCCAGTTGCCACATGGCTAAAGCTTATGGTGTGGGACATGAAATATGGCTCAATCTTATTGGTTCCTACTTTTCACCTTTCATGAATTACAAAAATGGCCACACCTTTGTCTTATTATGTGAAATTGCATGCCATCCTAATACATTTAGCAATTTAGTCCATGGTTAATGTATATTTATGCATGCATAACACAATTAATCACAAATTACTGAATTACCCCTAACAATTTCGTTCTTATCGATTGCAAATACTTTCAGGGACATTAAACATTCTTACTAGGGTATCATTTTGGGGCCTCACACCACCCTTGGACAACAAATTGTCCTCGATGTGAAAAGAGCAAACAACAACAAAAAAGGTGGGAACAAAAATGAAATAATACGGAAACAAAATGACAAGATAAAGACAAAAGAAAAGATGAGGGTTAAAAGCATAAAACATGTCATGGTGATTGAGGTGGTGATGGCGATAGTCTCGAATTCGCTTGACACCGAGAGTGTTTTTCTATCTTATAAGTGATTCAAGAGAGTAAGAGAATTAGTGATCTAACCCATTCCAACTCATAATAGAATTAAAAACAAATATAACTGCACAATAATTTAAATTTAACTGCTAAACATGCTAATTGATGGTCATTAACTTGACCTTGCATTCTTGGAAGCATGATCACTTGTTTCAATGGAAGGAAATTACTTCCTTTTCCTTAAAAATCACTCCTCCGAGATATGGTTTGCAATGAAGCTTATTGATCTTAAAAGTCTCCTTGTTTGAGTTTTCCAATTCAAGGACTCTATAAGAAAACACTTATAGGTTATCATAAAAGGTAGTGCGATTTAAGTTTTCTTGGAAATAGCCCCAACCTTGAATTGTATAGCAAGACCATATCCCCAACCTTGAAATCCTTTGGCCTCAAATGAGAATCATGCCACTTCTTCACCTTTTCTTTATAAAGTTTGGCATTTTCATAGGCATTGTGGCGAAACTCATAAAGTTCATTGAGTTACAAAAGATGTTTTTCACCCGACTGCTTCCAATCAATGTTTAGGACCTTCGTTGCCCATAATGCACGATGCTCCAAATCTACGAGTAAATGACACGCCTTACTATAGACAAGTCTAAAGGGGGTAGTGTTGATTGGAGTTTTGAAACCATTTCAATAAGTCCAAAAGGCATCATCCAGTTTCAATGCCCAATCCTTTCTCGAACTATTTACCATTTTTTAAAAAATACACTTGAGCTCTCGGTTTACAACCTTAACTTGTCCATTGGTCTGTGGGTGGTAAGAGGTGGCAACGCGATGGTGGAAACCATATCTTTTAAGGAGAGCATTAAAAGATCTGTTGCAAAAGTGTGCTCCTCCATCACTTATTATAGTTCTTAGCACCCAAAATCAGTTAAACAATCCTTTTATAAACTTTTGTACAACTTTCCCATCATTAGTCGGAGATGTCATGGCTTTGGCTTAGCAAGATACGTAATCCACCCCTACTAGAATGTACATTTTCCCTATGGAAGATGGGAAAGGGCCCATAAAGTTGATGCCTACTCGAAAATATATAAGGTAGTTGTAGTGATTACCTAGGGTCATCTCCCACGAAGGTGAAATTGGTTCACTTAATTTAACCTTGACTAAAAATAAAAACAAATGCAATCCTAAACTCTCTATCTCAATTTGTTGAGTTAAGGCTTTAAAGAAAATCACAAAATTAAACTGAAAAGTAAATGGAATTAACTGGGAGCAAAAACAAATAGATTAACCGAAGTGAAAAACTCTTGAGAATTAATTTCACTAATTTAATCTCCTATGCATGCTAAGGGGAAATGATTGGATAGTTGTCTTACTAAAATTAACAGTTGGGCTCTAAGACCAATTTAAATAAAAAACTTGTAACTAATAATTATCGCTTAAGTTAATTATATTTTTAATTCTACCTAAGCGTCCATAGTTTCTCGTTCCATATTAAACTTCTTCTCTCGATGCTTCGTTTAATGCCAAAATGATGCAAAGTTTGGTTATGCTATTACATCCATTCAGTTAAAAAACTATAGCAAACATAAGACAATAACATAGTCCCTCAATCATGCATATTTGAGTAAAATAGCTACATCAATCCTCAAGAAAAAGAGATCAGCCCATCATGGAAATAACAAGATTCATCATATTCAAATACTTAAATCCCATCTTTTTCAGTTGATAGCGTATGTCAAGTATGTTGCAAAATTTACCTGACTCTGCACACTAAAATTTATAGTTAAGGTGAGTCTGGATCGAATCCACAGGAAATGTTCGGTTAATTTTTGTAAACAAAATTAATTAATGCAAAGGAAATATAACAGGGGTATTTTTGGATATTTAGCAATTTAGAAAATAAAATAAAAGGAAACTATCGATTAAGCATATTTCATCATCCTAACATCTTTACAACTCTCTTCGGACTATCGATTTGAGACTATTAGAATGCTCTCCTAATCTCAATTTTCTCTTAGGTTTTATTTAATCAAGATACGAATATTAATTAAACCTAACTACCAAATAACCTATGATACAATCTCTAGATTTAATTTTAAAGTTGCATTACGATGTGGAAAACGATCAATATAAGCAATAACCTCACACATTCGGGTTATCTAATCTAAGTTATGTTGTTCCTAATGATAAGGGATCATTAGATGCTACTCACAAACATCAAAAGTAACTATTACAAATTATATTCAATGTTTTAGTAATAGGTTCAAAATAGAACAATCAAAATAACGTATTAAGATCATTCATCCCAAAACTTGATCAAATCAACACTAACAACACAACAATCTGAAAAAATTACAACCTTAAAATGATAAAAATAGCTTAACTGTGACTTGTCATTGATATTACCGTTGAACCGACATCAAGAAGCTAGCCTTCATCCTCTCCATAGGTCTACAAGCTTCAGCTAAGAACACCTTTATTTCCATTGAAAACCGAAGAGAAATGAGAGAAAACATTTTAGCTAGGTCTGCCCACTTTCCTTTACAAAACTGAAGAGGGTTATGGGTCAGCTCCCTTTTTTCTTTAAGCCGACACTCTCACCTTTGTTATGATAAAAAATAGATAAGAAACCGTGTGAGATGAAGCTTATCCAAAGAGAAGATGAGTCATCCAACTGCTCCACTTTCTTCTAAACCGAAGGAAACAAACAATTAAGGAGCTATCTTCATTTTATTCACTTTTGGTTTTTTCACTCATCACGAGCCTCCATTCTTCTTTTTTGCTCACTGATTTCTTGCTTCCCTTTTATTTATTCAGTAGCTCCCCCTAAAACTCATGAGGTAGCTAGGTTAAAAGCAGGTAAAATGGACAGGTGTTGCATTCTTTCTTTAAACCTCCAATTCCAGCTCTTCCGCATTTTTATTATACCCTGTTTTAGCAATCCTTACACACTCACGTTTTTTACTTCAGCCCAACAACCCAATATATTTTTTTAATACTTTAAACATGGAATAATAGCTGGTAAGTCATGTGATACATATGTAGTCTATGCAATCTATCCAGCTGTGAGTGAGAGCCCTCCAAATGTGTAGCTGCCCAATTTTTGATTTATTATCCCAGGTTTTTCATGCTACAACCGACACCATTTCAGGTTTATCCTCTTGCCATCCATCTTCAGATCACACTTCTTCATTTTTCCAGTCCCTCTTCATGTCACACACATGTATTCTTTATGCCTTAAACAATAGTAGAATTAAAATATTGCTCAGCTGTAAGTTACAATGCATTATTCTTCTTTATGTTTCCATTATATGTCTCATCTTTCTTGGCATTTAATTGTCTTCTCTTGCTTTCAATCCTCTTCTTCTTCATGCTTCATGAATCAATAGAATATGGAAATTGAGAAGATGGCTTCAATGGATGTGCTTTCGGGTCACTTTAGCTCATTCACTTCCAAAATGTACCTAAAATCAAATATAAGCTAAAGTGACTATCCTAAGCATTTCTAAGGCATCAATCACTAAGTGTAGTATATTAAACGAAATAACATTTAAACACATATCATCAGTATAAGAGAAGTATTTAAGTAATAACCAAGTAAATATCCAAATGTACTATCAAATGATAATAAAGTATCGGTCGATTAAGCTAATAGGATAATGATTCCAGTAAAATAACAAAGAAATAATGCAGTAGATAAAGAACATAATAAGAAAACAAAGATCGGATGAGGGAGTTACGGTGATCTCCTGCCCCTCTCAAGCTTCCTGTATTAGCTCTTGTCCTTTGCTTTTTCTTGGCTCTAACCCAGAAGATTGGATGTTCAATCTATTTCCACCTGTTTGTTGTCCTTCTTCTTCACTTGACTCTCTCTATTCTCTCTTCTCTTCCTCCACCTTCTTTGTCGGCCCCATAAAAATTTCTGCATTGAACTTAAACATTATATCTTATGAAATGAAGACATGAGAAGAAAATGAGGGCAATTTCGGTATATGGCAGAAATGACAAGGGTAAAGTGG